>JAWZTD010000082.1:11415612-11429257 GCA_035221335.1 Echites panduratus
ATAAATTAGACTGCTTTTTTAATTCCGTGTAACTCATATATCTTCGCAACCGGTAAGGAAAAGTAGAAAGGAAAAGAAAATCTTAAACATCTGCCCCGGCATAAATAGCCGCCATAGGCCCATTAGGATAGGGCACAGGCACAGCTAATCGAGGTCGACATCGATCGCCCCTCGGCCACCTTAGGGGCATAGTGAATTTTTTAAAATTTATTACTCTTGCAATCTTTTCTAGTATACCTTCAACCAGGGCTTTCCTGCTTCTCTCTCGTTGCCGCTTGCCAGATACCATTTTATCCAATCAGGTCAGCTTCGTCCTAAGCTTCGTCTCCTTTACATCCGATTCCGTTGTTGCTAAGTTTATTCTATTTTAATTGTTGATTTTAATTAATCAACTTAAGAAGTAAGGGAAAACGATGAACTAAACCCTAAATTTTGAAACTACGGTTTTGTATAAGATTCTATTACTATGTTATTTTTGTTGTGGGAATCCGATCGTATCCCAATTTGAAGGGTAGATCTTGTAAGGATTCAAATTCATGGATATGATATGTTTAGGGGAGTTTTCATTTTACTGGTGGGATTTAGGCATATTTGCTAGACCGACTAATTTCTCCGTATAAGTGGGTAAAGGGGTTACTTTTATTTTGTTTAGATTTGTTTTTTACTATATATTTTGAGGTGATAATAGTTCAGATGATTTATATGAGATTTTATGTATTCATGATCACCTTGGTTTATTGATTTTACTTTTGTTTTTTGCTTTTGCAGTGATAGAGGGCGAATAAAGACTTAGGTTATTGTTTTTTTCACGGGAGATGGCCGCCCTGAAGGAACTTCTTCCAGCGCCCAAGTCTAATGGGACTGTTTATTACGATCATTCTAATGATCCTTGGTTTAAACAAAGGTATAGTTCGGCAGAGGCTGATAAAGCTACTTTGATCAAGTCTAATCCTGTTGCTCCCTATTTGAAAAGGGCTGGTTTTAAGCCCACCAAGCTTGAGGATTTTGGTGATGGAGGGGCTTTCCCAGAAATTCATATTGCTCAGTACCCTCTTGATATGGGTAGAGAGAAGGATGGGAAACCAGGGAGCAAAACCTTGCCTGTCACAGTTGACGAGCATGGTAATGTGAGGTACGATGCCATTGTGAGACAGAATGAGAATTTCAAGAAAATAGTATATTCACAGCATAAGGATCTGATTCCTAAGGTTGCGAAAGATGATCAGAATGAGGAAGATGACATGGACTTGGATGAGAAACAAAAAGAGATTGAGGAAACTACGCAGAACACTAAAGCTGCACTTGAGAAGATTGTGAATGTGAGATTGAGTGCTGCGCAGCCGAAAAATGTTCCTACACAATCTTCAGGCTCAAAATTTATTAAGTACAAGCCTTCACAGCAGTCAGCGGCTTTTAATTCCGGTGCCAAGGAGAGGATTATTAGAATGGTGGAAACACCTGTGGACCCTTTGGAGCCTCCAAAGTTTAAGCACAAGAGAGTCCCCAAGGCTTCAGGTTCTCCACCTGTTCCAGTTATGCATTCTCCGCCTCGTCCTGTAACTGTGAAGGACCAGCAGGACTGGAAGATTCCACCATGTATTTCTAACTGGAAAAACCCAAAAGGTTATACAATTCCACTTGATAAGCGTCTGGCAGCAGATGGAAGGGGACTTCAGGAGGTTCAGATTAATGATAACTTTGCTAAATTATCAGAAGCTTTGTATGTTGCAGAACAGAAGGCTAGAGAAGCTGTTGCAATGAGGTCCAAGGTCCAGAAGGAAATGATGATGAAAGAAAAAGAAAAGAAAGAGATGGAACTTCGAGAATTGGCGCGAAAGGCTAGATCAGAGAGAACTGGTACTGCTCCTCCAGCTGCTGTCAATATGCCTTCTGAGAGAGATGAAGATGGTATGAGTATGGATTATGAGCGTGTAAGGGATGTTTCCAGGGAGAAGGAAACTAAGGAGGAAAGAGAGGAGCGATTACAGAGGGAGAAAATCCGCGAGGAGCGACGTCGAGAGAGGGAAAGGGAAAGGAGGTTGGAAGCAAAGGATGCTGCAATGGGGAAGAAGAGCAAGATTACCAGAGATAGGGACCGTGACATTAGTGAGAAAGTTGCACTTGGTATGGCTTCAACTGGAAAAGGTGGTGAAGTCATGTATGACCAGAGGTTGTTTAACCAGGAGAAGGGAATGGATTCTGGATTTGCTACTGATGATTCTTATAACATTTATGATAAGGGGCTGTTTACTGCTCAGCCTACACTTTCTACATTGTACAGGCCAAAGAAAGATGTTGACTCTGATATGTATGGAGGTGCAGATGAGCAGCTGGAGAAGATTATGAAAACAGAGCGCTTTAAACCTGATAAGGCATTTGTCGGTACCTCAGAGAGGTCTGGTCCTAGAGACAGGCCTGTTGAGTTTGAGAAAGAGGCTGAAGAAGCTGATCCATTTGGTTTGGATCAGTTCTTGACTGAAGTGAAGAAGGGGAAAAAAGCAATGGATAAAGTAGGCAGTTCCGGTACTCTGAAGGCTAGTGCAGGGTCGATGAGGGACGGTTATGAAACATCTGGTAGAAGCCGAATTGCTTTTGAAAGAGGACGTTAAAACATTGGTCTTTGCAGTTTGCTGGAACTTCGCTGGAGTTGGATGCTTCCACCCAGAGCAGCTTGCAATTAGCTAGTTGTTTCAATGTTGAGGTATTGCATGTATCTTCAACATCAAAGAAGTAGTTTCGCCATTTGGCTTCTGTACTATATTTCCTTTTAAAATGTTATTGTTTTATTTTGTATTGCACCAAACTTAGTGCGGTATTAGCTAGTTATTTTGTAATTTGTGGACAATTCCTGTGTGCTGGTATGTGATTCTAACCCAGTTTTCCCTGGGGTAGATAATCCATTTGTGGAACGGGATAGTCTTGAGTAAATTTATATCTTGAAGAGGATATTCTGATCTTTTCGCTGAAGAAATTATTCCTGAATTTTAGAGTTAATCTACCTGTACTTACTGTGAAGGGTTCAAGATGAAAGTTTTTGTCGTTTCATATATTTGTTTTTTTTTTTCTTTTTTGTTCGGTGCCGACTTTCTCATCAATTTTTTTTCTTTTGTGATTCGCCATTTTCTCAAACCTTCTTGGCTTGCCACATTCCTCTCAGGGTTCAATTTACTCAGGTTCACTTCCACGGTGCAGAAGTTCATCTTCCAACAAATTTCATGAATCAATTAGAATTTGCCAAAAAAAAAAAACAATAAAAAAACGAAGAAATAGAAATCACTATAGCATTAACCAGAAGAAATCAAGGTACAACAAGTCGGAGATTTTCTCCGATGCAAAGGTTACAAGATTTGGATACTTGGAGATTTTCTCCGATGCAAAGGTTACAAGATTTGGCTACTTCGACAACCCTACCAATAATGAGTTTCACTCTAACACCATTGGGGAAAAGAGATAATCATCTTCAAACAATGAAAGATCTCTCCCATATCAGAAGGAGGTTTAAACTAAGTCCCCATTCAGTACTCAAATTAGCATCAATCCATTCCAAAACATGTCTTGAATCTCGAAATTCACCAAGGTATCTTTGAGCAACCAAGCCATGCCATAAAGGAAAGACTTTCCTACAATCTCTCAACAAGTGTAGTGCAGATTCAACACCAGTTCCACAAAGGCTACATGTGGGATCAGTTCTTAGATGACGCTGGAAGAGGAATTCATTGGTTTTAACTTTGCCCAATCTAGCTTGCCAGAGACACAAAGGATATATAGACAAGTTGAATAAGAACATTGTGAAGTCATGAATAGAAAGTAAAAAGACTCAGGATGCCAAGAGGAATAGTAGATAGAAGAAAAAGAAGAATTAATCTTCGGAAGGACATGCTTTTCCGGCCACAGCCATTTGAGCTCTTCTTAAATGAATTTTTTCTGCGATTAAGACCCTGAGAATTTCATTTCAATTGCAACTCATCAAAAAATTGGAGTGATTATTCCTTGATCATTTCTTCTTTTTAATTGCAGATAATCACCCTAACAAAGAAGAACCCAAAAACAAAAATTATGCAGATAATCTAATTGTGATTAGTCCACGACGAAAAGCTTTGTATTCTACTGTTTAATTTTTTTCTTCCCCTTCTAAATCTGAAGTTCAATGTCAGGAGTGTACAAGTAAGATGAACAGGTAAGTTCATGTAGCTTTGTTCTATGACGTATGAATTTATTTGGTGCGGGTGGTGACAGGGATTTTCTTTTTTCCTATCTTTTGTGGTGTTGTGTTGGAGATTCCAATGGTTCTGCTGCTTGATTGAATGGTTCAAAATTTTTTTCTCTAATTTATTATAAAAGAGTTTGTATTGTAGAATGAGTTATGTCTTTCTCATTTATGTACAAAAGATAAAGTAAATTATGATAAAGATAAACATAAACATAATAGTCTTCATTCCGCCCTCCTCAGTTTGGGGAGGGGGAACCACACCAATCTTGGAAAGATGCTGGAAAACTACCTTGGGTAATGGTTTGGTGAGGAAGTCAGGAAGTTGTTCTCCAAAGCACATGTTGAACTTGTATCTTGTTGCTAAGGACTTGATCTTGTCCGAAATGATAGTTAATCACAAGATGTTTCATTTTGCTGCTATGGTAAACAGGATTTTGATAGATATAACTAACCCCAAGGTTATAACTATACACGGCTTTATGGGCATTGCAAAACTAAGTTCCTTAAAAGAGATTTTGAATCTAATTCCCTTCAGCAATAGCTTTGGCAGTGGCTCTATACTTAGCTTCAGTGGATGATCGATCGTTTGCTTTTTACTAGACCAATTGACAACATTAGATCCAAGGAATAATATAAAGGCAGCAGTTTAAGATCTCTCTGGCAAGTTGCCACCCCAATTAGCATGGGCATAGATATGCAGTGTGGTATCGTCAAATTTCCTAAGTAGGAGGCCATGATGAGCAGTGTTCAAGTAAATTAATATGCTTTTGGCAGCATTCCAATGAGTGGAAGATGGTTGATGCGTGAATTTACTCAGTTTGTTTACAGCAAAGGTGATATCTGGCCTAGTAAACGTCAAATATCGAAGTTTATCAATTGTCTTACGATATCTAGTTGGATCTGTCAAAGGAGTTACATCATCTATTATGTTCTGGTATTTGATCATAAGTATTTGAGTGTTGAGGTTTCTGACACTGGCACTTGCGAGTTGCCAACATAACGTTATCAAATGACGGTAAGGATAAGTGCAGATCCTAATGAAATGGATGACAAAATGGTAGAAACTTGTAATCAACAATACGTGAACTTGCCTTATTTGTGTAGTAGATAATAATCCAAAACCTTTATCAGTCAAAGAATTGAACACTCTAAACATTTCTCAACGGCGTTATTTGAATCATCGGCTATTGTATTCTTTCTCCTTCTGCATATTGGTTATCTTTTAGTTGAATCGGTCTTTGGCTGCTTCAGATAAATTGTCATTAGAAATTATTATATGTTTCTTTTCTATGTAGTTTCAAGAGGACAGCTTGCTGAAAGGCTTTCATTGATTTAAAAAGAAATTTCTCGGTCTAATATCGATTTTAATTCTTTATGTTCTGATAGGGTATGTTGATTCCTTATCTATTTTTGTGAACATGAGAATCATTGGGTCCATACAGTGGTCTACTGTGCTCATTTTTGGGTTGTACTATCTTTAATTAAATCAGTTTACATTCTCTCTTCGGGTATGCACAAGAAAACTATATTCGTTTATAAGTTAAGCAGAGGACATCTCAAAACAAGATATAGACTTCCAATTTTGAATGGAAAGAGTAATTTGTAGAGAGAAGAAGCAATGACAGAAAAATGGTTTCTTATTTGGAGCATTTGAGTTGTCTTGTTTAGTTAATGATTTGCCTGCCTGCCTGCCTGTTGCTGTGTAGCAAATCCTTTTTAAGTTTTGATTGATTGGTTACAAGTCATATATGGTCACCAATTATCTTTTCTAGATTTTAGTACCCTTTACTGACTTAAAAAAAAATGAACCTTTGCTCGTCTTGAAAGTATTTTGTTTTCTTTCGAATTTAATTAAGCAAATCTCCCTCTTTTGAAGCACATAAGATTGTTGTTTCTTTGTCCTAACCTTAGGTTGGATTTGCATTCAGGATGTGAAATTTCGTCCACAAAGTCAACTTTCAGCGCATCCCTAGGCTTCATTGTATTCATAATTGATCTTATAGTGACAGTAAGAGTTTCCTTCAAACACCTTAAAATTCTAATCCAGATTTCAGCAAATATAGCATATATGTGTTCTCTGACTTTCTTGCATATCTTCGGTAGCTTTATCTACAGTAACAGTTTCAAATTCATATATCGTATCCTGGCCTCAATTGGTTTGTTAATTTTGCTGCTGATTTTGAAAATTCGAGGTGTTTGATAATTTTGATTGAGCTTGCTATCCGGGCTGGACAGTGCTTTCTCTTGAATGGCTTTATTCTCTTAGGAAGGTAATGAGCTAAGTTTACCTCACCCCTGTCGTGTGATTCTGCCCTTTCTTTGCATATGAATTGATTTCTGTTGGTGTTGAGTTGGATAGTGGGGTAAAAGGCATGAGGAAATTTACCACTTTGGCCCAACTGAATTATATTTGCATGAACTGCAACTTTTCCCAACTGAATTTTATGTAGAATCCATAAAATTGTTCCTTTTGATTTCCCATCCTGGCTAAGATCTTGGAATTGTTCTTTTTGCACCATTTATATGTTGCAAACTACTAACTCCTTGATGTTTGTAATTCCAAAGCCGCTGGCTGAATATAATGTGCAAACAACAAAAATCATTTATACCTTCGCAAATTTTGTAACAGTGACCGTATTAATGGCTTGGTGAATTCAGGGAGCAACTATTGTTTGTATGTCAGCCACAATTACTCTGGAACCAGGTTACCGACTCCTCCTGCTTCTGCGCCACCCCTTGTAAGGTGTTAAATATCTTATTTGGGAAATTTAGAAGTATCTCTTACTCAATAATTGTCCGATAATTATGTAGAGCACTGAAAAGAAAACTGGGGGAGGCGCAGACTCTGCTTTCTGCAAAGCAGAGGATGTTGTTATCAACATGCTAGCCAGGGGTTTTGTCTTAGTCAAGTATGTTGTCAAGTCAACAAAGCTAAGACATTCTCGAGACTTGCACTCAGCCAGGGGAGACTTGGTATTTTTAAGCCAGTTGACTTGCACTGGAAGTGCTAAAGTTGCTTCTTTGATAAGAAGATTGGGTTTACTGAGAAAATAAGCTTGGGTACCTCCATAGTGAATGACACAGTCCGAGAAGTGGATAAAAAATTCCAGGCTTCAGAGAAAGCAAAATCAGCATTTGCAGCTACTGAGCAAAAAGTTAGTGATGTTGGCTCTGCCATCATGAACTGGTGCTTTTAACAAAGTTGATACGGCTGCAGGGGAGGTGGGCCAGGAGTCAAAAGAGAAAGTGGGGATGGCTGGAAAATGGTGAAAATGGTTGATGGCTTCATCTATCTAAGTCCCCCAAAGATTCTGAATTCAGCAAGCAGCAACCTAAGCCTGCACTCCATTCTTGATTCTCTGGTTACTGTAAGATTTCGAATTTCAGTCAAACCATAGTTTGCCTTCTCAAGTTTCTTGAATATTGTATTACAAAACCGAGAACCTTTATTTTTAGAAGCAGCAGCAGTTCTTTGCTGCTTTCAGGTTCTTGGGCTTGCATAATGTCCCTTTTATATTGACTTTATCATTGACAGATTTTCTAAAAACTAACAAAAATTGTTAACTGTGGGCGAGTTAATTCCTTTCTGTAATGATGAAAGTTACCATTGACAGGCAGCATGTAGATGTCAATCTCCTATGCTTTTAGCTTCATAGTTGTACTTGATTTCTGTAATGCTGACTGACATTTGACGAAGTTTCCATTGGAGTTGAATTTTGGTCTTTGGAAAGATGAAAATCTCCTCATTTAGCTAGGAAATTCATAATTACACACATAAAATAGCATGTAAATTTGTTGTTATTTGATGGTTTAAAGTGAATTTATAGTAATAAATAAAAATGAAGTTTTAAATTATAGTAATAAATAAATTGAAATAAAAGCAATGGGCCTCAGTGCATTGCTGTCCGCCTAAATAGTGTTGTTAGCTCTGTGTAGAGATTGTGAATTATTCTTTGCTCCATTCCTAATTGTTGTCACAGCGAATATATGCATTAGGCTTGTTTTGCACTTTTGCTCATATGCGCGGGCAGAACCTGTTATTATAACTATGCAACCTAAGAGAATTTACACATCTATTATGCATTACTGGGCTAGAGCTGCATTTCTGTTCTCCCTAGTGCTTGCCCCTTCTAACTTGTCATATCAAAGGTTACAAATGCAGATATCCCTTCATGGGTTTTGCTTTGCAGCACAGAGATTCCTTTTTTTTTTTTAAATAAACTTGTATCTTAAAAGACAGTTGAGGCTATATATTAATTGATGTGATGTAACGTTTATTTTGACACAATGGAATGTGACTCTCTTATCTAATAACACACAAGTATGCTGCATTAGTACCCCTCATACTGCAAAAAGAGTATGAAAAATGGAGTGAAATCATCTGCACAATTTCTTTCTATTATTTTGTTGCTGAGTAAAAGAGCCAAGGTTGCATGAGATTAAGGATAAATTAAGGATACAGAATCTTAAAAGATACAGCCAAAACATTTCAAGGATAAAACACACAGTTGTTTAGGAGCAGGACTGCTGATTCATTGCCATCTCCAGAAGCATAAAATTTTCTTGCATGCTTCCTCCTGGAACATCTGCATGCTATAGCCAAAAGAATGAACCAGTTTTGGACTCCAACCTGACGACTTGGATGACTTCGTGTGCCTCAAAAGTGATCAAAAAGTTGGCTCTCTCTTCAAACAAGAAAGCCATCTCGCACTGCAAAGACTTTCTACGCAAACATTTCCGAATCAATTTGCTGAATATTAGGAAAGACTTCCCTCAAGGTGGTTATATAATTTGCAGTGTTAGCCTGCAAGTTTTGCAGAAAAATTAGGAACGGTGTTTCTTCCCAAGAAGATTATGAAAAGTAAAGAATAATAACAAGTTGACAATGCAAGCAGCATCCATGCTTGAGAGCACCATGAGCAGTACAACGCAAGCTACTCCATCAGGGTAAAACCTGGGAGCTACTAAATATAATACAACTTGCAAATAGATACACATATACAAACATCGCAGATCTGTCAAATACCAAAAAAAAAAAAAAGACATAAACCAACTCTAAATCATCTATAGGCAGTAAAGTTTAACATTTGATGATCAACAAAATAGAAATATGGGTATCAATATAAATATATATATATATATATTATTTCATCTATTGCTCTTAAATTGGAGGTTGAGGAACAGATAGGGTAGATGATCAAAAAATGAATCACACCAGGCAATTAACCAATTAAATTGACGTTTTGCCTTTATTTTTGTATTGATTAGACTATAGACAATATTCAGAGCAAAAACCCAATATTTCTATGGTTGTGATTTGTGAATATAAAGAACTCTGATAAACATAACAGATGAATATGCACGGGAGTCACATTTATCAAGTTCGACATATCTAAATCACTTCAGCAGTTCTTATGGGGATAACTTTCCTTTTGTACTTTGGTCCCAGCAAGCAAAGTATACAACAAATTAAACAAATATATTCCTAACCATCTAGCAGAAAGCAGTATTTCATTAATGCATGAAGCTTAAAGGCTGCATATACATACACATGGATTGCGCTCAAGGTAGAGAGTGGTTAACTTCTCCCTAGATCCGGCAACTGCTTCAGCAATACCATCTATTGCTGCTATATTATTATCATTAAGCCACAAATCTTCTAATCTGACAAGATAACCAAAAGAAGATATTAACTAAAAACATATAGAGAAACAATTCAAGAACAAGCCGGAACTATTCTTACTGTGTCAACTTCTCAATGTCACAAATCTCAGTAAGCTTATTTGCTGCTATATCCAGCACCCGGAGGTTTACCAA
The DNA here is from genome assembly GCA_035221335.1 of Echites panduratus. Taxonomy (NCBI): domain Eukaryota; kingdom Viridiplantae; phylum Streptophyta; class Magnoliopsida; order Gentianales; family Apocynaceae; genus Echites; species Echites panduratus. The sequence continues at coordinate 11,425,640 of JAWZTD010000082.1, forward strand.
TGTAGACAGACCTTCCATTTTTGAGATACCATTATGGCTCAGGTACAATTCTTCCAAAGCAACACATTCCTTAAAACATAAGCAAAGAGGTTACAGAAACGGTTCTTATCGGGGGGGACAAAACTTTATCCATTTTGAAGTTATCCATTATAGCACTTCACAATATTAAATACCTGGAATCCCATCATTGAGGTTAGCCGATTGCTCTGCAGGCTAATCTTCTTAATGCATTTCAATCCACACAGGTCAACAGTTCGAATGCGATTGCGACCAAGCCATAACTCTTGCAAGATAGTTAAGTTTTGCAGATTCTCAATTACCTTAATAAACAGAAGAAAGCACTTCAGAATGGCCCATAAATTTCAGAATAAAACATAGGCTATAGCTTGACTCTTCCCATGTAGTAAGAAAACCAGAGTTTAGCTCAACTTTATCAATCAAGCATTAATGCAGTGACAATATTGAATGGTTATCATAACCCAACATTCAGTAAGTGATCCGGTAAGTAAAATTGATAGGAACATTTTTTGCACATTCCAACATCATATTCATAAAAGGAAATGCTAACCCGCAATCTGTTGGACCCAAGTTCAAGAATTTGCAACTCATGAAAGTGGTCAATCTCCTCAATTTTTGTAACTTCATTTTTGGACACGTAGAGTTCCTTAAGTGCGTTGGTGACCTTGGACAACCCTTGAAGTGATGGAATCTCATTGAAAGAAACATCAAATACTAAGAGCCTCTTGAATATGCTGACATCTGGAATTTTCTTCAACTGATTGTCCCTAAGAACAAGTTCCTGCAAAAAAAAACCTAGTTGCACACTTGGAATTCACTTTATCAAAAAGATAATACCAGCACCCATGTAGAAATATCTGTACTAACCTTATTTTTAAGTCTTAGAGTGGAAGCAAATAAATTATTTCGTGATTGTTTCAATTGGAAATAACAAGACATTAACTCAGTTACAAGAAGCTAAAATTAGTTATGTATCTCTATATTTAAGACTATACAAGGATCTGAATTTGTTCATAAACTCTCCCAGCACTTGGGTAATACCTGAGCAGCAGTTTATGATACAATTTTGTTAACAAGAACTCAAGAAATTCCTACAGTATGCATGGGGTTAGTGGCTTCAATGGGATCTTTTATCCTGGTCAGAGGAGAAATTCCCAAGCATCTAGCATTCCCATATGCTTGTAATAAATGATTTAAGAGAAAAAAAATAAGACCATATAAGTGAGGGGCAGTTGACTAGAATGCTTTGCTTATTTGAGATAAACAACTCCAGCAGTTAGGCACTATCCAATGTTTATCCATACTTTACTAACAGGAGCTTGCGTTGACATTGTGTTGAAGTCTAACTGCTTCATTCTTTCCAAGTAGACAAAGCATCATTTTTGTTCCTCAGAAAGAATTAGCACATCAATTCGAGACATAACCTCATATGACTTTCCTTATTGATGAAAAAATTTCATCTGCTAGTGTGGTCAAGAATTATTCACATACCACAAGATCATGATGCCGATGTAGCACAGTTCTCAGAGAATCAGAAATACCCAATGGATAATTGTTTGCATCTCTAATTCAGCATCCACATCAATTTGATGCACAACTTGGTAAGTAAAAGCAACTAACACAACCAGAAATATTTTTCTAGCTCTATATCCACAAGTTATTATTTTAGATACGAATCAATATGTCCTGACAGTTCCAGTGGAATGGACATTATACTGAGATTCTGTTTATTGATTGAAATTATATAGTAATAAATTATACAAACACTTTTGCTAGCAAATATAATCAAAGTAATGAATCTCTGGTGATTATGTCCATAGTGCATGTCCAGTCCTTATGAATGTATGTGTATCCGCACTGAGCAAATCAACCCAAAAAATAAAAAGAATGCTCAACAGGAATATAAAAAGCCTCAGAAAAGTGTCTTTTGCCTCCAATGTAATTGGAAGAAGTTTTGCTGTTTATATATAGATGCCCAAAGAGGTCCAGGAGAACTATACGCAGTCTGAGAAACTGAAATCAACAAAACGTAGTATGAAAATACTAATAGTCTAATAATCAAGAGAAAACCCACTAAGGACTAGTCTTTCATTGCTCTCTTTAGGAAAAAATAATCAAGAATAAAAATAAGGAAGATAAATAAGTTAATGAGTTCGTTCATTTTCCCATGGTTTTCTAATACAGGCCACCTCGATCGATGCTTTCCAAATTCATAGCAGCAGCTCTGTGATTGTAATCCTGTAGTTTTGGACCCAGCTAACCCAACATCGATTGTCCAAGACAATACTTAAAAGAAATTCCCACTAAAAAACAACATAGATTAAGTGCCTCAGGGTTTCTTTAGATTCATACACGCTCCAAAAGAATAGGTTTTCCCTCAGAAGAAATAGATTACATATAGGATTGTGTAATCATTTCCTTCTATTTCTTTTAAGAACAAAACATCTAAAAATGATGTTGCGAATAACCAAAAATCACAATTCAAAAGAAAATCTTTTGACATAGTGCAAATTGGATTTGAACTTACAGGAAAATAGAAGTTCACATTCAAACGGCGTATGCAAATATATTTAATCAACACTACAGCACAAAAATTAACGAAGTTTTTAGGCCAATGGTGCCTCTGATACCACACTTGATTCAAATTTTTGCAATTTCCCGAAATTGATGATATTTCTTCAATTATGTTATCAATACAACAAATGCAGAAGCCATTAAATGACGAAAAAATTGGAAGGTATGGTATCACATAGCAGAAGAGTACCTCGAGGTTTGAAATGGCATTCCACGAGGAAAGGGGCTCGACTCCGGCGTCATCAAGGAGGTTCTGTCGAAGAGAAAGCTTTTTAAGGTGAGAGAGGTGAGCAATACGGGAATCTAACTTGGACAAACGGTTGGCCGTGAGGTCTAACTCGGTGAGACTGTCTGGAAGGTCGATGGAATCAAGATCGTGGAGCTGGTAGCTGGTTAGATCAAGGTAAGTCGGCGACGGCGATGATGGTATATCCTCCGCTGCAGAGGTCTGATGACTGGCCTGGTCGGGATTGGTACCGGGCTTGTCCGACTCCATTGAGTGAGATGCCGGATAATCAGGAGAACGGCGGTGTATGAAAGTTTCAGGGATACGTGTACGTTTGTCCTTTTTCGTTGTGTTTAAATGTTTTGTTTGTACTTCTGTTTTGTCGAACGTGGGAAGTGGAGAACGTTCTGCCGATAGATGTTCGGCTGCCGAATTAACTCTGGACTGAGATTTCCCAATCTCTGTGTCCTTTGGTTAATCCATGTAGTCGCGAAGTAAGATTTTTCTTTTCCGGCTTTTGAGTTGAGTACTTGCGATGATGCAATTGCTAAAACGGCGTTTTCTTTTCCTTTCTGTTTCTTCGACAATGCAGGTGTCAAAGATTGAGTAAGTCTAGAGTATAGGTTTCTCAATAACAAAATAATAAAAAATAATATAGGAATATGTATGAGTAAGCTTATTATAAAGAGAATAAGTGCATGTTTGCCAGGCTTTTAATCTCTTTTGAACTTATTTTAATTCAAAAATTAGGTTAAATAATAATTCATAAAGTTATTAAAAGTTATTGGAATTTAAAATAT
>JAWZTD010000082.1:11500642-11510998 GCA_035221335.1 Echites panduratus
GTATTTTCTCTATCCCTATTTGTAAGTCTCATGTATTAATTTTGTCAATATCAAAATAATACTTTTTTCCCTGAAATGTCAAAATTAAGAAAAATATTGTATAAAAAGAATGAATAATATTTTAAAAAAAGAGAGTAAAATATTCATTACATGGGCAAAAAATAAATTCAAATAATTTATAATTAGAAACAGATAAAGTATTTTATTTCTTAAATTAGTTAACTCTTCTATTGAAATTTACACACATTTACCATCAAGATTTAGACCCCATGTGATGAAGCGCAGTCCATAGTAGTCATCAAAACAGGATCAAAGGAACAATTGCAAAACCCCAACGGGATGAAGGTTCCTGTTTTGTCGATTCTTCTAAGATAAATGAAATAATGCAAGAAAGGGAAAAACCCTATACACAGATCAGGAAGGAACGTGAAGCTTGTTTGTGAAGTCCAGTTATAAGCCGCATACAGATGAAAAGAACCCCAAAGAGTAGCCAAATTTGTGCATGTGTAATTGCATGTGAAAAGAGGACACCTTTATCATATTTCATTTTCAACTAAAAATGCCAAAGCACAGTAGAAAGTAACACCATGGAAGGAGCTAAAAAGGCATTAATGGACCTCTCCAGGTGTAGAGACAGAACTCTTAGGCTTAGTAAAGATCATGCTGAACATGGATTTGTATGATAACAGAAGATTAAATTCTGAGCCGAACCTTGAACAGCCTGTTGCAAGAGCCTCAAACCTGGAAAAATAAGAAGAAAAGTATAAGAACAGGAGAAAAAAACCCCAGTAAAGTACTTGTCCATTGCAATTGCAAAGGCAAAAAACATGACGAGGTTAGATTCATGTGGCATGATAACCCATTTAAATTAATCAATGCAGTCACTTGTTAATTACTCAACTTAATCAAGAATTTCTATGCATAGACATGATCTAGTCAATCGACTGCTTATCCTCTCGTGAACTTTGGCAAGATTTAGCACCTCAAGTTCTTCTTGAAGATGAAGGAAAAGATTCATTTTTCCCTAACCAACAGGATCATGAAAGGCATCAACTCTTAGAATGGCTGGCAAAATGAAGAAAAAGTAGTAAGAAACTTACAGCTTATAATCAAACAGGCAACAGATTATACTTGTAATCAAGGGTACGGCACAACATATATTAACTTTATCATGAAAATAAGAATTAACATAATTAGACAAAAACCACAGATTGCTAAAATATATAAGAGAACGAGAATATATCCTCCCAAGTAAGAATTGGATTATACTATCAGCTAACTGGTGGCACAGTATAATTTGCAGAATCAGCATGAGGAATTTTTCTAACTAGTAACCAGTACATCTTATCTTCACCTGAGATGATCATGAGTCTACACAGGATGGAATATTACTCAGAAAAGAATGAACATATTCTATGCAGGATCACAAAAGGTATGAGTATGGAAACAGGTCTATCTGTTTGTGCATCTTCCATAATCTTATATCCTAAACATGTGGAATTTAAATAAGCTCTACGACGCTAATCCAACCATATCAAAATCTCCAGTTTCTCTGAAAGAGGCCTCCAAACAACAGGAAAAGCACAAGCAAGCTTTGGGGGATTCATCCTGCAACACTTGGAGGATAATAACATTGAAACTTCTTTAGGTATTGCAAATAAAAATAATCAAAAGAGAAAAATCTAGCAATTTTTTTTCAGCAAATTTGGTTTCTTTCACTATCATGGAGCACATAACTAATCAAAATCCAAAACAGAAGCAAGACAGAATAATAAACCAGTAAGAAAAGACCTCGAACACCCCTTCACACAAAGAAAGATATCTAAAATGTCCTCAAAGATTAATAAGCAGAAGGCTATAGAATCTATTATAATTCTTGACCAGTGAATTTATTGCAGTCATTAAATGCACCTCATTCAAAAGATATGGAAGGGAACATTACAGGCAAGCACTTTGAATTTGTCCTAACTTACAATCACCTCTCCCCTATTCAATATCACTCAATACCAGAGAGAAAAAGAGAAAGCAGGAGAAGATGGATATTGCATTGCAACACAGGCAAATGAAACAAAATGGTAGGACTAATGCTGCATGGTTTTCAGAATGAACACACGTATGTATCTGTGAACCAGTTTCTGAACCCTGTCACATTCTCTCCTGCCAGAGTAATTCACTACAAACAATCAACAATTGTTCTGGCAGTTCCTTTCCTTGTTTCACCTTGATCTATGGTTGGATACAAATCCTTGTCATAGAAAACACAAATTTTATGGTGGAAACATCAGAGAAGTGATTATGCTCATTGGTAAAAGTTTAACCCGTCAAGCCACGATGCCAGATAATTATTACATCAACATACACAATAACCTCCCTATGAAAACAATCTGGGTCACAGGAACCATCTCTTGGATCACAATGTTTTAACTATTAAAGGTTCCTGGGATAGTAAGAGAAACATTCTCAAAGCAACCATCTCTTGAGTCACCAAGTTTCAATTCTAGGAGTCAAAAAACAGTTATGTGACATTTTGCTAAGAAATCACTAAAAACTTAAAAGGTAGATGCACAGAATCATTCGCGGTAATACAAGCAAAAATTAAGAGAGGAAAAATAGCAGTAAAATGAATGCCACCTTCCTCACAGAACTCAGTCAAAAGAAACTTCAGACAATACTGAACTCCTTTGGAGTGAATTGTGTGAGGACAGATTCTTGGTTTGCTTGATCATTTGGGGTGAAAATAAAAGACAGAGAATTGAAATTGAAGGAATGCATAAATCAGCTTTTGATTGCTTATTCATTGACTGAAAGAATGTATAATGCATTACAAGTGTTTAGGAGGGGGGAACACCACAGACGAAGACAACAATTCTCTTTCTTGGATACCAACACATCCAAAATATTAAGTCTTGGCAAAAATAATGCTATGAACTGCAGTAGATAGCATCTTTTTCCAAAGAATTGGGAAAACTTTGTGCATTTTCTACCTAATTAGTTACAACTCGGGAACAGCCCAAAATTAGCACCATGGACAGTCCTTGAGGATGTGAAGAGAGTTTGTTTAAACTCTAGGGGGGGCTACATAGCACCCGGAGAAGTCCCCGCTACCTATGATATCAGGTTCTAGCCATGAGACTTTGACTTGGATAGCTGATTTTTTTCATATTATTTGAATTTTGACCACCGGTTAGTTTTCTAGATTTATGTGGGTGCTGCACCTATCTCAGTTCTGGTGCTGTGATTTGACTTCCTTGTAATTTTAGAGAAATATTAATAAAGACTGACTTTAAGGGAAAAGGAGGCCATATTCCAGCTATTTTAGAAATGGTAGATTCAGTCGGTTTTTTCCAATTGGAGAAATCTTTTCATGCATTGATTTAATACCAAATGCCAACAAGACACAAATGCTTTTGCTGACATAATCTGATGTTATTTGACTTTTCTTTGCTAATTACGTGTTCTCTTAATAATTAATATAAAAAAAAAATCAATAAAAGTTACCTTGGAGATGCACTGGTGTTGAAGTTTAGAGGCAAGTTTATAGACAGACAAAAAGAGAATCAGAATATTCTACTTCAAAGGGGAAGGGATATTGTTTATAAGAGGAAAAAATATACACAGTAAGCACATTCAGGAATTCAGAACTTTTTTGGTTAGATAAGTAATGCAATTTGGACAAGAATAGTTTACTGTATCAAAGATCAAGATAGCAATAAAGCATGATGATTCAGAATCGAATCATATTACAAGAGAGTAATAAGGGTAATAATCATGCAAAGTAGAATTACCAGGTGACGTATGTCAATTCCTACACAATCTCATTACATTTATCAGTTTGCCTCATTCAAGGATTCATTGTTACTGTATTTGCTTCTACTCAAGTGATGAAGAAGCACCCCAGCGGCAACACTAACATTCAGACTCTCCACAGCCAGAAAGGACCTAAATTTTTGACCTGGCAATGCATGATAAGTCCCAACACTCTCCACATCATCATCTTCCCCACCAATTATACTCATGGGAGTGTTTCCAGGTATCCTAATCAATTGGGTACATGATCTCTCCACCAATGGCCTAAGGCCTGTGCCTTCACTACCCAAAACCAGGATTGTAGGGACCCCAGGAAGAACTTCATTCAAAGAAACAGCCCTAGAAGAAACTGAGCCGCCAAGGACCCGCCAACCATTATTAGCCGAGGATGTCAAAAACTGCATCATATTCTTGCAAGATCTAAGCTCCATTATTTCTAGTGAGCCTGCACTTGCCTTGCTCACAACTCCACTTAGTGGAGCCGAGTTCTTTGCACATAAAACAATCCCTGAAGCTCCAAAGAAGTATGCAGAGCGAATGATTGCACCCAAATTCTGAGGATCAGTAACCTCATCCAAAGCCACCCAAACTGGACCAGCCTCCTCCTCCTCAACTGAAACAGGTTCCAGCTCCTTAATACTGACCATCTCTAGTGGAGAGGAGTCCAAGACTAGTCCCTGATGGGGTCTGTTATCAGCAACCATGTTAAGATCATGCTTTGACACCTCTTTTTTGCTCAATCCAATTTTATCAGCCATCCTCAAAACTTTCTCAAACCCTTTCTTATCCTTCTTCTTCCTGCTATTTCCGCTCAGATCCATTCCCTCCTGGATATATATAGCATAAAATTCTCTTCTACCAGCTGATAATGCAGCTAAAACAGGACCAACACCATATATTGCCTCACCAACCATTTTTGGTACCGTGGACTCTGTTGCTTCTTTCCATGTCCTCCTACCCCAATTTTCCTGCTTATTCCACTTCCTAAACTCCGGTCTTTCCGGCCCAGGTTTCACATGAACAATATTGTTAAACCTATTCTTGATTTTATCCCATCTTGGATCATCGATATTCTCAGGTTGCTTTTCTTCTTCTTCTACATTATCATCTGACCTATAGTTAAGAGGTCTACCGTCTACTCCTTGGATGTCCTTATTTCCCGCATCAAACCCCCCATTACCTTTTAGGAACTTGTCTGCTGATTCCTCCCATGCAGACTTGCCAGTCTTATACGTCACCTTTTTCTCAGACTTAGTTGCATCTTTAGCCCTGGAATTTGCTAACCAAGGAAGACTCTTATCATTTCCTTCAATCACCCTTGGTGACTCTGAACTGGAAAAACTTCGTGCTCTAATTGATTGGCATCTCCTTAATGGAATCTCAAAGCAAAACCCACCAGAGAAACACTTAGCTGTTTTACCTTGGTTCAAAAGAGAAGTAGAAAAGTATCCAAACAAACCATTTCCGGCTCTCAACAAATGACATTTTTCATGGGTTTTACAATTCAAAGCATAGGACAGGGTCCTTGAGTTCATTCTATAAGTGAATTTTATGAGTGTTGAAAACTACCGCTATATTAAAGATTGAGGCTTTGAGGAAGGAATTTGCCACAACATTCAGAATGGTCCTGCACTCAGAAAGAAATGGTCTTGAATACTTGAACTTTTAGAATCATCGTAAAGCAACAGCAATCAAGAACAACAATATTTCAGGGCAATCCTATTTTAAATATAAGGAACTAGACGGCTGAATAGAATGCAAAAAGAAAAATCTAAAAAGCCGAGGGCGTAGATTTTGCATCACCGATTTGAGGCTATAAGTTCCTTGTTTTGCTCGCGGCCGCGAGACCTTGAGGGCTTTATCGAGTTCTTTTAGGACTCGCTGGGGCTGCGCGGATGTGACTTGGATGATAAGGGTTGGGTTGGAGTAAGAACCCTCGAATCTCTAAAGACTATAATACCCCATCGGTTTACAGCTTTTGGGTCGTTTTAGACCTTAAACAGTCGTATATGGAAATTTTTTTTTAGTATAGTGTTTATTTATTAATATAATGCCTCTTTGAGATCAGAACTCAATAGTATTAGACTAAGCTAGTAGTAGTAGTTTTTTTTGAAAAAAAAGAAGTACTCCACGAAAAAAAAAAAAATCTAGGCAAGTTATATGGCCCCTCGCCCATGTTCCTAAACCTAGAGGTTTCTAAATTCCAACAGGTTTGTTCTCCCTCAATAAGAAAAAGGGTCCGAAAAGCAAACGGTTTATTCTCTCAAAACCCATAAACCCTCGCAAAACCCAAGCCTCAGACGATCAAACAACGATGGGAACCCCAGAAACCTCGCGGGAGCCATGCCCAGATCGCATACTAGACGACGTTGGTGGTGCTTTTGGCATGGGTGCCGTTGGTGGATCTGCCTTCCACTTTCTCAAAGGCATCTACAACTCCCCGAAAGGTGAACGCCTCATCGGTGGCACACAAGCCGTTCGTATGAACGCTGGCCGTATCGGTGGCAGTTTTGCTGTCTGGGGAGGTCTCTTTTCAACTTTCGATTGTTCTATGGTCTATCTTAGGCAAAAGGAGGATCCTTGGAATTCCATAGCCGCCGGCGCCGCCACTGGCGGCTTCCTACAGATGCGACAGGGGCTTAGAACAGCTTCTCGATCTGCTGTAATGGGTGGCGTTCTGTTGGCCCTTATTGAAGGTGCCGGTATTATGCTTAATAAGGTAATGAGCCCTCCCCAACAGGCGCCCATTTTTGTTGACGAGCCGATGCCTGCCGGTATGGGTGGAGCATCTGGATTTCAATTGCCGAATAGTGGATCTCCACAGCAGGTCTCAGATGCGTCTGAGACAACATATTCATCTTGGTTCGGAGGGTGGTTTGGCGGAGGTGACAAGAAAGAGGAAGCGAATAAGAGTGGTGGATCGAAGACAGAGATTTTGGAGAGCTTTGATTCTCCGGTTCCTCCAACTTTTGAGTACAAGTGAAATCCTATAATTTGTATTAGTTAAACTAAATTTCATTGTTAGATAGTATTTTTAGATTCTATTTTGCGATGGTATGGCAAAGAAATATACTTTTTAACTATTGTCCTTTTCTTTTCCAGCGATTTAGCAATTTATGCTATTGTAAAAATAAGTTTCTTGCTTCTTTGCTATGCCCTTCATGTTGCATATACCTGAAATTAGCTTATATCAGACATTGTAAGGCTTAACAAAGACTGACTGTTGGAAAAAGTTACCTTATTGATTATATGGAGATGGTGTTTAATTATTTTGAACAGCTTTTGGTGCGGGCTTCATTACATTATAAGGAAAGAAACAGCAAATTTCATATAAGATGGTGAATGTGGATGCACAACTTCTAAAATTATTAATAAATTTGATCATTGAGAAAAAAGAAAGCTAAGGAGTAGCACCACCATTAGAAAAATGGAATCCAGTTGCAGATATTTTGAACTAGACAAGTTGGTGTCTGTTGGTTAAATTGATAACATGATACTTGTATATTGGGGTCTGGTGCTTGCTGTCGTGGCTTCTTCATGGACAGCTTTCAACATTTTAATATTGAAACTAGTTATTGAGCATGAGTTGGTTAGTTTCATGCGGGTTTAACAGGTACCTCATGATAATATTGTAGAATATCCTTCCTTATGTTGATTTGTTGCATTGAATTATTCTCCAAGATTAGTTTTTGTCTGTACCTAACATTTATTCAAGATTGTGTCCTTCCTTTTTGCTTGATATTGATATTCCTAGTTTGTTCTCATTGTGAAACATTCAGGTCTTCTTCTGAGTCCAAAAACAAAATAACGATAAGAATGGAAGAGTAAATGAATAATATGCTTAGGTGGTAGATCCAACTACGTTCATCTGGATATCCCATTACAGTCTCATCTCATTTATCCTTTCCTTAAACATATTATAGTTGGGACCATAGACTTGGATTGAGCATGCAATAGAATTTCTACACAGAACATATGCGAAACTGAAAAATAGAACATCTGGTTTTAATAATTTCTGCTTTTGAATGGCAACAGAAAATTTCTGGAAGGATTATGTAAGCTTTGTAATGCTTTTCTGTCCTCATGTCTGAAATTTGACTCTCAAGAAACAGATTATGCCTCCTAATTACCTTTTCACGCTGGCCATGTTAGTCTGGTCACTTTGAAGATAGTTACTGTAGCAACAACTGTATAAAATTCCTTGATAGCAGATTCCCTTTGCCCTTGAATAGTAACTGTAAAACCTATATTCTCTCCCTCTGGTTGTGTAACTTGTGTTGGGAACCAAGGAAGTTTGAGATGGCTCTGATATATACTCAACTATAGTCGATTGCCACGGTTTCAATTCAGTTGTTTGATGTTTAGTCTAGTCTAAAAACTTCCTGATTGAGAGTGATGCGGTTGAATGCAGTGCCTTCCAATCCAGTAGTGACTGCCATGACATAAAGGTTTTGATGTTTGAGGACTTCAGTTTTAGGAATGCATTATTTTGATTGAACATCTTTTCTGGTTCAAAATTGCATACACAGGTTGAAGCTGGTTGCAAAGCTTTGACTAAGAGCTTGTTGAACAGTATTTATGTAAAATAATGATGTATAGAAATTCTGTTCTTCAAATTCTCAGGCAGCGTAGAAAAAATTCAGCGTCCGGCTATTATAGTCTTTTCATGGAATAATCAGGTCAGTTACACCTTAGGTGGGAAACCCGTCTTACTTACTGGACCAGTGGAAATCCATCTGAGCCTGCTCACCAAAATGTTTGGTTCCGTTTCGAGGAAGTTGTCAACAATGAATTTTTACGAGCATACTTCAGTTCACGATATGGAATTTATCCACCCGATGAAACCATTGCTCAAACGAGCTTCGGACAGTGCCAGGAAGATCCACTTTGCAGGGAAGCAACGTTCACAAACAATGGCTCTGCAACTTGCAGCTGTATAATAAAAAACACAAGGTATGTTGGCAGACAATCCAATCCAACCCCTTTAGGTAATGTGTTTTTTTGGCCAAGATTTCTGTTCAGATCCTATTTCTGTGCCTATTTCCAAAAAGCCTATAGAGAACCTTCATCAGAAAACTTCATGCCAAAGGCATCAAGTTTTATGTGAGTTGCGGTAGGACTAGGAACAGAACAGTCATGATATTTGCTCTGATCCAATTTGGAGCAATACTCTAAATTTTGAGAAGAAGAAAAGCATCTGTGGGTCCTAGTAGAAGTGGCTGTATCATATTGTCCTATCCCATCCTGAGGTCATTGAGTTGACAGAGAATTGGGTATGCTTCCCGACACCCGACCAGTAGCAATTAAAAGGCTAAGCACAACCATGGAAGACACGAAGTTCCGAATTGCAGATTCAAAAATTAGAAGCATATATCACACGAACCTGTTGAAGTTGGATGGTTTCTGTTTTGATTCTGTGCTGACTATAGAATTCTGATCTATGAGTTTGCCAAGATGGAAATTGCTTAGACGATCCTAAATTGGGCAGAAAACTAACATGGGAAAAAAAAAATCAGTATTGGATATAAAAAGATTGACGTAAGAGATTTCGGAAAGATACTTGTTCGATTGATCACTGGATGCCAAGAAACCGAAGCTTATAAATGAAAAAGAGGGGACTGCAACTGAAATGGAGAGCATAACTGATTACAGAATGGGAAGGAGGGATGACTTTGGATGAGAGATGCATGTTTCTTTGTTTGTAAATGGATTGAAAACAGAATTTGATAATTCAAAGTGTCTTCAGTTTCCTCTGTACTACACTGGTTTGTGGCCTTAAAAAAGAAAAAAAGGCAGCAGTTGGATTTTACCATCATTCTCTTCAAACCCACCAGGTAGTAGTAACCCCAGATTGCAAATCACAGTTTGGTTTGCCTTTTTCATTATCATAATAAATTTGGGATGGAAATTCTTTCTCATCGTATGAAATCGAAATCATTTAAATTTGATGATACTGTTTTTTTGAAGCCATTTTCATCTTTGTTTCTCCTCTCTCATTTGAGGAGCTTGACATATACATCTGATATTGCTCTTCTCTGATTGCCTTTTGGTTTGACAAGGAGTTTGCTGATTTTCACAGGGGAAGAACAGAGACAGAAGAACAAATAAAAAAGCAGCTAAAACATGCTAGAGAATAGCTTGAACGATGGAAAGCTCACCTGGCCTGTTTGATCATATTTTGGTAAAAGCCCTTCGACGATTTCCAATTCCATTCGCAAATAACTTTGTTTCGTTAGTTTGCTTCATTCGGATCCCTTCCGTTGCACCTCAGGTTCGAGTGCAACACGCTCCCTGTTAGACTAACCCTACGCAAGGCTAATAATTCTTACTAAACATAAAAAACAATAAAACAATCTCTTATTCAAGGTAGAAATTCTCAAATACAAAATAAAAATCTATAAAAGTCTCTAATTTCTGAAGAGAATTTTAATTATGTAACTCAACAACTACAATTCTTCAATTAGATCTCTAATGTACCCAAAATATTAGCATGCATAAATACATAGAGACTTACCTACATGCTTGGGTTATGCAGATGCAACTCAAACT
>JAWZTD010000082.1:11522818-11540136 GCA_035221335.1 Echites panduratus
AAATTCCAAAAATTCCCTAGGAAAACAGAATAACACCAAAGAAGACTACTAGAGAAACTCCTTTCAATTTGTGCCTTGGATCAGAAGATGTACTTCCTATAGAGGTCGATATGAGAACTTTACAACTGGTTGAATACAATTCAATCTTAAGCGAGGAGGAGAGAAGGGCAAACCTCAACCTTCTTTAGGAGGTCAGAAACAACGCTTTGGAAGCAGACATAAGATACAAGAGACAAGTGACAAATTTTTATAACAATAAAGTAAAAGAAAGAAGCTTTGTACGAGGAGACATGGTTCTCAAATGATTAGATGTAGGCATATAAGGTCATCTCTCTAGATTTCAATAAAGTCGAGAAGGACCTATCACTTGAAAAAGTTTTATGCTTGATTTCACTTGCCATGTTCATTTTATCTCTTTTTAGACCTAAATGTGAGGTCAAAATGTACAGGTCTTGATTATGTTAGGAATAAGTTCAAAACTACTATTGGACCTTCTAAAGTAGTATTGTTGAGTGCGGAAAGGATGGAAAAAATAAGACAATATAAGTAAAAAGAAGAATGCTCAAGAAGCCCTGTTCCATTACATTCTAAAAAAAAAAAAATGAAAGCGCATGAGAGCATTGTCAATGTTACATAAGAAAAAAAAAGAGGGGAGCTTCTAAACCATCTCAGAAGACTTCTTCCTATTCAACACTTTCTCCAACAAGTCTAGTAGAGTCAATGGTTACTTGGACCTTCGGTGTTTTTTTCCACAACAACCTCCTCTTCGTGAGCCGTACCAAAGGATCTAGAGTCCATTACAATAACTAGAGCATCTTCAATTCTGGGGACCCCTTGACCTGCACAAATAGCCTTGGAATTTTGAAGAACCTCCAAAAGATAACTCAAGTACAACAAACATGTTTAAGTACTTAGAATGTTTATACATCATGATGGGATTACCTGTGGGATCAACGTCAATATCTTGTCCAACCAGAACCTCTAAGTAAGTGGGATGGCCATGACCTCCTCAATGGATATGACTTCCTTGGTAGCCAAAGGTTTTTCCTCTTTCACAACTTATTCAACAGTTATTATTTGCTCTGTGGGTAGAGTTCCTCCCTTCCTAGAGTGATCGTGACTTCCTATCCCCAAAGGATCAGGTTTCAACCCAAGATTAAGCTCCTGCAGACAATTAAAACCCTCCACATACATAGAGATGGTGACAGGTTGTAATAATCTCTCCATAAAATCCCTAAAAACTAGAGAGACCTCATGCTCCAGCTTCTTAATGTCCCCATTGTCGTCAAATCAGTCTCTCAATTCTTGGTATTCGTCAATGGCTTTCATCTGGACTAGGGCCTTGGTTAAGTCTTCATTTGCACTCCGCAAGATTCCAACTTTCTTCTCCAATCGGCCATTATAAGCTAGAACATTTTTTTTCTGCATCTCAACTTTGATTGAGCAATTGAGTGTTCTTCCTTAATTTTTCATTGGCAACCTATAGATCTTTTTACTCTTGGATGCAAGACCTCTTTAATCTGTCCCTTTCTTGCTACACCTTAATTCAGGTCTCTTGAAGTCCTTCAATTACTTGGGAGAACTCTCTGTTTTTCTCATGCTTGACAAGACTTCTTCTGATTCGTTCTCCAACCGGAACATGAATCTGCATGACAAAAAAAAGACTAGATATCTACAAAGGAAAAAAGTTGGTTGGTTGAAGTACACAAAAAGAAAAGGAGATAGGGAGAGAGAGATATTTAAAGAAGAGTGAAGAGAAGAGATATGTTTGCTTAGCTCTTCATCAGTAAGTCTTTGGCTGATTTCATGGTCCAGTGGAGGAGCACACTCCTACATAAAAGACTGAGATTGCGGCCATTGAAATAAGAAGCTGAAGGTCTCCAGGGCCAACTTTGGAACCACTTTTTAATTTCTTGAGTACTTTGGGCACACATTACCTCTTTAATAAGCCTCATGACATCTGCCTAGAGGTAATTCATGGAGCAATCAATAAATTCAACCTCCTAGGACTTCGATTTGGCATCCTTGGAGGGAGTAATTAGCATTTGCTTAGACTTAGATCCTTGAACTGGACAAGGAAGATCAAGTACTAGAGATTTGCAGGTAAATCTGACCTTGGCAGGTAGCTAAGAGTCTAGTTGCCCAACTGATACACTTTCTAGGGTTCTCTTGGAAGTAAACGTCTCCTTGGCAGCAATCTACATGCTCTTCGATAGAACTTTTGGAGAGGCAGACTTCAGAGCCCCTACAAGTGAGTTTTCCCTATTGACTGGTAGGAATGGTGAAATTCTTTCTCATGGTTACAATAACAAAGAAATTGAAATCAATTAAAGCTCTCCACAACAAAAACAAAAATCACAAACAACAAGGAGTAAGACTTCTACCCTCGAATAGGATCATAAGCACTCCTAAGGTTAGTTAGGTTAGTGTTCTCAGGATCTCCTAGACCTACTTTGGCAAGGAAGCGAGAGTCCTAAATGGGTGCCTCACAACCCACTTTGTAAGCTGTATTGGACTCAACAAGCCCTAAAAAAAATTCCATAACATTTGTGAGATCCGCATTGAGAGTTGGAAGTTGGTAGCCTTTATGTAAGTTCAAGTAGGGGTATTCCATTAGTGGGTGAAAAGATTCGTGAAGGTTCTCATAAAGGGAAAACCTTTTCCATGGGCCTACAGAGGACTAGAAAGAACCTACATGCTTGTCCCTGTGTGTGAATTGGAGATAACCAAGACCAGCCTTGGCTAGGGCAAATAATGCCCTAATCTTGAAGAAGGTCCTAAATAGTTCTAGGCAGACCAGGAGTTTCTATAGAGGCAAGTGGCAATGAAAGCGATGATCATTCTAATTGCATTATTAACTAGTTGGGGAAAAGGAATATTCCAATAATATAAGATATCAAGAAACAGGGGATGACGAAAAGGCAGTATAATTACCCCCCATTAGGTTAGCTTCCCAAACTATGATATGGTCCTTCCAAATGTCATTAGGACTCTCATTATGTTCTGGTCCCACTAAGTCTCCATTGTTTAACTCCATCTCTTATTGAATACTTTTTACACTCTCCAAAGAAATTTAGGAGTAATGTCGTAAGCCTCAACTCTCCAGGACTTAGAATTTAGTAGGAAATTACCTCATTAGAGTCTTTCTTAGGTTGAAGATAAAAGACCTCATTATAAGAAACGAAGTCTAGAAATCCATAAGAGGTAAGAAGACATGATTTTGTATTGAAGAAAATAAAAGAGATAGGAGAAAGAACTCATCGATGATGATGTTAATGAAGTAGGGAAAGGAAGCAAAGTTGTAGAGAAACACTTGGAACAGTGATAGGAAAATTAGGAATTTAGAAACCATAGAAATTTTTTGATTGTAAAGCAAGCTTTGAGAGTTTGGTAAAGTTCAAAACCTAAGTCTTATCTATTTATATTGACCGAGTGGCAACTCTTTGGCTACAAAAAAGACATCACCTGAGTTGAATGGTTGAAAAAATGTAGCCGTTACACAAAAAGAAGCGACTTCTCAATTGATGACTGTCTAAATTTCAGGAGCCCCCGACCTTCAAGGTCATGTAGCCTAAAAGAGAGGTAATGATGGGTATATAGACATGACCCGAACAGTCTAATCCAAACACGAGATGATCCAACCCGTTTCACAATGGATTGAGATCTTAAACAAAAGATAGCTAGACCTATTAAAAGACATACTGATTGTAGTGATCTACGACCTCCAACCTATAAGTCATGGACAATGATCTACTATCCATGATCTGTAACTCTCGACCTTCAATCCATGACCTATAACTCCCTTCTCTTGAAGTCCAAGGTCATTGAGGGGCTCAAGATTTCAGGCTCCTAGTCCAATTCTGACAACTTTGAAGAGAGACATGCATGACACTTTCCTATAAGGAAACTCTATGATTTCAGGAAAGATTACCAGTGTCATTAACCTAATTTCACGAGATTGAGATCAATTAAAATAAAGTAACTTCACCTAAAAAGGAGATGCATTTTTATTTTAACACATACATTGATCACACTCTAGGTCATTCATTGAATTCTATCTCTTTCTCCATGAAAATGAACTGACTTAGGTATTGGAGTTATCCTTAGAGCAACAACCACCTCTAGTGATTTGATATTTTGGTTGTTCTTGCAAGTGGTGTGACAATTGGGGTGATCCGAAGACTAATTTGAACTCCATCAATATGATTTCACAATTTTACACATACATACAATTTAAATTAACTAAAAAAAATCCTACTTTTGATTCTTGAAAAAACACTGTCCCATACAAATATTACATGATTTAGTTCTCCTTTAAAAAGATAAGAAGGATGTAGAACTATGAGAAAATTACTTTACTAATGAATATTATAGAAGGTAAAACAGTCAAGACCTAGCTAAGTAAAGCTTCAACTCCTTACCCACTGGTTAGTAGTCTAATTGGATATCCTGTTATTATCCCCAAGAGATCGAATTCAATTAGTTGTATATCAAATAGACTTTTTAGATAAATTTTAAAAAAATAATTTAAAAGCTACTTCTCCTTGGTTGATTCCTGGACGAAGTTCGTTTCGGGTTGCTTAAGTCACCATCGGATAGTGAAGCTGATTAGTGTTAGGGGAACTCAGTGGCTACACATCTGTGATCATTGGCTATGTTTTTGGTGTTTTTCAAGACGGGGACATTTAGTGATCTGCCTTCTTCTTTTATATTTTTTTTAACCCAGGGATAATGTTATGACTTCATTTTTGTTAACTAGTTTTGTAATTTTTCTATTGATTTTGTTTGAAATTGTATTATTCAAGTCAAAATGATTCATAGAGTCAATCATAAAATGATAAAAGATTTATATTGTTTAAATAAAAAAATCATTAAAAAATTTAAAAAGCTACATATAAGTATATGAGACTAATATCAACTATCGTGATCCAAAAAGTTCAAAAAAAGGTGAGGGGTGAAAAGGGTGGATTTCTCTATATATTATTAAATTTATATTATATATATTATATTAGAGTTTGATTTGGTTCAGACCGATTAATTCTTTTAAGGATATTAAAATCGAATCAAATCAAAATAAGAGTGAAAAATTGAAACCTATTTAAATCGATTATAAGTCAATTTTCATCAACTTTTTATCAATTTGATTTAATTTAATTTAAACTAGATTTTAATGAGTTTTGAACACTCTAAAATTTACTATTTAATTGACTATTATTTTATTAAAAGTTTTGAAAGGGTAAGGATTGTAAAAAGGGACAATATATTCATGAAACACGTGACGTGAGGCCATAAATAAAGTTAGTCAAAGTCGTCGGGCACTTTGTCAACCCATTTAACGGGTCTTATATTCAACAATGGTGAGCGTCCCAGATTAGGCCAAAACGTTTTTCCCACTTTTTCCTTTTTCTTTTCATTTTTTTTGTCCTAATCTTTAATGAGTCTTGGAAAATTTTGATACTTTGATTCGGTGGGCAATTATTTGGACTTTCCAATTTGAAGTTAATTTAATTACCCTCAATAATCTTATCGATCGATGCTTCTAAAATAGTAATATTGGTGGGATTTTGTTGTAGAAGATAAGCACATTGGATTGGCGACCATTCCACTAGCTTGAATTGACGGGTTTGAAAATCAAAATTAAGTGTGGTGAAAATTAATAATTTAAATTAATATTCCTCCCAATATCCAGAATTTTTTCAAATAGTAAAGTAGTATTTTAAAGATCATGAGTTTGAATTAAATAATATATTAATTAATTTAATTAAATAAACTATTCTAAGAAATAAAATAGGATTCTATTTAATTCGTAATTAAATGAATGAAGAATAAAAATAAATGTAAAGATTGTAAACTCTCTAAATGCCCAATCCTCAGAATTGATTGAAAAACGACATTTTCTGTGCACTTGAAAGTCTTGAATTTCAATCAATCAAACATTATTGGTTTCCTTTTAGTACAATTGAAGTGACCCTTTTCCATATGCTGGTGGTTTTTTTCGTGCCACCAGAAGATAAGCAATAATGGCCAATCCCACCAGTTGACTGACTTAGATGTTAAATCCAACAACACCTTCTTGGAAGTGAGTGCCTTTCTGGAAATAGGCATTATTTACAGTTACAGATCGTGCAGTTGGACAGAAATCTTTTGGTTTCGGCCTTTAATTATTTACTACTACGACTACTACTATATATTAAAGGTAAAGGTAAAGCGGAGAAAAACCAAGATAGGCCTACCAGTAAATCTGAACACAGAATTTGAATTTTCAACCTTGGAATCAGTCCTAAAATTGTCTGTAACCATGTCTCTAACCGAAACCAGATGAGTTGTTTCTTCCTCAGACTTCCATAGCTGCTCAAACCCAAGTCGTGATGTCCAAAACCAGTACACTTTCTTCCCAGTTTCTTCTCCATCTATTCATCTTCTTCTTCTTGATCACCCTGCCTTGTGGTGTAAATTCACAGACCAGTAATGGTGATCAAGAAAAGGGTATTTTGCTGAAACTGAAAGATCAATGGTCAAATCCACCGTTACTTGGTGGCTGGACATCATCTTCAGACCACTGCAGTTGGGCAAAGGTCAAGTGTTCCGGTGGCTCCGTCACCGGACTCGACCTTGGCTCTCTCGGAATTACTGAAACAATCCCATCATTCATATGTGGCCTCAAGAATCTGACCACTCTCAATTTCACATGGAATTTCATTCCGGGACCTTTTCCAACAGTCCTGTACAACTGCTCCAAGCTTCAATTTCTGGACTTGTCTCAGAATAATTTTGTGGGCAAACTGCCAGATGACATTGATCTGCTATCCCCTCAACTGGAGTACCTTTATCTCGGAGGGAACAACTTCACCGGCGACATTCCCGCTGCTATCGGACGGTTACGTGGACTTAAGGACCTGCAACTTTTTGCCAATTTGTTCAACGGTTCTTTCCCTTCAGAAATTGGTGACTTGTCCAATCTTGAAAAACTAGTGTTAAGCGTCAATAAATTTGCACCACAAGCCATACCATCGAGTTTCGTTAGGTTATCCAAATTGAAATATTTGTGGATGACTGAAACCAATCTGATTGGAGAGATTCCAGAAGATATCGGAAACTTGAGGGCCCTGGAGTTTCTGGACCTCTCGGTGAACGACCTCAATGGTCGTATCCCAGATGGTCTTTTTCTGCTAAAGAATCTAAATATTGTGTATCTTTACAAGAACAAGTTATCTGGGCCCATACCTCAATCAGTTGAGTCCTTGAATCTGAAGGAAATTGATCTGTCTTATAACCAATTGACAGGGATAATACCAGAGGATTATGGAAAATTGACAAGCTTAACAGTTTTATTTCTATTTACCAATAAACTATCAGGGCAAGTACCAGCAAGCATTGGCAGGTTACCGGAACTGCAACTTTTTCGGTTGTTCACCAATAATCTATCTGGCGAAATTCCTCAAGACCTGGGGAAATACTCGAAGCTGACCGATTTCCAAGTTTCCGAGAACAATTTTGTGGGCAGCTTACCTGAGAATTTATGTTCTAATGGGGCGTTAGAGATTCTGATTGCTTTCGACAACAATCTTGCAGGAGAATTGCCAAAATCTCTAGCAAACTGTGACAGTTTGAAGTATGTTAAACTTGATAACAACCATATCTCCGGCAAACTTCCAGTCGGTTCTTGGACATCAGCACGATTGAATTGGTTGACGATAAGTAATAATTCATTAACTGGTCAGCTACCAACCAAACTTGCCTCAAATTTTACACTGCTGGATATTAGTAACAATCAGTTTTCAGGGGAGATTACTGAGGCAGTGTCTTCTTGTAAGAATCTGACTTCGTTTAAGGCAAGCAATAACCTCCTCACCGGTAATATACCACAGGAGTTGACATCTCTTTCGGATTTGACGATTCTCAAGCTTGATGGTAACAATCTCTCAGGGGAAATTCCATCAAAGATATCCTCATGGGATTTGTTGAATGAATTAAATCTCAGAGGAAATCAGCTCTCTGGCCGGATTCCTCCAGCAATTGGTCGTTTGCAGGTCTTAAACTACTTGGACTTATCAGAGAATGAATTCACAGGTGAGATTCCATCTGAAATTGGACGTTTAAGGCTAGCTTCCCTCAATGTTTCTTCCAATGGCCTGGATGGTAAAATCCCATTCGAGTTTGAGAATGCAGCTTTTAACAGAAGCTTCTTGGGAAATCCTGGTCTTTGTTCAAGTAATCCATCACTAGGCCTAAAAACTTGTGGTTTGCGGAACAGAAAATCAGGCAAGCTTTCATCAGAATTTGTTGCCATTGTTTCAAGTATAGTTGTAGCGGGATTCTTGGTGGTTTTGGTTTATGCATTCTTCTTGATAAGGAGTTACAGGAAACGAAAGGAAAAATTGCAATTAACGTGGAAATTAACCTCGTTTCATAAGTTAGACTTCACAGAATCGAATATTTTGTCAAGCTTGACAGAAAACAACATGATTGGAAGTGGGGGATCAGGAAAAGTGTACAAAGTTCAAATAAATCGCTCACAATGTGTTGCTGTTAAGAAGATCTGCAATATCAGAAAGACTGATGAGAGGCTCGAGAAACAGTTTCAGGCAGAGGTTGAGATTTTAGGAACCATTAGGCATACCAACATTGTGAAACTTTTGTGCTGTATTTCAACTGATAACTCAAAGTTACTTGTTTATGAGTACATGGAAAATCGTAGCTTGGATCGCTGGCTTCACAGCAAAAGGAGCCCTTCTTCCATCTCTGGTTCAATCCATCACGTTTTTCTCGAGTGGCCAAAAAGGTTGCAGATTGCAATTGCAGCTGCTAGAGGGCTATGCTATATGCACCATGATTACTCACCACCAATAATTCACCGGGATATGAAATCCAGCAACATCTTGCTAGATTCAGACTTCAACGCAAAGATTGCAGATTTTGGCCTTGCCACAATGTTGGAAAAGGAAGGTGTGCCTAACACAATGTCACTTGTAGCTGGATCTTTTGGATACATTTCTCCAGGTAAAGTAGTCAGTAGAAAATTTATTGCATCAAAATTCTTTCTAAAAGCAGGGTTTTCGAAAAATGATCAAGAATTTTGCATAATTCTTGTTTTCCTTTGTTTTCCATCATCTCAGAGTATGCACAGACGAGGAGAGTTGATGAGAAGATCGATGTTTATAGCTTCGGTGTCATACTTCTGGAATTGGTAACTGGAAGACAGCCCAACGAGGGTGATGAGAATTCATCCCTTGCAGAATGGGCATGGCGTCACATTCATGAAGAAAAACCAATAATTGATGCCTTGGATGAGGAAATTAAAGAGCCCTGTTACATAGATGATATATCAAGTGTGTTTAAGCTAGGCCTTTTCTGTACTCATACATTGCCTGCAAACCGGCCTACTATGAAAGACGTTCTGCAAGTCCTTCTAAGATGTTCCCACCATCCACAGTCACCGGTACAGAACAAAGACATAGGTGAGCACGCTGCCTCCCCGCTACTCAAGAACTCTAGGCGGGAGAAATTATTAGACCATGATGATGATGATGATGATTATCGCAGCAGTTTCACTTCAGTTGTCTGAACCTGATCAAGTCATCCACATGATCAAGCAAGTTTTTTCGGGCATAAGTACCAGAATTTTACCAAATTTAGCTCATCATAGTTGTACACTATTTTGTTTTTCGACCTGTACAGAATAAGAGGAAGAAGATATTTTCAACCTCCAGAAATTATCAGTTTTTCCTTTATTTTCCTTTTTCCCAGAAGTGGTACCCGCCAGAATAATCATACTACGTTTTGATTTCATGTTTCAGCATTCAGTTGGGTTGAGAAAGAAAACAATGAAAAAGAAACATAGTAAGATATGTATTGAAGCATTGCTTAAGAGCTCTGTTACATAATTATTTCACTTCGCAGAAGCAGTGCTTTATTGTATATGAAAAGTGCACCTGTAAGGGTATCGTGAATTCCTCAATTTATTCTACAATTTATGAGAGAATCTGAATCTTTGCTATATAAGATTTTTGTCCCTTCCTAGGAAAGAGGAAAAAGAAGAGAGAGGAGAAAATTGGACAATATTCTAAGGATTTGCTGCATGTCTCTTAACTTGGTAACATCAAAAGCCTCTCAAATTAAGAAAAATGTAAAAGTATTGGTTGGAATGGAAGGGAGAAGAAGTCCATTTATCCTTCAGGACTCCTCTACTTGAAGGTAATGGGAATGAGAGGCCGCCAGGAGGGCTGCACCAATGCCTGAACCATCATTGGATTGCATAACGGCAACGCTGTCAAAAGCATCTCCTAGCATCTCCTGGAGAGCGCTTTCCATACTATTTCTGAATCTTGTGTAGTGCTCAAAGAGTCCACCATCCAAAGCAATCACTGATTTCTGAGGCTCCCCCGCCTTCACGGTATCTCTTCCCAATTTTTTAAGAATCCCCACAATTCCAGCTGCAGAGAGGCGTGCCCCACGAGTGGCAACAATGTCACACAACTCAACAATTACCTTCCGCATTTTCAGCGAAGAATTTGATACCTATCACCCATGAAAGAAAAATGTGGATTGAGGTGAGAAATTTCCCAGTCCATTCCAAATGCATCATGATGCAAAAGCTAAGTTACAAGAATGGAAAAGAGGGATACCAAAACAATAAATTTTCTTCTTATTAAATAAGTTATCAATAAAAAGATGCCTGCTTTTTAACCAAGGGTGGTCAAATTACCATACCTCCAAAATATCCTTTAGCTTGCTTCCAACGACCTTGAGATCAGGTGATGTGTCATGATGCATTGCAGACATGTCGGGTGTCCTGAATTTGGAGTAAGTATTCAAAACAGATGAATAAATATAACAATTTAAGCAGTAACCCAAATGAAAGATCAAGAGGGAAATTCCAATCAATGGAAGATTAAATGGCCTTTAAAGATGAGGCTGACAGAATACCTGAGGATAAATGGAATTTTAAGTTTTGGAGGAACAGTGTCACCAAAAAAGGCAGCTTCTTCAGCCATCCTGCACAATACTCTTCTTACGACTTCTCCTAGATACATCCCTGAGATTATCTTCTCAAATATCTGGCACCAGAAAACCAATTTTAGAATTCTTCCATGTAAAGAGTCAACCATAAGTAAAACATTATAGATCAACGGAAGACCTGCTCTCCAGGGTTTAAGCTCTCAGCATCAAGAGTTTGATCATACTCAGTAAGCGGAAGATGAGAGGACCGAAAGTTACCCCATTCCATGTTGATTACCTTTCAAAATGTAATGTTCAAGATATTAGTTTGTTACTCAAAAATTTAAGATTCATATACAACAAGAACTAAAAAAAACGTTGAAACAAGAGAACAATGAAATTGTTCAGGGAAATACTAACCATCTCCCCCGATTTAGGCAGCAAGCCGTGCCACTTAGGAATAGCATTTGCACGTTCCACATAAGCTGCATTAGTTCCTGTACCCAAAATCACAGCAGCAATGACATCAGGATCAGTGTATCGCCCACCAGCTAGGGTTCCAACGGTGTCATTGACCTGCAGGGTGAAGACAGATAAGAAAGTTTCCTTGCAAAAGCAATTTGGCTCATGAGATCTAGACCTTAAATTCCATCAACATTGAATGGGGAAAAGGAAAACTTCATTTATGCAAAACATAATATGGTGAACTTGCCAAGGCAGTAACTCGCATATCAAGACCAGCTCTTTCCATTGCTTTTGTCAACTCTACAACAACATCCTCTCCGAGCTACATATCAGATTCCAAGCAACAAGGAACACAACAGATCGTTAGAATAAAAAGCTGAAACAGTAAAAGAAATCTCCAAAATCATTCTTTTCAATAACACACCAAATGACTGATGAATGTGAAAACATTACCAAGGAAAGAAAACAACAAGATAGAACCATCAAAGAAAATTTTCCCAACGATCTATTTTTTACTTGGTATATCACTTGAAAAGACATCATCTTTAAGAAAAACAGTTTTTATATGAGAAATTTCTCATGTTGAAAAGGCCAACAACGAGGAGCTCATCTTAAAATGTATTTATCAGCATCCAACCAGTTCAAATGTTCTCAAAACTACTCCTATAGGAGCCAACTGAAATTTTTGAAAGGCATATAGACTTTACCACTGTGACTGAAGATAAGAGATGTGCTGACACCTAATACATAAGAGTACAAAAATGGTCCTACACCCACTTATGAAACACAAGCAAACATCATCAGCCATTCATATTCCCTCACATTAAATTTCTAATGAAAGCAGATATAGCAGGTTTTGATTATAATTTTTCAACTTTTTGAGTTAGTATATACCGTATCTTCTATAAAGAAGCCCTTTGTCCATTTGATAAGGGTCCCTGATGCTATGGACAATTGCCTAACTGGGAAGGAAAAAGTAAAACCAAGCTCTCGTTGCTTTCCAGGTGCAGGATGCAAATTTTCACTTTCTGAAGCAACAAACTTTGCCAGTGCACCAACAATGAAATCAAATAATGCCTGAAGAGAGAAAAATGTTGAGTTCAGGACATAAAGCAATGCAAGCAGCAACAAATTTTAAAGAGGCTATCTTTCTAACACTCACATGAGATGTCCCAACCATCAGATGGGGAGGAATTGAAACTTCTTCAACTTCTTGTTTGACAACACGGCTCTCTTTTCCACCTAACTGCACTCTCATTACCCGGAAGTTTGTCCCACCAAGGTCCAATGCATAAAATATTCCCTCTTCCTCCCTTTCAAACAAAAGAAAGAAAGTCACTTGGAAGTAAAGCTGGTAAATATCTTGCAAGCAATGAAATACATAAGTAGAAAATAGTTCACTGAAGAGGGAATTTCAGGCATAAAAAGAGAATCAGCACTCTTAGCTTATTGTTCAGAACAAAGATTCTGTTTCAAGAGTAGAGCAGCAGAGAATTGCATAAAAAAAAATTTTTTTTAAAGGGAAACATATGCCCAAAAAGAATAATACAGATATAAGTTTTTGGATTAACATCTCAGCTAAATATGTGCCTAGAAGAAGTAAAAGATTAAAGCAATGTGGCTTGAAAACTTATAAAGGATGTATCCATAGGACGACTGATGTGATGAGACATGTTTCAGCAACAACAGAAACTGTATGATATAAAAGGTGGGAAAGGAAAAGAACAGAAAAATGAACTAAAATAAATAAGGCACACACACAAAAAAAGGGGGGGTGTAAAAAAAGAGAGACCAAGTTGACCAACAACGGGCCCTAAAACATGGTTGAATACGAAAGGAAGAAACTATGTAGCTGATACAGAAGAGTGAATATTTAAGACCTCATAAAGTACTAAAGAGGCATAAAGCAAAGCATCCTTGTCTGTCAGCTGAAGATTCATTCTTTTTTCTATTCTTCCTTTTTTCTTCATTGGTTCCATGTCAGCAAGATATATAATTTACATTATCATACATAGACTTTTGGTCAGCCTTAATCACCATTATGAAACAGCATAGGTTGCTGCCCAACGAGTTCCATATAAACAATCTAGGAAGCTCTACAGTCCTTCAATTCAGACTCATCACAAAGGGCACATATCACAGTGACATCAACTTTCTTTTCCTAGATTAGATCGAACTATTCACAACATGGAAAGGTGGGATAGATCATACAAGGAGATGATTCACCAATATAAAAATAAAATAAAATAAAAACGGGGGAAAAAAGAGAGAGATACAGAAAAGATATAAATTCCAATACTAAGAATCCAATTCAAGTTAAGACTCCTCGGTTTCAAAGAAAGAAAGTAAATTTGCCACCCTTTAAAAGGTACCAGTCACAATTTAACCACCTTTAATTAAGACATTAAAGCATCAGAGTAATTCTGGTTTCAGATATATGCAAAGATATTCGCTGAAGTAATTCAAATCTATGTTATTTGGTTCAACTTCCACCTACTTCACCACAGATCCCCAAACCCCACAAACGCGTAGGAGGAAAAAAAACTCGTTCTTTGCAATTAAAACATGAAATCTAACCAGTAGAAAATCTCTGCAATTAGACCTACTACGTCCAGTACTTTGCATCAAAAAAACAAATTAATCGAAAAGCATAGGCATAGGAAAATCGAATCGTCAAAATTAAGAGAAGTATACACGTTGCGGTGTTTTGCATATATACCAATACAAATTTTCAATCAAAACATATTGCCCACAAAAGAACTAAATCAATCCATGATTTGTACATACCCAGTGGGAAGATTATCAACGTAACTGATGAGCATCTTTAGCTTACTACCACCTTCGGATGCCAACCCAGCGTGCATCTCGACGGTCATAGCGTCAGCAACCTGGCGGAGTTTCGCAGTGGGAGTGGCACACTTCTCCTCTAACTCCTTAAGTATCGCCAAAGCCTTAGCCCACCTGCCGGAACTTTTCATCCGATGTCTAACCACCAAGGCCGCCGCCGCACACACCGCCGCTGCACATACCACTGCCGCGGTTACCGCCACCTTACCCATCTCCTTCGCTTCTCTAAACCCAAAAACACCAACAACAAAAAGTAACAAAATTTGGAATTCTCAACGAATAAAATAATTGGATCTTTCAAGCCAACGCAAATCTTGCTTTAAAGCGAATGATCTCGTACTTTGTGCCCGTTAGATAGGAGTTAGATAGGAAGAAGATGCAATTAAAGGTGAAGAAATCTTGAAAGATATTTTCAGACAATAAAGACAGCAGTTTGCATAAGACACCGGAGACTGGGAGAAGGAGACGACACAGCCTTAGAAGGAAGGTAAAATTGGATCAAGAATTAGATAAAAAGGATGCTTATATATAAATATATATATATTTATTTATATACACTATTGAGCTACCTGTTACAGTCTTGATACATATAAATTGGCCTATTGGTATTTGGATAAAACTAAAACATGTTTATCTTTTCTGCATAGAAGTAGAAAGTTTAATCGTAGTATTCAGTTTTTTCACTGCTTTTCTTGTTTCTCTATTTAACTTTTCCTTTACAGACTTGTATTCCGAGCGATTTCTGTCTTGCTTAATCTTTGAGGTTTGGACATTAAACGGATTTCATGGAAGATGTTTTTCTATATCCGAATGGGAGTTTCACTAGTTGTAATAGGAAGAGAGTTATGAAACACAAATAAATCAATTAAATCTTTAATGGTTAAAATTAATAGTATATTATTAAAAAAATATAAATTATTTTATAATAAAATAATTTTTAAAACTAAAGTTAAAAGAACAAACTAAATTTTAAAATATTTGATTATATTTTATTTTTTAAAACATATAATTGATCTTTAATTTTGACCATTAGATATTTAATTGAAACAATCTATAAATTATATTTCTTATCACACTATAATATTTTCATGTATATATATATATATATATTTATAGAATCTCAATTTTCCTAATATGACGTTGAATTACAATTTTATCAAAGATACTTGAATGCACTTTTGCTAAAGTTACTTTAAATGAATGTAATCAATTAAATGATTGATAATTTTAATCTCTCATAGTATATATCTTGTTATCAATTGTTAAGTTTTTATTTTTTAGAAGAAAAAATAAATTTTTATGTAAAAAGACATTATTTTACAAAAAAAATTTTAACGCAAATCATGGATTTGACTCGATCTTGTTATATATTCTAACTTTAATAAATTTACAATTACTGGCGGTATAGTCAAGATGTGTGTATGAGTTTATCCCATACATTATTTGTAAAAACAAACTAAAAAAATCATTATATATATATATATATATTTTATAAACTAAATTTTAAAAAAATCAACTAAATCAGTATATGATCAAATTTTATTTCATTTTTTCTAAAAAATAAGAGATGACTATTAAAGATTTTACTGTAACACTTCATGATAACACACAATAGTATTTTCATTTATCTTTATTTACCCGAATTCTAATGTGAGTTTCTTTTTTCTTTCTGTTATCTTTGTCCAAGGAGAGTTTAGAAGGAGAAAGGAACTCTCTTTGACGGAGTCAAAGGCTGTCCAAATAACTTTTCAGTCATTACCCAGTTTTGAAGAATTGAAAATGTCCTTCCAAACGGACCCAGAGTGTGTTTAGGTCGCGACAGTAATTCAAACTTCTTTTTATATCCATATTCATTCTCCATCTATACAGATTTTACTAAAAAAAATTTATGTTCTATTAACTTTAAAATTTATTTCTATCCAAATTCTTTTTTAAAAAAAATATATATATATTAAAATCCTTAAATATTTTTTTCACTATCGAAATAAAGTACATTTTAATATGTGAAATAATTTGTAGTGTCCAATTAAAATTAAATTATGTGTACAAATAATCTAATTTCCAATTTATTATATGCACTTAAACTAAATGGCTAGAGTTAAAATTCTATATTTGTTTATTAAAAGTTCCTGTGTCATTGGTACAAATTATTTTAAAATTTATTATATATATTGGATTCAAATTTGTCTCCATAAAACTAGACTAATCATTGCTAAATAATAATAAAAATAATAAAACCTCCTCAATAAATTATTAATAGATTTAAATAATAATTTTAAATTACATTTCATTTACCATAACTTACCTGGTCAAAAATAAATCACATATCAGAACGTAAAAACTAAAAATTTTAACTGTTCTCTTTTTAAACTAAAATTTCTTTTAAATAATTGCTCCACATTCAAAGTTTTTCACGGAAGGTGTCTAAGAAAAAAACTTATGCATGGAAGACGAATTTGAATGTCTGGAAAGAATGGTCAACGGCTACCCATAGATAAAAGGGAAAGTCAATTTTGACAGAGCAATTAAAGAATGCTTGAAAAAAATTTTAGGTGAATACTTTTTGACACTGCTAAATTTTTAATGGAAGAAAATGTGTTTTTTTTATATTTTTTAATGATTCGTTAGAAATTGAATATATTATTTTAATTTTAAAAATATTTGATTACATTCATTTTTAATATAGTAATGTCAAATTCTTTTTATAGTTGATATAACAAATGAGACATTCAATTTCAAATGGCTTAATATATAAATAAAAACATTTAATTTTGATTGAAAAAAAAGAATTACTTTAGCATTAAAAACAAAATATATACATCTCAAGAAAAAAAAAACTAATCTTTATTTTTAATATTCAACCTACAAATTCTGTTTTAATATAATTGGAATTTGCATTAATTAAAAAGCCGTTTATCATAATTTTTTTTAATTTTTTTTGTTAAAATAGTTTTTATAACATTTACTTATCCTTTTCAATATTGTCTTTATTCTCTTTCTTTATAAAACATTTATTTATTTTTTATTCCCATTATTTTTCTACCATATAAGCATTTAAGAAAAAATAA
>JAWZTD010000082.1:11540236-11550650 GCA_035221335.1 Echites panduratus
GATGAGCCGCTCTCATAATTCAAATTCCTCGTGCAATATATTCCAAGTCTCCACCGCTCCTCCATATGCAGATAAACAGGAACAGAAACCCCAGAAAATAACTACTATCTAACGACGCACATTTATAGAAACACGTCCCTCTCAAAAGTTCGGCACCGATACGATTCATCGCGCTCTACGCCTGCCTGTCTACCTTTGTCTCACAATTCCCCTTTTTCTTTTTTTCCCTCCTTTTATGTTTTATCCATTTACCCCGAACATTTCATTTATTTTAAACTATCCGCATCTTCAAAACTCAACTTTTTGCCTGCCGTTGTCAATGTTATCCGGGAACAAAATCTTGTAAAGTTAATGTGAAATTTGTCAAATTATATACAGAATATATTAACTCTTTTTTTAAATTATAAATCATTCTTAATAGTTTAATAAATATTATTTATTTTCTTTAGAAAATTTATTTTCCTCTTTCTTAATATTTTTTTCTATAAAAAATTTAAAAAAATTATTTTAATATTGATAAAATCAATGTGTACAAAAGAATAGGGATTGAGGGAGTATCTAAAGGTGTGATTGGATACACCATCCGTTCGGATGGTATCATCTAGTTCTGTAAAATGCACCTTTAAATTGAAGTTCATTTTTCGTTTAAAAATAAATTTTTTTTTTTTAGAAATCAAATTAAACCATTCATCTAAGATGATATATACAATTTTTTTTTTTTTTTAACAAAAAATGAACTCAAATTGACATATGCATTTTGCGTGCTGATGGATAGAGAATGGAGAATGGAGGAAAAAATGGTGTGACCAATCATACCCTAAATTCTAAATAGCTAAATCGAGGCTAAATTTATTATTCTGGATCTTTTATTACATATTTTTTTATCACTCTCAATTAAATTAATAAAAAAAATGTTAGAAGTGACTTTTAATTATTTTATATATTTTTTTTATATATTAAACCCTAAAAAATAAACAAATTCTTAAGAATTCTTGATATTTTTTAATTTTAATCTTCAATTTCTACAATTAAATTTTAACAAAATAGTTTGGCTTATTTATGAAATTGAGCTCTGCTAATGCTCATAATGTATTTATAGTAAAAAAATTTAAGTAATTTAAGGAATGTCATTTTCGAAGAATGATTGCATCTTAATTCTTAATCCTCATTGACTATAATAAGAGCCCGTTTGGATGGATTGATTAAAAAAAATTTCTTTTTCAATATTACTTTTTATAGAACCACTTTGTTTAAGTTAAGCTGTGTTTGAGTACATTAATTTATAAGTTGTTTTCAAAATTTAATAGAATAATTATATTATTTAAGTTATAATATATTACATGCTAATATTTAATATATATTTAAATAAACTTATAACACAATAAAATAATTAAAAAATTAAAATAACATGAATTTAAGATGGATAAAAAATAATAATAAATAATTGGTGTTTAATTTAATTTTTTAAAAGTAAAAAAGAAAATTTTTTTATTTTTATTTGTCATAAAATATAATTATATATATTATGAGATAAATTAAATGAATTTTCAAATTATTGTTATGGAGAAAGAAAAAGAAAAACAGAAAAGTATAGAGAAATTTAAAAATATATTAATGGAGAGAGAAGAAGAGAGGGGGAGGGGGGGTTTAAGACAAAAGAAGAAAAAAATTTTAAAAAACATAGAAAAAGAAAATTAAGAGAAAAAGGTAAAAATTTAATATGAAAATTAAAGAATTTTAAGTGTTTAATTTATTTTATATGCTACTTTTCACCCAAAATTTGACTCTCTCTCTCTCTCTCTCTCTCTCTCTCTCCCCTAACTTATACTAGTTTTTTTTTTTGTAAAAACTCAAATAAATAAATATTTGTTTATTTAAATACTTATTTTTTTAAGATAAATCTAGTTGCCTCTCAATTTAAGAAATAGATGGCGTGGAGGGACAAAAGCACATCACGTGATCAGTGGCATCATCAGCATTCCGCAAATCCATCCGATGTGCACCAAAATCTGCATAGAAAATTTTGCACGTGTTGTTCCAAACTTATTCTGAGTCAGACGCCCTCCACCTTCTAATATTATAAAGTGTTCACCAACACACAATTTACATGGGCGCCCCTTCAAAATTTACATGTTGAATTTGGACTGTTTCAAATGCCAAACAGAAACTGGTGAGGCAGAAATTTGAAAATACTTATTCAATTTAGATTTGAATGTTTCTATTTTTATTTTAATTTATTTAAAAATAAAAATATTATTTTCTAAATTAGTTAAATTTTTTTTAAGAATTTGATATTAATAATTTTAAAATAAAATAAATCAACCTTTAAACAAAAAAAAAAAAAAAAAGAATTTTTGCAACGCAGAAGGTAATATTTTGTGCTGTAAAAAATTAAAAAAAAAGAAAAGAAAAAGTAATCAAGACAAAAAGACCTTGCATTAGCCACATGCTTCCGGCGGCTCAGATTGTATTTACCAGATTCTTCATCGTTTTGTCTTCCTCTATAAATATGTATATATTTATATATATTGATATTTCACAACTAATTGATTGTGCAACAACACATAGACCACGTAAAAAAATATTTATTATTTAATCCATATGGTGATATAAAAAGTTCAATAGAAGTCAAGCTTGAAATATCAATCCATAATACCAATATCGGCTAGAATACGGCAAGAAACATATTGAACTTCTTGAATTTGTTTGCGTCGTGGATATATTGCCAACAGGCTACAGCAAATTTTCCTTTGTAATATGATTGTTCTTTGTGAGCAATAAACTGCTGTTTACCAGCAAAGGTGCCCGGGGGCAAGAAGGAAAAAAGAGAAAAGGGGATTTGACATTTAGCAGTAGCACCAAATAACCTACCGCTCATGTATGCCAATCACATCGCGAGGAACAGGACAGCATGAGAACATCCCTCTCTCAATGATTTGGGCTTGTGTTATGTCTATCATGCCATTTAAGGATAGCGACCCTTTATCATGGAAATTAGGTCAATCAATTGAAAAGAAAAATCTGCACTGTAGATACCTAAATATCAACTTGTATTTACCATAATAATAGGGTGGGGAATCTGTTCTCTGCCACCCAAGTTTCAGGTCTATGCAAGTCAATAGAGGTCCACGAAATATGAAAGCAGAAGTCGGGGTATGGAGATGTTCATCATTAAAGAGTGAAAAAGAAAAACATAATTATGAGATTCTCAATTATACAATTTATAATTGAATCAAAAGATCTCAGGAGGAGAATTTTTGTGTTTATCCTATTGCAAGTGCACAACTAATTACCTGTTATACGAATTGAAACTTCCAGAACAAAAGGTAATCTTCCCCTTATATTGGGTAAATTCGCATTTTTCTCTTCTTTTTACTAGATTTACCAGTTAGCAACTAAAGGCGGATCTAGAGGAGTAACACCAAAGTGCCAGAGACATGCACCAACGTGCGTGATTGCTTGGTAATGGGCAATATTTCCGACATTGCATGAAACCAGCAGGCAGGTAAAGATGATTAGGAAATATTTAAATGGATTGACTGAGACTAGAATGATTAGGTAACCTTACAAAGTTTGCATAATTGCAACATGTGCGGCAAAACTTCAGAAAATATTTTTTATTTAAAAAAAAAAAAAGCCAAAGCATTCTGCTTCACAGATTGCAAATGCAAAGCTTAACATAATCCACATCCTTTAGAATAAATATGAATACATATGCTTAAAGTTGGAAAGTGACTCACATAGGTCAGTTAGCATACAAGTCCAATTTTAAGCTTAAATCATGGAAGAGGACCAGATGCCACTAGAGGCAATGCAAATTGTACTTACAACAAGAGCCTCTAACAAAATCCAAGCAAACGAATATTTGTCAGGTGCTATTGACTGAGTTCTGTACACGTTGGAACTACCGGAACTAGAAAATTACCAAATGGGGAATCAAAAATTCTATAGTTGCCTGTGCAACCTTCTTGCTGTGCCTGAGCTACTGCAAAATTCTTAGCCTGTTGAATCCTAACATCGACACCTCTAGTCTGAGAAAGAGGTAACTGAACATGAAGTTATATGTGAGCTTCTAAAAGAATAAAGAAAGTTAAGAGTTATGAATCAATAGCAAGACGGATGTACCTTCCAATTATCTCTTGAGGTTTTAGCAGCATCCTTGTATTCTGATGGTCCAAACAGAGTACTGAAAATTAGAAAAACCATTTCCTTAAGAATTCGCACTATACAAAAAAACCATTTCCTTGAGAATTTGCTCTATACAATCAAATGGCCCATGTAACAGATTACTGTGACATTTGACCCAATTTTGATACCTAAGCAAAAGAAGTTTTGCTCAGATCCTCAACACAGCGGTGAAGACTCAATTTAAAGTAGAACTCTGAGATTTCCCCTTCCCCTCCCCCTATCCCTATGAGAAAATCTGAATCCTCCTCCCTCCACAAATACCACTATCCTGAGGGAGGGAACAAAATAGATAAAACGGAAATCTCTTCATTCTATCTTATATTAGCTTAAATTAACATTTGGAAGTTATCATTAGCTACTTTTCAAAAAAAAGTAAATCAACGCCAGAATCTTAAACTGCCACCCACTGCATTGTTCTCACAGATACAAGCGCTAACCAGTCATGTATCCATTTCAATGGATTCTATGAG
The DNA here is from genome assembly GCA_035221335.1 of Echites panduratus. Lineage (NCBI taxonomy): Eukaryota > Viridiplantae > Streptophyta > Magnoliopsida > Gentianales > Apocynaceae > Echites > Echites panduratus. Next base: position 11,544,895 of record JAWZTD010000082.1, read on the forward strand.
AAAATGTTCAAAATTATATAGAATAACCACTAACTAAATTCTTTAAGTGGAAGTCATTAATAATATTTGTTCCAAACTTCTTTGACAGTGTTAGAGAGAATTGATTAACTTTCAAACGATAAAGTAAAGAACTCAAATAAGATAACATTAGATATTCACAAAATCAAGAACGCTCCTGCACAATACGCTCTGAATTAAAGTAACAACTCCTCCAGAATCAAAAGTAGGGTTTTCAATCTGGTTTCAACAAAATGTAAGACTATACCAAAATCAAATCCTCTGAAAAAAGAAAAGAAAGATAACAGAAGTTACACTAATACAGTCTCATATTTAGTGATGAAATACTTTGCAGAAAGAGAAAATTACAAAATCGCATGATTATGCCAAATTAATTCCCAAAAATCGTAAACCATTCCAGAATATAAATACGAAAAATTCAAAAGTTTACAACTCATAAGCTTCATCCTCCTGTAGGTTTTGCGTTATCGATTACCTGAGAGAAGATTCACCATCGATTTTCCTCTTCTTGGAGTCAGTCTGCATTGTTTTCGCTCCGGGAAATGGAAAGACTTCGAAAACCTTAATATACGGAGACTGGAAAGAGGCCCGTTGGGCTTGACGCTCCTGAAAGAAGTCGAACAGCAACCTAAAGAGAAATGCATTACAAGGGCGCGCTCTGACAAAAAATTGGAAACCATTGTTTTAAAGTTGGAGGATGGGTATTTTTGGTCTGTCACATATTTTTTATTTACAAATCTAGTATAAAAAGTTTTTTAAAAAATTTATTTGGCCCTTCAATTTATTATTTTTATTGTAATTGGTCCATTCTATAGGAAATCAAGTTTTTTTAGTTTTTTTCTGGCCAAAAAGGGTATTTTTGAAATTTTAATTTTTTATTACTTTTTTATAAAGTTTTTAAATTTGTTAAATATGATCCTTAAATTTTTTATGTGTTGCATGCTTAGTCCTTATTGTTTCTTTTGTCCCTAAAATTTTTAAGTTTTTGACTTTGAACCTCTAACCATTTTATAAGTTGCATATTTGATTTTTTTATTAAAAAATTTATTTTTTTATTTTTAGTCTGAAAAATAGCATTTACGAATATCAAAATTTGTAATAGGAAATTCAAAATCTATTTTTGATTGATATTTTGGCAATAACAAAATAGACATCAAATAAGTTGAAAATTTTCAATTTTAAGTTCAATATAAGAGGAGAGAATTATGTAGTTTTCTACTCAAGAAATTGTATTAAAAATTTAAGCTAAATTTAGCTAAAAAACTAATCTTTGGAGGCTCAAGCCTAGTTGGTTGGTGGCCTGGCCCGACCCATTTGTCACCTCGTACCTTTGATTAACAAACAATTCATACATTTGGTTTTATGTATGGATTGCTATGCACATCTCATCTATTGCAGGGTTAAAATGGTTTTAAAAAATACTTCTAAAATTTATATAACTTAAAACTATGATCAAATTTTAAAACACGAAAGATATGATCTTGGTAGATATGATCCCAACCCCCTTTTTTTTTGTTTTTGTCATTAAGGTTCCCAAAACATTTTCGAACTGTGATTATAGTCATTTTTCACATTTTCGGTGATAAATCAGGCCAATTTATGCAAAATAAAAATTTTAGATTAAAAAAAATAGAGACTATGAACAATTAAGTCATTTCTGACTTTTTTTAATCTAAAACCCACCCACCCCCCTCCCAAACCATTATACTGATCTTTCCCCCATTCATTCCTCATCCTAAATTTATATATTTTCAAGGTCTGGAATAAAAAAAAAGGAAATTTCTTAGATGATTCTTTCATGATTTTGAATGATGGAGTAGGTATGGAAGTCTTCTGTGGGATCAAACGACATGCAGTACTGTTGTTCCCTACCCCCATGGCCTTAGGTGAAAACATTAGTATGAACTGTGTAAGGCTCCCCGGTTTCATTACCCAGAAACTCAAAATCAATCTCATTGTGTTCTGCTCCTTGAGAAGATACCTACACAACAAAGAATTAAAAACTAAGATGAATAGAGAAGAGAAATTCATCAAAAGAAAAAAAAAACAAAGAAAGAATGCTTACAAAATCGGCGGTGACAGTGCCAACAAAATTGTCCAGAACAAATTTCAGGTCTATATCAATCCGACCAAACATATACTGATTCTTGGATTCAAATCTGGAGCCAAACCATTCATCCAGAGACAGTTTCACTTGTTTTCCATCAAGAATCTTAGCCCTTTCTTGACCCCAGGTGAGAGGTACATCTTTCTTGAAATTTCCAGTCCACATAGATGAGAGTAGAAGATATAACAGGGAAAGTAGAAAGAGAGTATAAGTTCGCACCACCATTGTAGCTGGATTTGATGAGAAATTCTTCAGAGAACGAAAGAAAGAAGAGAAAATTTTTTTGTAGGAAGAGTGAGAAAATTGAGGATTGAAATTAAAGTCAGCAAAGGGGTGTTCAAGAGAGAATTAGACTTTGGAGTCAAAATCTGATCTGGGTCCCAACTCCAAAAACCCTTTTCTTACAAATTGAGAAGATCGGCTGGTATTGCGACCTCCACATTGAGATGCTTCGGGTCCTCTTCGAGACCAAATTCTTCATCGTCCACTAGGAGATCGTCAAATTGGAAAGCAAACGACAACAAGAAGAGAATTGCTATGAGTAGAATTGAGAGATTTAATTGCCATTGGTTCGCCATCGATGGCGATAAGCGTCAAAGTAAACCAAGATTGTGCTAGTAGGCTTTACTATTCACTTAAACGGAATTTAGGACGAGGAAAAGAATGGGTGAGGAAATGACCTAATTGCCCATAGTCTTTCTCTTTTTTTTTTTAATCTAAAATTTTGATTTTGCTGGAACCTGCCGAATTGATGTGGGAAATGTAAAAAAAAATCATAATTACAATTTGAAAATATTTTGGAAAATATAATGACAAAAAAAATGATTATTAAAATTATATCTACCAAGATCATTAATTTTGGGACTAAATACACCAATCTTTCTATAAAACACCCATCTATTTTAACATTAAAAAAAAAAAACCTATCTGTTATGAAAAGTGGAAACTCATCTATACAAGGTCCAATCAGCCAAGTTAAATATGGGGTGGGAGCCTAGATGGATTGGGCTTTAACAAAGTCATTGGGCCATATGTATCCTCAAGTTAGATGAGAGATCATCTTGGGCCGTCGTAGAAGAGCCAGAGAGAAAACATGAGCTTATAATGAAATTTTGATTTATTTATTAAATGATTTTGGTTCCCACTTTTTTGTAGAGTTACAAATCTGATTCAAAACCCCTTTTTTATAGTTTTTTATATTTTTTATCATTTTTTTGTGACTTTAATTCATATAGATTTATTTTAGTTTTTTTGTTCCTTGGTTAAAATGACTGAAAAACATATTTTGAAAAGTTTTTTTATAAGTCAAAAAAGGATATTTTAAGAATTTTATAAGGTAAGTTGTTATTTTTTGTCCTCTGCCTTTTTTTTCACATTTTGTCATACATGTTTTTCTTTATCTTTTTTTGTCTTTTTAAATTTTTACATCATTGGTCTTGAATGTAAATTTTTACCAATAAAATTTTTGTATATTGTTTTCATAAAAATTCCTCTCAAATATTAAATTTAATCCAATAATAAATCGTTCACATATCAATTTTATATATTCTTATTTCACAAATAGTTATATATATTCGTATTTGTATTGACATATCTATAATTTTTAAAGATTTTTTTTGTGTACATAAACTTTATATCCTAATTATTTGTTTAATTAAACAAAAAAAATTTAATTATAATAATATGGAATATTAATATATGTAGTTTTCCATCTTTTATTTTGTTTTTGTGTTATAATAATTTTTAGTTATTTTACTTTTTTAGTCCATAATTTATTTTATTTTTTTTCTAACCTTAACTCTTCTACTACTCTTCCACATTATTATAGATGAAACTTTTAGTTAATTAAATAAAATAATTATGATGTAAAGATCATATAAAAAAATCTACAAAAATTATAGACATGTCAGTATAATAATTATGTGTATATATAAAATATGAATATATAAAGGTTGTTTGTCAAATATAAATATAGAAAATTGATATATAAATTATTTATTGTGAGATTATATTTAATATTTGAGAAAAATTTTACTGAAAACAATATATACTATTAGATATGAATTATTAAAATTTGAGCTAGTTAGAGTCTTTTCACTTAAACATGAGTGCCAAGGTTCAAGTTTGAAATATCTAAAATGCTTTTAATTAAGTTTATTTTGATGATAACAAATTAGGATTAATGTAATTTAAAGATTGATCTATTACAGGTTCTATAAAATATAGCAAATAATTCTTCAACAAGTGAAAATTTGTATTTATCATGAAAGGAGTCCTCGGAAGTTCAAGACTTATAGATATGAAGACTTCAAGGTTGAAGAATTAGCTTGTGTAGATAATTAGTTTATACTCTTTCTACCAAGTTTTCCTTCCTAGGGTGATTCTTGAATTAAGTAATCTTTTAAATATTTTTCAAAAATTAAATCTTTCAAAATCTCATTTTTTTTATAAAAGAATTCTTCTATAAATTATGTGTTTAAAGTACTTTTGAAAGGATTTATTTTTGAGATATTCAAATACAAGTGTTTTGGGTTTAAAATATTTTTGGACTGTCACTTTTAGTAAGCCCAGAAAATGAACAATCCAAATAGCTTGATTTAGGATTCAAAACCTTTCTGAAAAGTTTTCTTGACAAGTTTTAGACTCTTATTTCGTCTAAATGGACCATCCATTCCTGTCAAGATTAGTGTCCAACTATCATATTTCTGTCTTGTAGGGAAGATTTTCTTTCTATTATTTAAAAAAAATTTCCCAACCACTTTGAGGATAATTTTTTGGCAAAAAAACATTTGAGATACACCAGAGGTACAAAAAGATCGCTCTATAAAGGATTCAAATTTCTTTAGCACTTTTCATCAAGAATCACCAAAGAGGAACTTCATAGATCTTCAAATTGTATTAATCTCACTCCAAAGGGAAGTGCTTCTAAAACCCATTTCTTCTCATATATATATAAAAATATATATATTATTTTAGGTTCTCTTTGTGACACAAAACCCTTAGAGAGGGTGATCCTCTAGTGTATTGATTGTATTATTTACGTTTGTAACCCTTGATTTGTATTGATTGTTGGAATTAGTAGATTCAGAGGAAAATCCTAAGTTAGAGAACTTTTGATAGTGGATTAGACTTTCAAGAGTGAGTTAAACCATTATAAATCATTATGTCATTTGCTTAACTATTGTCTTTATTCCCGTCTCTTATAGATATTCATTGTGTGAAATTCATAGCATATCAAGTGTTTTATATTTTATCTGAACTAACATAGTTTGCTAATTTACAAAAGGGTTTTTTATATTTTAATTTGTAAAAGTTTTTAAAAAACCTAATCCACCATCCTCTTAGGTTTATCAAAATTCTATCATGAGCAATAAATTTTCTTCGTAAGAATTTACATTTAGGACCAATAGGGTAAAAAAAATAAAAATATGGAGGACTAAAAAAAATTTTAAAAGAGGTGGATTACAAAAATGACAATTTACCTTATGAAAGTCCTAAAATACCCTTGTTTAACTGGTCAAAAAACTCCCTAAAACATATTTTTTCCATTATTTGGACCAATTGTGTAAAAAAAAGATGAAGGACCAAAAAAATTAAAATAAATTAATATGGACCAAAGTCAAGAAAAAAA
>JAWZTD010000082.1:11684145-11695018 GCA_035221335.1 Echites panduratus
TTTTTTGGTAAAAGCCTGAAAGGTTGGGCCAGCATATATATCTACTTCAGGCCCATTACTAATGGTTTTTTGGTGGCTGTCTTTGTCAACTCCTCGTAACCCATTTCTTTCTTTTTATTCGACACCTGGTCTATAAAATAAAATGTGCCTTTGAAAGTGCTCTCTCACACACTCACGTACTAAAAATTAAAGTAATTTTCTTTTAAAAATGTCTTTTCATTATTCTTTTAAAAAATCTTAATATTATTTCATTGAAGAAGTGATATAGAAAAATAATATATTTTTTAATATTTAATTAACTAATAATAATGACTCATAATTAGTAATAAAAAAAAATTATAATGTTTTATATTTAGTGACATAGGGAATAGTATAAAATTAAAATAGAAAATATTATAGAAAAAATGAATGGAAATTTCAATGAATCGAAACTAAACTAAACTAGAAATGCCGATAAGGAGGAAAATAGGAAATGGAAATTGATGTAATTGAACTATTTGAGTGTAGGAAGACCAGATTTCGATGCTATACAAATCTCTGATAACCTATTAAGAAAAGAAATTTAAGGGAGACAACTTCTAATTACCTGCTTTGATAATTAAGTTAGATAGAATTTAAGATAATTAAATTTAAATGTCAAAAGATTATAAACGAGAGAAAGAGATAAGAACTCTTATTATTGAAGTGGGTAATTAAAAGTTACAATTTGATTAAGTTTCTTTTCTTATAGGTTCCTGAAGATTTGTATATCATAATCTAATTAAAATTTGATCCTCTTATACCCTATGTATCTATTACATAAAAAATTTTAAGCAATTATAATACAAATATACATTTTGATTTTTTTTTAACCCAGAGAAGAAAAGAGAATTAACCGGGGAAAAAAAAAAAATCTGACCATAGAAAACAAAGGGTGGAAAAAAAATTTTCTCTACTCTCTCCAGTCTTCTCCGCTCGGGGGTAAGGAGATATCTGGCCTTGTCACGTCTCGTTTTTTCAGACCCTTCAAGACTTCCAAAGCTCACGCCCTTTCCTTCATTTCCTCTTCCCTTCTCCATCAACGTCTGTCCTCAATTTTCTACTGCCAACCCTTCTTTGCTAACTGTATCTGAGGTACGCTACCGATTTGTGGTCTCTGAGTAAACTATTTCCGTTCGTTTTTGTGCAAATCTTCTTTAATTTTAGCACCTTCGAGGTTCTTATTCGGCTGCTCTATTTTTATTTATTTAGGGCATATTCTATCTGACTCTTTTCATTTTTTTGTCTTAATATTTTAATCACGTGAGTTTAATGTGAAATCTTCACTGTATTAAACCCATACTGGTTCCTGTCTCGTTTTATTATGTGCTTTCTGTAGATGAATCAATACCTGAAACTCTTAGATAATGAGTGGATTTCTATTGTTTTGTCTTCTGGGAAATCTATGACGAAAGTGTTTGGGGCCTTTTTCTTGTGATTTTAAATAGTCTGGGGGAGCAGAGAAGGGTAATTTTTCTGGGTTTTATTTGTCAAGATTGATAACGGAAAAGGATAATAATCGATAACAATGTTGATCAATATTGTGGTTGGCCAATGAATATGTTGGCCTTAGTTTTATTTAATCTTGCGCCCGGCAGAAATAGGATAGTTACAGTCGATTCATAAGAGAATACTTTCCTCTTTCACCTTTGATCCTTTTAGATTACTGGATGATTTTCAATAGAAAAAGTATCTCTTTTTAGTTAATGATCCTCTGTTGCAGTGAGATACATGGCGAGAATTAATGGGGTTATTTTTTGGTTTAATCTAGTGTTCAGTAAGAATTCCAATTACAGTATCGCACTTCCAAAATTCTGTCTAAAGCTTATCACAAACTAAGCTGAATGGAGGCATTAAGTTATGTAGCTCTGTGTCTCACAAGATATGCTCTAGTTTTATGAGGATTTGTATCAAAGTTTTTGAACCCTGGTTTCTTATTGGAAGAAGTAGATATTGTACCATTCATTTTTCTCTTGTAATATTTTCCAGATCAAGAAGTTTTCTTCCTGAGTCCTTCGTGTACCAGTGTGAAACTGCTTGCCCTTTAATAATTGTATTTTAGTTATGTGTAACAAGTGCTTGATTTCTTGTAGGAAGTGGATGCACAGTTGTTTTGTTACTGCTATGCACTTCTTCTATTGCATGTCATGTATTTTTTTTTTCTTCTTTTTAATCACCTGCTGGAACTAGACGGCAGCCCATCTTGCTGTGGACTTTCTCAACTTGGGAACTAATTCTTTCCAAGATATTATATTTAAATGACCTTAACTTTATTTTCTGCATGTGTGGACGGCCCATTTACAGTTTATGGAAGTTAAAAATTATCCTGAAACTTAGTTGGCCAGCCCCCTTTCTCACGTTTCACTCTTTTCACTTTTGTCCATCTGTCTCTTTTTTTCTTTTTCCTTTCTGATTAGCTTCCTTTTTATCGCGAATTGTACTCAAAACTTTTCAAGGGCATGAGTCCTTTCCTCCTCTACACTTTTGTGCTGACAATCAAAGTTCTTTCTTTTAATTCAAATTTCCTCCTTTCCTTTTCTTTCTTGCTCATAACTTCTTCTTCACCACTAAGACATGAAGAGTTTTTCTAATGGAATTGTTACATATCAAAATATGGATGGTAACATTAAAAAACTAGAATTGCATACCTGAGCCATAATAGAAATAAGAAGAGCTCAGCATTCAAATGCTTAAAGAGTCATCAAATGCAGTGGGAGGTAGACAAGGTTTTGGATTAGGGTTTGAATTGGATTGATATCTCTTGTAAATATTTTGTTGAAAGAGGATAATTTTGTAATTTAATATCAAATAATGAGGATTCTTGTGTCTTTTCAAATTCTTTAATTCTAACCCTTTTTACTAGAGATATATATTGATCTTATAGATACTTCTTTTTGAACTAAGTCTTGATATTACTCTTTCACAGAGGGCAGAAGATGACACCTGTTTGTCCATTTGTAAAAGCCTCTCGTCCCGAGGATGCATCTGGTAAGAAATCTGGAGAAAATCAGAATAAGCAGCAGGCAGGGCATGAGGGCAAGTCAAATCAGGAGTCTGGTGAATCTGCAAGCATTTCTCCCAAGTGTCCCTTTGGATATGACACCCAGACATTTAAATTGGGTCCTCTTAGCTGCATAATATGTCAAGCACTTCTCTTTGACTGTAGCAAATGTGTGCCTTGCAGCCATGTCTATTGCAAGTAAGAGATTTTTTAACCATACTTTCTTGTTTGGATGAATACTAACTACACTTTCTTGTTTTGGATAACTTATGATGCTTTAAAATCCATGCCTCCTTTTTAAAAAATCAGAGCATGCATATCACACTTCAAGGATTGTCCACTATGTGGTGCTGACATTGACAAGATAGAACCTGACACAAATCTTCAAAGTGTTGTTGATCGCTTCATTGAAGGCCATGCACGGATAAAGAGGTCACAAGTAAATCCTGAGCAGGAAAAAGAAGAAGGTGAGAATAAAAAGGTCACATATGAGGACGTGTCCTTGGAAAGAGGTGCTTTCTTGGTGCAACAAGCAATGAGGGTAAGTTGTCAACCTGATGACTTAAAACAGTCTGTTTTTTATTACTATCATCATACTTCTATTGGTTTCCATATCCACGGCCATCTCCGTTTATCTGAATTATGGTTCTGTATCTGCAGTTTCTACTCACATACTTGTGTTTTATATGTAGGCATTTCGTGCAAAGAACACTGAAAGTGCAAAATCAAGGTTAAGTCTATGTGCGGACGACATTAGAGAGCAGTTGGAAATAATGGGGAACACACAAGAATTGTGCTCACAGTTGGGAGCTGTTCAGGGTATGCTTGGTGATTGCTGGTATGTCCTATCTCTTACACTTTTTTTTATCAGGGACATTGCATTCTATCTTGAATTGCTCCTCATATGATATTTTTGTTTTTTTATGAATATTTGGAAAAATACATTTATGCAATTTAAATTTACAGTAGAGCAACTGGAGATACTGCTTCTGCAATAACTTTCTTTGAGGAGAGTGTCAGTTTCCTTTCTAAATTGCCTTATGATGATCTGGAGGTAACGTCCACCATATCTTAATGCGAAATGCAAATGATTCTTTATTTACTCAACGTCTACTTCCACAAGTTTCATAATCCATTTGCAGATCACACATACTCTCTCTGTTTCACTAAATAAGATTGGGGATCTTCAATATTATGCTGGGGACCTTCAAGCTGCAAGGTCTTACTACTCTCAGGCTTTGGATGTCCGCCACAATGCCATCAAGCACAATTCTAGCGTTTCATCTCAGGTAAGGAAAATTGTGTGCGGTAAACAAATGTGGCAAGGAGAGCTGTAATGCAGACCTTATGGTCTGATAACTTGTTTGGGACTTATTCTTTTTCCCTACCCACGTTTCTCTTATTCTCTTCATCCAACTTGGTTTTGGTATGAGTATAAAACACTCATAGACTCCATTAATTAGTTTCTCTTTGGATGATCAGTCTAAATTGAAAACACAGTTTCTCTTTGGATGTAGTGCTTGGTTGTCTGAGCTGAATGTTGATGGTAATACTGGATCCAGTGTTGAAAACCACAAAGCAAGTGAATTTTCAATCTGGTTAGATCAGTGTTGAATCACCTCCTTTTTTTTTTTTTTGGATAATAATAATAATAAAAAAAGAAAAAAATCTTTAGTTGAAATTTCTGTGCGATGAAATCAGAAAGACAAAGTTGGACCTCTCTTTTCCTGTTTGAATTATGGTTCCACCTTTTAGGACCATATGCAGAACTAAAGTGCAAGGACATCTAGTAAAGGAATATAAGAGAAAGAAATATATGTGGAATGATTCTTAATTAGGATTAGGAGAGAGGTGAGGAAAATTGCATGAAAATTTTTGGAAGTATCTGCTCACCTTTTTCTGTCTGTTTTTATGCATGCAATGTGACAGTGGTGTTTAATCTCACAAGTTACAAGGGCTTGGAGAATATACCTTATCCTATCCATTGTTGCATGAACTTGTAATGTGACCAAACGTTGTTAAAATGGCTGATCTAATTATCCTTGAAAATTGATATCAGACTCTAGACATTGCTATTTCTCTTGCAAAAGTTGCTGATGTGGATAGAAGTCTTGGTAATGAGGCAGCAGCTGTTCGTGGATTCGAAGAAGCTTTGAACGTCGTGGAATCTTTAAAAATAAATCCTGAAGATGTTAGTATAGAGCAAAAGGTAAATGATTTGTCATTGATGTCACGGATTCTAACTTGGAGATTCTGTGTCTAATTTTGTTTGCACTTCCTCTATGCAGCGCATGTCAGTCTTGGACTTCCTAAACAATCAACTTGGCAACAAATCTGATCCTACTTCCTGATATTCTTTCCGTTTGGAAAAATAAGAAAAAATATAATAAAAGGAGGATCTGAGCAAAGTAGACTTGCTTGATTCCAGAATCAAGAATCTGCTGCGAGTACATTTGAAGGATGTGGTGCTCGTGGAATCTGATATTTTTTTTCATTTTAAAAAGAAAGGATGAGTTGAGATCTAATCGGTACTTGCTTGAATATCTGCTGCAAGTTCATCAGAGGAAAGGGGTTCTTGAAAAGCCACTTGTACATAGTACATAAGAATGCTCATGTGTTAATACCGTCTGTCTAATAGAACTCTTTAGCTTTGGTTCAACATGGCATGTGTGTATTAATAATGACGACCTTTGCATACAATTACAATACTTTAATAAATGGAGGGGCTTGTGATCCTGTTTCAATTCCTCCAACAGCAGCACCACAGCCATATCTATTTGCAGAATCAGATTCTGTTGATTTCCTGAAGTTATTTATAATCAAGAACTGCGATCTAGCATTTATGTTTCTTCTATGCCCTCTTCTTGTCGATGCCTGAAGGATTTTTTCATTTTTGGGATTTTGAGATCAACCATTTTCTACATAACCATCCTCTGGATCTTTCCCGAGTTTTAAACTATAATAATTAGAATAGGAATAAAAATGGAAGTGTTTATGTATTAAATTAATTAATGAAACAGACGGTACCATGGCAACGTTGGCTGCTATAAGATCTCAATTAACAATTAACAACTGGAAGTATACTTTCGTTCACACAACACAACGTACATGCTAAAGTTTTATTACAAATCAAATGCGCAATAGCTGAATTTGGAAGATAAAAATACAATTTAGATAACAGATCAATGTATTAAAAGTACAGAATAATATAATATGATGTAGAATACAAAATTTTCTCAACAGTCTTTTAACAGAAATGCATCTACCTTACTATACAAAAGTACTCTTGCCTTTCATTGATTAATGTCTACTTCTGGTTCTCCATTGGGAGTACAAGACCAATGGGGGGTATACTGTTTCTTTAACTTGTAATTTGTAAATGCTGTATGGCAGACAGAGAGTTTGTTGACCACTTATTCGATATAATCAATTTGTACTGTTAAGTCCTGAACCCCCAGATCACGATACAAGTTATGAACATAGTACAGTATTGGGCGATCATCAATTCCCTTCTTCACCTATAAACAACAATCGACAAGACAAGAAATGAATCGAGGGTGACAAAGAACCCAACATAAATTAAACTAATCCCTGAAAAATGTAACAAAGCTATTTCACACATCACAATTACCTGTAGTAAAATGGAGCCAATCACATGACCTGGCACCATTTCCCAAAAACGGGCTTGAGAAACTTCTGACACATCTTCGTGAGAGGCAACCTAAAAAGTGCATAAAAAAGGAGTACATTAACAAGAAATAACAAAACAAAACAAAACAATCCAATGACCTGTTAGCCGAAACTTTCAATAATCATCAGATAAATATTTCTATTGCAAATGGGATATGAACATAGAAGCAGAAACAGATAGAACAACCTGTCTCCAGCACTTGCTCAAAGCTGAAGATGGAATGCTGGGAGGCACCATTTGAAGCAGGATGCCACCAGTAGTTTTAAAGAGTGGCATGACAAGCATAAAAACTGTAACAGAAACTAGCCCCAAACATAGGACTTCAGCATTGTCAACCCTGGGAACAACAGACAGACATTCAGATGGATATAGGCACATAGGTATGGAGAAAATGTATCTTTGATCCAAGGATAAAGAAAAATATACCCGAGGGCCAATAACAACGATGCCAGGATTAAACCTGCACTGAGAAACAATTGATGCAGAAAAGCTTAAGATCTACGGACAAGGAAACAACTTGGACAAGTAGAAGTATCATTACATATAGAGTGCCATCTCATACCTACGAATTGAATCCGCAAGAACATGAACGCAGACTGAGTGGTAATTCATATCTTCAGCATTTCTGTAAACTGAAGCCAAAAATTTACATAAGAATCTCTTAGCTACAAATATATCACTGTTAAACAAGAAAAAATAAATCCTCAATGCCCAATGAATTATTATGGGATCTATCTTTGCAAGAGGTTGGAATGGCTGATATAGCAATGCTTAGTTAGCTAATTTTCTGAAGGAAAACTGGCTGTGATTGGTTATAGCATTTTTTCCTCCATTCTCCATTTTCCATCCATCAGCACGTAAAATGTATATGTCAATTGGAGTTCATTTTTCGTTCAAAAACCAAAAAAATTGATACATCCCATCTTAGATGGACGGTTTAATTTGATTTCCAAAAAAAAAATTCATTTTTGAGCAAAAAATGAACTCCAATTTAAAGATGCATTTTACAGAACTGGATGACACCATCCAAACGGATGGTGTATCCAATCACACCCTAATCGATGATTTTTCTGTAATATAGTGACCCGTCATGGAAAATTTTTAGCTAGTCTTAGTTCCATCGTTATTCACATGTGGAAATTACGAAGTTACCTCACTTGTTGATAAAGCCTAGCTTACCCAAAAATATTTGAACAACTATGATAAACTTAAATCACGGGGAAGAGCTATGCTGCTCATAATAGACTTACCAAGAGTAATGCGGGCATAATTCCTAAAGAACCAGACACCAATAAGATTCACCAGCAAATTTGTCACAGCTGAGACTATCAAGTAATGCCTAAGAATCATATATATCATATATTAGAAGCCTCATCATATACAGATCAGCATTTCTATTGCCTTAAACAAGAGGTTATTTTTAAATTGAAGCATCAAACACTTGACCTCACAGTGCATCAGCATTGGAAAGAAAACAAACCTTACTCTATTATTGGTATTTTGTTTCCCATTTGATAATTTAATCGAAAATAGCCACATATTAAAAAATTAAAGCAAGTTGGCAAACAGAGACTTCTATGAAAATTGTACAATTCTTTAAATCAGAACTGAAAAAAGTTGCACAGAAAATTTGGAAAATGATACAAAAAATAATATCTAGAGTTTATTTATTGACACGGAAAGGGAAGGACTTTTTTTGGGGGTTGGGGGACAGAGGGGTGCAGATGGTTTCATGGTGTCACCAAGAATTCTTTTTTTTTTTTTGAGACAACAACTGCATTAAATACCAAACTTACTTGTGTTCTGATTCGTCCTGTATAAATGCGTGAAGCGCCTCCACTGCTAAGGAGAATGACATAAACAAAAGAAACAGCTGTCTACACCAGGAACACAAAGAAGGCAATTGCTATGTTAACCCATAGATGTAAAGAACCTCACAAGTAGTTAACTAGTTATCATCAAGAGATGTCAAATTACTGATCGTGCACCTTTACATTAATTCAAGAGTTATCTAGAGTTATGTGGAGTTCTTTCATGGAATGTGGTCATTTCTTATTTTTCCCTTCAGTTTCATATGACAGGGTCCAGTTTAGTAGATTCCATAATCCAGCATGTATCTTAAATGGAAAAATACCATTTTGTATTTGTTCAGTGAAGAAATATCACATCAAGAGTATGCCATATAACAAGGTATGCATGAAGTTTCATCATAAGTCATTTCATATTTCTACCTATAACAACTTTAGCAGGACTTTTAGTCATTCGCAGAATACAGAGGAAAGGCCTCCAATAGGTTGAAATATGAAGCTATGAACAGAAGAACTGACTCCTTCTGCACTTATATTTGGAATCTCGTTCATTTTCATATTCCCGACCCTTATCCCATTTGAATGATTCAACTTCAATGACTACTATCCTCTCTCAAGATCTCAATCACTCTCATCCTCCTACTAAGTGCACGGGAACTTTAAAAAACACATTTCAGTGACCTCATTATAAAAATGCCAGACCAGTTAAAGAAAAAAAACTCGTATGTGCCTGTAAAGGTATTCCATTGGAAAAGGCACAAAAATGACAACGCTGATCAGAATTCCAGACTTACAGCATTGGTAAAAGCGGATAAAACCTCCAGCCTCTTGTACCTGATAGATAAAATCAATTAAGACTGAGTTTGTTTGCCTATAAGTACTTATTAAATGACTTAAGATAACCTTAACTGGTATACTTCCTTCTGATATTGCATGAATTTAACTGAAGTTGATCATAAACCAAAGAATTCTTACCCATAAGAATAGCAGCGATCGGACTTTTTACGGGAAGTAACCATTGTAAACAACGAAAATGTTAAGATCCCACAACCAAATGTCAAATGAAATGCATCAGACACCAAACCTGAAATTAAATCAGAAACAAAGGCTTATAAGGTGCACAATAATCTAATCTTTTATTTTATCTTTGGTAATTTTCTTAGATATGTTGCAGATTGATATGGCTGCCGATCCAAGTATATTATTCAAGCAGAGGAGCGCAATAAAAGCTCATAGCAATCCTTTCCCAGCAAGTAGGACATCACTGTCTCATTCCAAAAGATTACAACTAGAACTCAGAAAAGAATTTAGCCAAAAGAATATCTCATGACACTTTAATCTCGAAAGACTTCCAATCATAAGTTCTCCCCAGTATTCTTTAATGAGAAATATTTGTGAAATAACAATTTTTTTCATGTGATAATCGCAATGTAGTAAGCATTAAAGTCCCATACCTACTCGACCAGAAAAAATTCCTATCATCATTTCAGCCGTAGAATAAGCCACGTTGAAGGATATTAGCAGGAACAGTTTCTTCATCTGCTTATTCCCCGATCTCACACCTCTGTAAAGCGACGAAATAAACAAGAAAATCGAGAAGTTATCATCCAAACCTTTGGATTCTTCCGAAACATCATCGATTTTCTCGTAAGAGTAGAAATTTGGTGGTATATCGATACTAGAAACTGTCCGCGATAGAAAAGGCTTGGTAGAATCATTAGAAAACACAACGATAGGCGTATGAGGTTCAGCGATAGCTGACGATTGCTGAAAAGAGGATTGCCGTGAAAAAGCGTATCGCCTGTCGTTGCCACCTGCCAAGGAGAAACCTCCGTTTGTGGATCTCGGAGAGCCGGAATCGAACTTTTGATAGTCAAACGATGAGCCTTCATTCTTTTTAGAACAAGGAAATCTTGAGTTCTCCATTATTCCTTCTTCAAATTTAGAAGCTTTTCCACAATCAAAATCTACAGTTGAATTAGATTTCTGAGGACATCAGCCGTCAATACAAAAATTGAAGTCCAAGATGTCCGTTGTGACTTGTGAGCACAGGTAGCTGAGATGACCCGATAAGGAGCGTGGCGGCCTTAGACTCCAGTCAAAGTAAAGGGAAGGAAAAAGAAAAAGGAGAAAATAAATAAATAAACAAAGAAAGGTCAAAGTGAAAAAAGGAAAAAATTATACTCCGTCCAATAACATAGTCTATTTCACTTTTTCAAGCATCATAAGAAAAGTTAGTTAATATAATTAATATAATTAATTTTAAAGGTAATTTTATTTTTATACCATATATTTAATTTATTGGAATTGAAAGTAATAAATATGAAGAGATAATTAATGATGATAATTTTATCT
>JAWZTD010000082.1:11710434-11727157 GCA_035221335.1 Echites panduratus
TTGCTCACTCACATGGATGACTCTGAATTTTTTGACTTGGTGTTTTAATAGCCTTTAAAGTACATATATATATTTATTTTTTTTTTTTTTCTTGGACATGTTTGGTAGTTGTGGAGTTCTTGCTAGCTCCTCCATGTCACATGAATCTTCCTTTGCTCTTTTCTTTTCTTATTTTTTTTTGGGCATTTTCTCCCTGATTTTAAGAAGTTCTTTCAATTTTCAGTCTTCCTTATTATTATTTTTTTAATTTTAGAAAAAAAAAACCTAAATACAATTAGCTTGAATTTTATTTTTAAATTGTTCTTGAATTTCAAGAATTCACTATAAGAATTAACCATCCAATTTACAAAAATGTAAATAATTGAATATAAAACTAACTTATCTTTTAATGTCCAATGCATCTTGATCAGTGATCACCATAATTTTTGCCAATTGCCCACTGATGTTTTTTCTATTTTCCTGTCCTTTAGACCAAATGTGTAATGTAAATATATATATATATATATATATTACTACTATATAATATAATATGGGAAATGCATAGAAAGCCATTTGTGGAGAGTGGGGGAAAGAAGATTTCTTAAATAAAAGATGTTCACAGTCCCTCTTCACTCTTTATCTTCTTCCCCTTCTTCTTCTTCTTTGCTGGTCTTCCACCATTAGGTCTTGTACAGACAATTTTTGTACGTATATCTCCCATACATATACCCGTAATACACCAAATTCTTGCTTTCTACGTAATATTTATTTATATATTTTTATGCATATATCAGCAGCCATTGTAGTACATACTCAGGAGGACAAGGCCAAGATCTAATTTTTATACTGATTTCTATGACGTCTTTCTTCCTCCATAAAATATCTTTCTGAACTTTTTCATAAAAAACCCACCTCACGAAAGTACGTACTCGCTTTTCTTTCTTTCTTTTCTTTCCCACTTTTTTTTTTTTCCTTTCTCTCTCTGGAATTCAATTCTTGTTCAATTTCCAAAGAAGAACAAAGAGGAAATCGGGTCATTGTTCTCTCTTCTTCTTGCACTCGTTGCTTCTGCATTGATCTATTCTCTTTTTGGGCTCGGTTCTTGATCCCCGCTGCCTAGTTTTCTTGCACTCTGGCGTAATTCCTTCTCCTCCATCCTCGGGTTTTCATTGAATTTTTTCAGTTTCGCACGTATCTGCAACTTATAAATTGAGAATTCTTCAGGGATTCTTGATTCTGTTCTCTTTATTATGTCTGTGCTTGGTTTTTTTTCTTTTGTTCTGATCGATTTATTTCTAGATTTCTTGCGTGTTTCTTTGTAATCTTGATACAACAGACGGTTTTATTACACTTCATGACCAAAAGTTAGTTACTGAAGTATTCTTGCGTGTAGGCATTAATCTTGTTCTTTCTTCCTGCGGTTAGTGAAATAATTTTATTTCAGTTTCATGTTTTCTTAAATTACTGATACTGTATAGATTCTCTGTTTTGTTTCTGTCGTGTGATCTTGTCAGTCTTGAAAGTTGTAAACGAAAGAGAGCATTTGAAGAAGGAAATGAGGGATGTGTTCTTTGTTTGGGAAGATAGTATCAGCCTTCTGGCGACCTTTGAGTCGGTATGCCCGTATGAACAAGGATGATAATGAGGGTGACAGTTTGGGAGGTCACAATGACCCGTTGCTCTGGTCTAGAGATCTTGAGAAGCATTCTTGTGGTGAGTTTTCATATGCTGTGGTTCAGGCCAATGAAGTTATTGAGGATCACAGCCAAGTTGAGACTGGACATTATGCCACTTTTGTTGGAGTTTATGATGGCCATGGTGGCTCTGAGGCTTCAAGATTCATATGTGATCATCTCTTCCTCCATTTACTAAGTGAGGGATTTTCCTCTGTTTCCCTTCATTCTACTGTTCTTTTAAAGTCTTCTGTTGATTTCCGTTATGCAGTAAATGTGAATTAGGTTGGCTTGAGTTGATGGTTTTTCCCTTATCTGTATGTTTCTACCACTTCATTTTGGGAATCAAATAATGGGGAAGAAAAAGGAGAAATGAAAGTTTGGTGTATGTGCATATTTTGGGTTAAATCTTGTTTTTTTCTTCGTGACTTTTGACCTATTTGTGTTAGGCTCGCCTTTGTTTGTTTCCAAGTACTAACTACTGAAGAGAATTTGATTTTGACAATGTCTATACTTTTTCTACGTAGTCTCATTATTGTGTTTTCATTCGGTAAACTGAGAAATTTGAACCATTAATGCCTAACTTCGTAACTTTGGGAAAGAAAAATTCATTAGTTTAGGTTGATTGGTAATCTTGTGATGATTCGATGTAAATTGCAGTCCCAAACAGTAGTCTTTCTTTTTTCTAATCTTTTGGTCCTGGTACACTCATCAGATCTTTCTTTTTACTCCTTCTACTAACATGATTTTGGCTCGCTGATCATGATATGTCTTTTGAATGTCCCTTTCTTCCTGTTGGGGCAACATATTTCTGTAGCTAGTGCATTTTTCTTCTGTTAATATTTGTGAAACAATAATCATGTCTTCTGGTTTTGCAAAGGTTGAAACCTTGTATCCATAAGGCTCTAACTAGCAGATGCTGCAGATTAGTTTGTAGTAATCCATGAATATTTCGTCAGCTTCACCTGGTTGTATAAATAAAGTGTGCAGTTCACATACTCCAAGTTGTATGCTGTGAACATGGAGTTGCTTGGTGAAAAAATTTGTTTGACCAATCCTTGAATGCAGATACTTATGTGTTTCACTTATTATGAATGTCATAATAAGACTTAGAGATGCGTTTTTTTTTTCTTTTTTATAGAGCTTGCTCAAGAAAATGGAACCATGTCTGAAGGGATTCTTAGGGATGCATTCTCTGCAACAGAAGATAGCTTTCTATCTTTCGTGAGAAGGGCATTTGCAATAAAGCCATTAATTGCTTCAATTGGATCCTGCTGCTTGGTTGGAGTTATCTGGAAAGGAACTTTAATTATTGCCAATCTTGGTGATTCTAGAGCAGTACTTGGTTCTGTTGGCAGATCAAGGAAGGTCATTGCTGAACAATTGACTAGGGATCATAATGCATCTATGGAGGAAGTTAGACAAGAACTAAGGTCCTTGCATCCTGATGATTCACAAATTGTGGTTATGAAGAATGGAGTATGGCGCATTAAAGGAATTATACAGGTTCTCATCTTTTTTCCTAAAAAGACACATTCTTATTTTTTAATGCATAGATGCTGTTTTCCCTTCTGCTAGAGATGGTTCAGTTGAGAATGTTGGTTGGCTCAACTAAATTTTTTTGCATGCAATTTTGTCGGTGTGATCTGTTAAAAATTTTGCATTCTTCCACTGACTTATCAGCATGAGAACATTTCCATCTAAATTTGCCGGAGGTGGTGACTCAATAACTCATAACTTACTGATAAATGGTTTGTTTATGAATGCAAATTTTTGGTTGTTTTTCTCAAATTGGAATATTTTGAGAAATTTTCCAGATCTATTTCTTCATTTCCTATAATGGCTTCAACTGTAACCCTGATATTTTGGACATTCGTTGAGACAATTTTCACTGCCTTTTGTTTTATTACCATAACCGAAGAAATGAATTGGATTATTAACTTTCTATTACTTCCTGATGAATATTGGTTTATAACACTATTTTTCTGTTATTTTATTATGATTGTAATTTATTAAAGCCTGTTTCTGTACCAACAATTACTGATATCAGGTATCTAGATCCATTGGGGATGCCTACCTGAAGAGGCCAGAGTTCTCTCTCGATCCATCTTTTCCCCGTTTCCATCTTGCTGAGCCTCTCCAGCGGCCAGTGCTACGAGCTGATCCATCTATTTGTACTAGAGTATTACAGCCAAATGACAAATTTATTATATTTGCATCCGATGGGCTTTGGGAACACTTGTCAAATGAGGAGGCTGTGGAGATTGTGTATAATAATCCTAGAATGGTAAAAGCCTATATCCTCTTGTCCTTTGGTGAAACTTTTTGTCTTTGGAAATGCCTTCTATGTTTTAATGTCTTTTCGTAACTTCCTTCTCAACTTTTAGGGAATTGCAAGGAGGCTCCTAAAATCAGCCCTGATGGCGGCAGCAAAGAAAAGAAAGATTAGTTATGATTGTCTTATGAAATATGAGAAAGGGCATAGGAGGTACTATCATGATGATATTTCAGTTGTTGTCGTCTTTATCGATCACGAAATGTTGGAGAACAAGGTTTCTGTACCTGGATTATCAGTACGAGGATTTGTTGACACTGTTGGACCTTCAAATATTGAGATTCTTGAAGGGATTGAGGAAAATGTGAAGTCCGTCTCATGAAGACAGAGTTCACTGACAATTTGTCCCTGCTTCCAGAAGAGCAAAGTTTAACAAATTTGTTTAATTGCATTCTGCTATAACCTGCTTCTTTTTATCTGATGAATGACACCAATGTTTATTCATGCACATAACAATTGCTACACCCCCAGCTATACAATGCAAGAATGTACTTATCTAGTTATCCCTTGCAAATTTTGACTGACTACACCTCTTTTAAGACATGCTGTTATTAGAGTATTTCAAGAAACTCCCGTCTCTTTTTCATTATATTTTTGGTTTGCTCTCCTAATCAGTTTTTTTTTTTCCCTTCCCAACACATTAAATAAGAGCTTCTTCTGTGGTAACACGCTGCAGGAAATGAACATTCATGGTCTGCTTCGTTCAGTTGCCATGAATGTTACACTGAAGAATGTATAATTTGCTTAAATGAAGTAAATAAACTAACAAAAGGGCTGTGAGACTGAGACATTGATGGAATAGCTCTTTATCAGGAATCCATTCAACATTATACATATATAAGATACAGAATCACTCTAGATAAACTCAATCAAAAAATTTGAATTTTAGCAAGCTCTGCTTGTTTACATCTTCATCTTCATGTTCAAATTGCAAAAGAAAATTAACCAAAAGAAAAAAATATACATAACAAATTAATAAGAAACGAATACAACTGAGAAACCAGCATTATCTGCAAATTATATTCTCTCATGATACTGACACAGTCAATCTCTCCAACAATCTCACTGTATGCAACGAGTTTAGAAGCACTTTCTGTGAACTATTGAGGGACCAGATTCATCATACTCTGACTTTGAAATCCACATCTGCATCAAGTGAAAGAAAAAGATTAATGATTCTATTATCAAGAATTCTTCAGGAAATCGCCAATCAGTTGTAGAATTAGACAAAGTGGTACTAAGCAATTTATGCTTCCTGATGCAGACAGGATACAGGAATCATAATGGAATAAAAATTGTCAAGAAGGAAAAACATAATGCATGAAATAGCTGCTTAACTTTCTTTTTTATTGCTAGCAGTAGAATAAAATTCCGGTATACCATAAACACATATAAAAATGAAGTTTATTTGGATCGGAAAATACCTGTTGGAATGTGCTGAGGGAAGCCAAAATGGAACCTCCAATCCATACACTGTATTTTCTCTCAGGCGGAGCTACCACCTTGATCTTCATGCTACTTGGTGCTAATGCTGTGATTTCTTTGCTCATCCTATCAGCAATGCCAGGGAACATTGTAGAACCTCCACTGAGGACAATATTTCCATAAAGATCCTTCCTGATATCGACATCACACTTCATGATGGAATTGTATGTGGTTTCATGAATACCAGCAGCTTCCATACCGATCATTGATGGCTGGAACAGGACTTCTGGACAGCGGAAACGCTCTGCACCAATAGTGATCACCTGCCCATCAGGCAGCTCATAGCTCTTCTCAACAGCTGAGCTGGTCTTGGAGGTTTCTAGCTCTTGTTCATAATCAAGAGCAATGTAGGCTAGCTTTTCCTTGACATCCCTCACAATTTCCCGCTCTGCTGTTGTGGTGAAAGAGTAGCCACGCTCAGTCAATATCTTCATGAGATGATCTGTGAGGTCTCGCCCTGCCAGATCAAGACGTAGGATGGCATGTGGGAGGGCATAACCTTCATAGATTGGAACAGTATGGCTGACACCATCTCCTGAGTCCAGCACAATTCCTACAATGAAAAGAGAAAAACAAATATTAGAAACCTAGAGAGTAATCTCTTTATTTATCAAATTTCAGATTGAGGTTTCACTATCAGTTGTATCTCTCTAGGTCTATTAACAGGCTGACTCTTAGTTCCATGTTTTACATGCAATAGAAGTATGTAGCGTATCAAAAACAGTAGAAGTATTATATTATCCCTTAAAACGATCATTTGTAATGTATCATATAATTCTGCTTGTTTCTCAAGTGGATAATAGAAAAAGACTCAAAAGTAAAATTTCTAGAATGTTTGAGAAACTTTTGAAGCAACAAAAAGTTACTCTATACTCTCCCTTAGATTTCAAAAATTCTTATTTTAGACCTGTAGTAAAAATAGTTCAAACGCTAAGTTTAATTCACATGATTAGGTCCTAAAGTTGCTTACCAGTTGTACGACCACTGGCATAAAGGGAGAGAACAGCCTGGATGGCAACATACATGGCAGGAGTGTTGAAGGTTTCAAACATGATTTGAGTCATTTTTTCACGATTTGCCTTGGGGTTGAGAGGTGCTTCTGTAAGGAGAACAGGGTGCTCCTCCGGGGCTACACGAAGTTCATTGTAGAAAGTATGGTGCCAAATCTTTTCCATGTCATCCCAGTTGCTGACGATGCCATGCTCAATTGGGTACTTGAGTGTCAAGATACCTCTCTTGGATTGAGCCTCATCACCAACATATGCATCCTTTTGGCCCATGCCCACCATCACACCAGTGTGACGCGGGCGTCCAACAATACTAGGGAAAACAGCCCTTGGAGCATCATCTCCAGCAAAACCAGCCTGATAATTTTGGGTCCAAAAATGCAAAATCAGCACCAAAGCTCAAAGAATAATTATGGATATTTGCAAAAGATCTTGTATTCTCTTGCGGAAATTCTATAAGATCAACAGTAGGGTGGGATATAGCATTTTACCTTAACCATTCCAGTACCATTGTCACAGACAAGGGGTTGAATCTCCTCGGTTTCTGCCATTTTCTAACGTGCTGTAGTCAAGAAAAAATTCCATGTTAAAAGGTGGAACGCTTTAAATCTCAGCTGAAAAGAGCTAATTTCCCCTTTATGTTAGGCAAAAGGAAGATCAGTCACAACAAGTAATAAAAGTTTGATTGTGAAAACCGATGGTCTCTCTTGCATTTAGAGATCTTGTCAGAAAATATATTAATAAGCATCACCCAAAACTGCGACATGATCATTTGATAAAAAGAGCAAGTAATACAAAAATAACGTGTTAGATGAGTTCGTTCAAGATATTTCAATGCAAGTGTATCCTCTGCGCATGAGAAAGAAATGACCTTGATTTCCCCATTCAAAGGCCATGTGCGGATCAGCTTTAGAATGAAGGGAAATTGAATACAAATTAAGTACTTTCCAACTCTATATACAGTCGCCCCGACATTCTAGAAATGCCGATTACATTAATCAGAAATTGTACATAGCTTTCTAGTGCATCTGAGAATGTGCTCCTCAAATCGAAATGCCCAAGAAAATATTAAAACGGTGCAAATATCACAAAAGAAATAAAAAGAATTGCGGGAAACAAAACAGAGCATTATCAACGAACAAAATCTCCAGCATTGCATTCATAAACAGAATCACCCATCTATATCTATGTGACTTCAATTCAATTAGAAATCATTTAACAGACTCAGGAGATCATGATCCAAAGGTGTGGGATCAAAACAATCAAATGAAGCGGGCATTAAAAAGATCAACCTCTTCAGCAAAATAACAAATTACCGGGGCAACACAATTTTCTGATCAAGAATATCAGAGGGACAATTCCAGAGAATGTCGAATTTAAGAGAGTAAAGTTTATACCTTTGAGGCTTTTCTTCCCTGGAAAGTCGATGAAGAAGGGAGAGCAGCTCCTTTCTCTCTCTCTCGCTCGCTCGCTCGCTCGCTCTCTACTTCGAAGGGCTGTGCTGTTTGCGCCAGAGGTAGCCGCGGCCAAGCCTGTTTAAAAAACCGAAAAATGAAATTGTGATGAAATGAACATTAAATTCACTTTAAATTCCTCGAGTTAAGATACTGTCCATTGGATTGGGTTTTATTGTTAGCGAGAGTGGACCCCATTGCAGAATCATGTTCCTGGTGGATATAGCTGTCCTTTTGCTTTTTCATTCATTTCTCCTGTATGGACGAATTTACCAGCAGCTTTATGGACAATCCGCCCTTTCCAACTTTAAGGGCAATGTTGGAATCGTACCCATGGCCCATGATAATTTCTTTTTTCTTTCTTTTTTTATTTTTTATTTTCTATCTAATCAATAATTAACTAATTAATTAAAAAGGGAAGAATTTATTTTTTATAAATTATTCACTATTTTTTATTTTATGATCTTTTTTAAAATTATAAATTATGTTTTTGATGATTTTTGTTTTCTAAATATCTAGTATAATTTTTTCCAACATTATATATATAAATTATATATAAGTCAAACTTAAGTATACTCTTTAATTATATTATTAATAACTATAAATTCATTAAAAATAAAATTTTTTAATAAAATCGAATCGAACCATCTTATTTCACTTTAAAAAAAAAGTTCGGAAGATTATGATGGGATGCTTTAGACATGAAAAAAGATCAATTATAATGGAAATATTAAGTAAGAGTTCCAAATTACCCTCAAGGACAAACATGTAAAATGAAGAAACAAGTGAGGGGGGCCTCACAAAAAGTTCATTTACCACTTTATATACACCTTTCTTTATTTTTGCCCTTTCTTTTCTTTTTTCTCAATAAACCAAAGTGGGGTGGGTGTGGGTAATAATAATAAAGAGACGTGGGGTTGATGATGCAATAGTCGGCCCAGTCCAGCTCAGCCTTTTTTGTTGGTCCAACAGTCTGGACTATGGAGATCATGCCGGTCTGTTTGCTTCACGTGCGGTGAATGTCAGTCCACTGACATCTGCCTGTCAGTCCTCAAACTAGGTTTCTAAGCAAAGTCTGGCAGACCACCGGTAGTACTAGTCAGAGGTCGTCCGACGTTCACGGCCTGTCTTATTAACGTGCCGAGCATTTCAGCGGGCGAGCACTCAACCAGTAGAGAAAAATGGGCCGCAACTAATGTGCAATGTTTATTTGCTTTGGTTTGAAGAAAAAGTTCTCAGCATTCACCAGAAATAAAATAAAATAAAAAATCTCAAATTCAAGACTTCTTAAAATTTTATTTATTTTTTTTATATATAAAATTTCATAAATATTTATTACGTTGTCTCAAATAGTCCTATCTTTCAGGTGGTTTGACTAAGAGATATTTTTGCATTATAATAATTAAATAGAGAAAATGTTTTATTTAATAAGTTTAATCTATGGATAAAAGTGAAATAATTTTTTAGTGTCTGATAAATGAAAGGGTTTGAATTTAAATTTTAAAAAAAAAAATTGATGGTACTGAAGTTTTGGAAGTAAAAATGTTTTCGGAATTTTTTTTATTAATATTTTGGGAAAAAAAGAAATATTGTTCAGGCCCATATGTGTTAGTCCAAAACTGTAGCCCAAACTAATGTCAAAAAGTAGTTTGGGCGTTGAATGTCTCGGACCATCTTCATCTTTGTTACGTTACCCGATTACAAACCTGAATCTAGGAAGTTATTCAATATTCTTCCACAGTTCTACTGCAAAATTTTCGATGCAAGAGTTTCTTGCTAATTTCCCACTCGCCATTTTTTATTCTTCATGTTTCTCCTCTTCTTCTAGAGAATTTAATCAATGAATAGGGCAACAAAAGTTGGTCTGAACAAATATCGGGCCTCCTATTTTCCGTTAAAGGCCTCATTCTTCCATTCAACGCCTGTCTTGGAACGAAAAAGACGAACTCATTGGGATTCTGTGAGTCTCTCTATCTCTCTGAACCGCCACTCAAATTTGATAGCTACGTGTATTATCTGTGTATTTGTTTCTCTGCCATAGTTTTTTAGGACCTAGGATTCATATAATCATTTGGAATTTATGGAAATTCAGGCTATTGGACAATAATGGTAACGGTTTATGCTTTTGAATGTAATAAAATAGAAATTTTCTACTTTTTGTCCGGGTTTATGCTCAATGGCAATTACTAACAAAAGTTAAAAAAAAGGAAATGATGGGTTGGGGTGGGGTGGGTGCAGGATTAAAAAGTGTTGTGGTGGTGATGCATATCGTCATCTTATTTAGTTTTTGCATTCAGTGAGTAAAGTTTCTGCTTCTCATTTTCTCCTTAATTATGGCAGGGTGGAGGAGCTTCCAAGGGTTCACCAAGGGTGAGCATTTACACATAGAGAGTTTACATGATAATGCTTATGCTACTTATATTTAATGGTTTAATGATGCATACTCTTATGCTTCTCTTCTTGATAAGGATATTAACTGTGTCATTGATGCTGAGTTATTTGGTAGATACCTTAAAGAAATTTAACACTTTGAGAGGCCTCATTTTTTGGATGTTTGATTTCTTTAAAGTAAATTGACAAACTTGTTATGATGCCATAGTTTGGCAAACTTTATATATATATCCTCATCCACTCTCATTCCTTCTGTTCTCATCTTCAAATGTTTTTTCTTTCCTCTGGATGAAAAATGCATAAACCAGTGATACCTTTCTGTGCAGAGATCCAACCACTTTTCCAAAAGATATAGGAGGCTACATTCGAAACAGGAGATGCTACACAATATCAGTGCTTATGCTGAGCACCTTTTCAATGTTAGTGGTGACTGGTTATATGTGCTTTGCTTTCCTCTGTTATGATACTATCTTCCCTATACTATTTATGATGAATCCCCTCCAATGCCAAGAATGGTGGTGGATTTTTCTTTTCCATGTTGAGAGAAATCCTTGGATTTATTAGATTAAAACATGGAAAGATTTGAGAAATTCTTTTCCCCCCTCGTGTGTATTTTGAGGGAATGTGGGAACTTGGATTTGGAGTCTTGTCTTTGTGCGAATGTGCATATACATGCGAATCCTTTCTGTGATTATATTGGTTTAAAGAATGTTTTCCTTAAATTCTTGTTTCATATTCTAAGGCGAATTTGTTTCTGGCAAGAATTAAATTCTTGATTCATATGCTAAGGAGAATTGTCTCTGGTAAGAATTACAAGATAATCATAGGGACATGAATCCCTGGAATGCATAATTTGCTTGTCCCAGAAAGTACAGTATTAGCAGAAAAAGTTTGGCTTATCCTCTCTATCATATAGACTATACCTACTATCCTTAAGCATCTTTCATGGTAAAAAGATGTTATTCAACATGAGCTAAAATTTTAAGCAGAAGAATTAGAATATTTTGTGCACTCTGGCAAAGCTAACTGGATTAAAATGCACCTTTTACTATCTCCAGACAACTTTTCGTACTTGCAGGTGAGCTAAAATATAAATTATGTGTCTTCATAGGATTATTATTTGAGCTAGGCCTTGATTTGATTGCTGGAAATACCTTTCTTGGAACTTTTCCCCCTACTCCATGATTTGGGTAAGGTAATAACGTCTTTCTGACAATGGTCCTGGAATTCCCAGAGTTGGCAATACGAGCGTGATGAGTGTGATTCCTCTACAGGACGAAGTAGTGGCTCATGGTTTAGACAGGATTTTCAGGGAAATGGATTCAGAAGGGCCAAGTCAAGGAACAACAGAACTCACTTCTCAAATAGAAGCAAGTTTACTACATTAAATCATGTTGTATTTTTATCATTTTGACTGGTTTTGTTTTTAAGTGTTTTTCCTCCAATGCAGGAGGTTTCCAGTTTTTTGGAGATGATGATGATGATGATATTGATGTTGAGATGATTTTTGGCTCAGCATTTGGTAATAGTAGCAGATACTTCTTCTATAACTTTATAAATGAAGAACCTGACAGGCGGAAGTCCTCTTTCCACTCAAATAACTATAGATATTATTGGAATAGGAGACATCAGTATGAAGAGGACTATGAATCGTCTCATGAGTCTGATAGTTCAGTACCAGATACGAGATCCGATCGACAGGCCCTTGGGTTGAGTGTCTCAGGTCCTCTAAATCTTGAAGATGTTAAATATGCGTGAGTCTTTTCACTTATCTTTTCATCCAAGTTTATGAGGTACCTGCTAAAAGCATGTGCCTCGAAGGATTTTGTAATTTGTTAGTTCATTTCTCAATTTCAGTTATCGAGCTTGTGCATTGAAATGGCATCCAGATCGCCATCAGGGCTCTTTCAAGGTATCCTTTGACGTTTGTTAACTGCTACTATATTTCACTTTGACTAGTTTCTTCCCAATCCCACATTATCTTTCCATTAACTGCTACAGTTGCATTGAATATGGTAACTAATGAGTTGCTATTGACAGGAGGTGGCAGAAGAGAAGTTCAAGGTATGCAGTGCAGCCTATCAGTCTTTGTGTGATAAGCTTGCACTGAGTCAGTGATCCGGCCCGAAGTGCAACTCACCCGGATTTGCATAAAAGCCTTTAGGATAAAAGGTTAAAATCTTGATCTTAGTACCTTATTTAGTTACGAATGTAATCTCATTACAGGTCCCCTCTAATGAGAAGAACAACGTCCTATATGTTGTTGTAGCTTACATCATTCTTCTACAAAATAAAAGACAGATACTCCGCCTAATGTTGTTGTAGCAATTTTAACTTTAGTTTAATACAATGTTGATTTGAGTGGGGAAAAGGTAGAATATTACAGCCACCAAATGTATTCCGTTCTTTGATTAATTTATCTTTGAAGTAAACAGAAGTCAGGGAAACCAGTAGAGCACAGAATGCAAACTGTCTTTCGGCAATGTTTTCCTGGAACTGCAGAACTTGGAGAACAAAGAGATGTAACTTAGAGAGAGCTGGAGCTAAGGCCTGGATCAACAGTCAATCTCTCCAAAATGAAACAAAGAAAGAAAAGGCCTTACTCTTAAATTCATAATGCTCCTAGTCCATATTTCAAACCATCAAGAACTTCGAAAACTTCTTAATAGAATGGCAAGGAACTGGAAGTTTCAATGATTATCAAAATAGGAAGAGATCATCAACAGAAAAACAATTCAAGAAATCTGCTATTTAGCCATTGATCCTCCTCAATGGCCTTAGCTATATTTGATCAGACAAGCTGCACTTCCCAAAAATAATGTTAATCTTGCCATTGTACTCGTGTAAAACATGGCAAGGAAAAGGAACCAATGCATGCTCTGTTGGCATCATTCTGACTTCGACAACACTTGGTACATATCATGAGGATGTCATATGGTAATCGAGTGTATAAGCCTGAATATCAGAAGGGCTGGTTCCAGGTCTGTCAAGAATCAGACATTGATATTTTATAATCTATAGTCTTTAAAAGTAAAAGTCTAATTCATTCAGCTTAGAAAGTTTAGTAGAGATCATGAACTAAATCATTTCATGCCTCATGAAAAAAAAGAACTATGCAGAAATAGAATCAGAACAGAGAAACAACCAATTCTCCTTAAAGACACTTGGAGTTTTCGAGGTATATTTTTCCCAAATAACTTTGAAAAAGTCTGATGCATCCAAAGAATCTGTAGTTGCCACCTTATATGCATATGACAACCATTATATTTCTCTCCCTTCCAATTCTTCACAAGGAAAACAAACAAATCTAAAGTAACTTTCTCATAATAAATTAGGAAGTCAACAGTACCTTTTGTTAATAGTGCCATAATGAAACTTGGGCATTCCGACCAGTCGATCTTCAATGTACTACATCCGCGAAGAAAATGTTTTCAGAATTAACTTGTCCAAGAAAAAGAGACGATTTGAAGAAATATTAACATAGTTTTTGAACCCAAGATCATACCAATTTTAAGGTAACCAACATGGATGAAAACGCCAGGGAATCAAAGGGAATCTCATTGAAGGCAAAGAGCCGGCACTCTAATGATTCATCACCAGGTGAAAAGTGGGGAGTCTTCAACTTCCCCAAGAAAATTAAGTATGTCTGTTTACATAAGGGAAAAACTGGTCCATGAATATTTTAGTAAGTGCATGAGCATTCAAAAGTCCCAGAATAGAGATTTCCTCACCTGGCCTATAAGAGGGATATCCAATTGTACAAAGGGTGACAAAATTTCTACTTCTGCATTTGCCTCTTCCCAGGTTTCCCTGATTGCACCTTGTGCAGCAGACTCACCCATCTCCATGTAACCAGCAGGTAGTGTCCTAGTAGGATACCCAAAAATTTAACATTTATAGGAGCTAAAATCAGAATTATCAGAGTCATAAACAGCCTATTTCTGTAAAACCATTTAAATCAGTTTAATTAAATAAATAAAAGGCCAAGTGATAGCTAATGTAATTGCATACCAAAGACCATAAGAGGGTTGAATCTTCCGCCTGCACAACAGTATCTTCTCTTCATGCTCAATAAGACAACCAACAACCTATTATTTATCAGTTTGATAATGCCATCAGAGTATAGACTCAAAGCTTTAGCTAATAAATAGTAAAATCAATGCCAGGAGATAAGCTCACATATGGTAATTTCAATTTTAAAAATGCCATTAAATTAAAATTCCCAGGTCGAAAAAATATGTACACCAGGATGAGTTCACGAATATGCATATTAAGTAGTCAATCCCAAGTGGAGGCTCCTATAATATACATTTCCCTTTTCTCTTCTACTAATGAGAATCGTTTTGACATCCACTTGTTTCAAAATGCATATGATTCTCCAAGTAACATTAGCATTCCAAACAGGCTGGGCTTGCAAATGTCTCGCACTAC
Organism: Echites panduratus; assembly: GCA_035221335.1. Taxonomy (NCBI): domain Eukaryota; kingdom Viridiplantae; phylum Streptophyta; class Magnoliopsida; order Gentianales; family Apocynaceae; genus Echites; species Echites panduratus. The sequence continues at coordinate 11,725,190 of JAWZTD010000082.1, forward strand.
ATGTTCATTTAGAAGCATGACATATTAAAAGAGTCCCAAGCTTGGTCATTCTATTTCAGTGAGGTTCATGTAATGTACATTACAGGTATCAAAATGAACTAATAACTGAAATTCCAACATGATTTCAGTGTATCGTGATTTCAGGTAATTCCTAGTATGGAATAAAAAATGATTTTGGTACCAACTTGATAACCAATTCAAATGTACCATTTGCCTTTCGGAATATTTCCCAGATTCATACTATTTAATACTTACCATTTTTGGATTCTCATAAGCAATCTTTCCACAGAGAGTACAAATTGCTCGCATCTTCTCCTCCCCATTAGGTATCTCATGCTTTGTTGGGCCACCACATGATTGGCAGTAATTGATCTTACAACTGCTAACCTGCAGCGTAAAGAGATCAGCAAATTGTGGAAGAAAGAAGAATGAGATAAGATACAAGGAAAGGGAGGGAGAGATAAAGTAATCAACTTGAATCCCAAACCAAGGTTGAATATACTTATCCCAATTATCACCCAGTCATCTTTGTAGAAAGAGAGCTCACATGACATCATCAACCAAAAGATTCACATATTTTGGGCCTCAAGAACATTAGTTCAATCAAATATATTGAGCCTAGAATACTTTTTGTTCTAAGTTCTTGGTATGCCTGCTTTTGCATCCCCTTTGAGACTTGGTGTTTTCTGAACTTCAGAGTTGATAGAATACACTAGAAAATGAATTGTAGACCATATATTTCAACTGTTTCCTTGAAGAGTGACTTTCTGCCTTTTGAAGATTTCTTGTACTGGAGATTGTTGACTGTTACTAGTTTTGAGGATTAGTATTTGTGTACAACCATAAAGCCACAACTCTATACATGGTGGACGCAAATCTAACAAAAGAGAAATGAAAGAAAATGCAAATACATGGTGGACGCAAATCAAACAAAAGTGAAAATGAAAGAAAATGCAAACACCAAAAAGCAGCACTACGGGTAAAATTTCAAACTCGGATCCATTTTGTGAGACAATCTAAACTTCATGATATACCAGAAGAAATTAAAATTCATCCAAAGAAAGGGAAAGAGAATTTTCATGAAATTTAGAAGTCCATCCCTGACTCAATTTTGAAACAATATGTCAAATAACCCCCCTTTAATCTTAACAAACTATCAGAGAACCCAGAGTATACATGACTACGGGCAAAAATGACCAAGCAAAACCAGGCAGCATAGCTGAACAACATCAGATACTATGCTGTAAAGTTATCTTAATTGATCATCCTAGGATAAACAGATTCAGGGGCAGGCTCAAGGAAAGAAAATAAGAAATTGAAGGCACTAGAAAGAACAGAATAAAAAAAATCCTCGCCATAGCATCTAACACATCAGTAAAGGCAATATCAATAACTCTAGTGCAGAAATTTATCCAAGAAACTCCCTTCCCCATATCATCAACCAGATAACGCTTCTCTTTTCGTTTATTTGACTTTCATAATTCCATCCACACATTCATATTTCGCACTTGCAGGTGCAAGAAAAACAATGCAAGCCCGATAAGTGTTAAGAAAACATACAAGAAACAATGAATTCAAAGCTTACAACTCACAGTTGAAGAATGAAAAGCAGCAGATGAAGAAGAAACTTCGGCTGACGATGACAAGGAGGCGGACATAGTATCATCCGGGTTTGGCTGAAGAGACATTGCAGAAGCTCTGAAGTGAATATATTGGTCCTTGCTTTTACACCTGTACTTGCTCGCCTGAAGAACTGCAGTATCTTTTCTTCTTAATGGCAATGATGTGGCAATAGATATTCTTGAAATGAAAGAGAGCCCACAAACACAATATGGATTGGGGGCCTTGTTCTTCAATCTCTGGGAGAAAGAGGTAAACCCAGAAGACGAAGATGACGAACCAAGAATTTGTATAGCTTTGAGCATTATCAATTTCTAACCTATGAGGGTAAATATCAGCTAAAACTAG
>JAWZTD010000082.1:11778594-11788905 GCA_035221335.1 Echites panduratus
TCGATTGCTATGTATGTATGCTTTTGCAAAGGCATCTTTCGAACTTTGATCTTTGTCCATAATTTCAGCAAAGCAATTGAAGTCAGACTTCTCTAGTCCGGCATATAATGCACACTTGAAATTTGTATTCCAAACTTCAATTCAAATCTAACCCCCCAAGATTTGTATCTCTGAAGATGAGTGATCCTACAGAAAGTAGTGGTACCACTGAGTTTTGTACCATTGAGACCTCTGATGGCGTCAAGCTTGACGCCCGAATTTTCAAGCCCTCAACACCAAAAACAGCACCAAATGCGACTGATAGTGGAGGCAATCTGGTAATTGTGCTGGTGCACCCTTACTCCATTCTTGGCGGCTGCCAAGGCCTCACCAAGGGCATGGCAAGAGGGCTGGCCAATCGGGGCTATACATCTGTGACTTTCGATACGAGGGGTGCTGGTAGATCCACCGGCCGTCCTTCTCTCACCGGATCCTCTGAAGTCAACGACATAGTCTCTGTTTGCCAATGGGCCACCCAGAATCTGTCCGCTAGTCGCTTCCTCCTAGTGGGTTCTTCAGCAGGTAGGCATATATACCACTATTAGGTTTCCGTCGTCCTCCCGAAATCCCCTCCGTCTTTATCTGCGAATATTGTCTGGGTTTTAAAATCATTGAGCTCAGATTCTCTTTTCTTATAAAAAAATTGTTTCGTTGTTTGTGGAGAAGATTTAAAGAATCGATTTTGGCAATGTTTCTCATTGTTGGTCAATGCTTATTCTTTTCAAAAAGTGAGAAGATACAGTTCATGTAAGTTTAATTCCTTGATCAGTATTCCAGGACTGAAACTTCTGAAACAAATTCATCACAACTTTTTGGCTATCACCACCTCTTATGCTTGCAACCCGTGAAGAGAGGAGCTGTTTACAATTACCAATTGCAATAAAATCTTTATCCTGATGTTTTTTAGTTTTTGCTGTGAATTTTAAATTGATGCTATATATTGTATGCCCAAAATTCACTCACAATTAATTTGAAATATAGTGATTTTAGTATGTAATAAGTCTTGACAGAATTTGGCACTGCATTGTCTTGCGGTGCTTGAGGTATTTAGTTTGGAAACTGAAAAGACTGTCTATGATACCTAGTTTGCTTTCTGATTGTTGCTGAATTGAATATTGATCATTGTTTTGATAAAGCCCAAATATCTGCAGGTTGAAGCTTCTTTTCCACTCCCCCTCTCCCTCGCCCTTCCCCTTCCTATCCCAATTGATAAAGATGAAAGAAGTTCGGAATTTTTTAAGTCTACCTATGCTGTCTAATGCAGTTCCTGTTGTTCGTGCATTGCTTGTTACTATAAGTCTTTGAATTAGTTTCACACTTGGAATCGCTGAATTTGATTTTCTTTCTGGCTAATAGCTTCTTGGTAGGGTTCATGATTAAAATCCTTGATTACAGTGACTTCCAATACTCATATTGCTGCATTGCTTGGCTCCTTGTCACAGGTGCAGCCATTGCTGGCTCTGCAGTTGATCATATAAAGGAAGTCACAGGATATGTGAGCTTGGGCTATCCATTTGGTTTAACTGCTTCAATTCTGTTTGGAGGACACAACAAAGCTATATTACAGTCCTCAAAACCAAAACTTTTTGTAATGGGCACCAAAGATGGTTTCACCAGTGTCAAGCAATTGGAGAACAAGTTGAAAACTGCTGCAGGCCGGAATGAAACTCATTTAATTGAGGGAGCTGGCCATTTCCAGATGGAGGGTCCTGCATTTGATGCCCAGATGGTGGATCTTATTGTGAAGTTCATTGCATCACTCTGATGAGGGTGTGAGTGATGGTAAATAGAGTTACTATGTTTTGGGAAGACAAACTTAATGCAGAACTACCATGATTCATAGATTCAAAGCTGTAACTAAGCCTTGAAGCAAATGCTAACTGTTAAAAACTTCATGTTTTTCTGTTGATTAGTGTCATGTTTTCCGTGGTTAATCATCAAGGTGCATGAAATTTTGTTCACTTGAATTTATAGCTGTGCCTGCTCTACATTTTCTAGTACTCTCTCTCGGGGGCTGGAATTAAATATCCCCAATTTTTATGGTTAAAAAATCAAGTCTCATTTTCTAAATTAATAAAAAAAATTATAAAACAATATCCCATTTCCTACAAAAGATTTGATATATAATATGTTTTAAAATAAATTAAGGCAAACTCTTTTAATAAAATTTAATAAAATCAAAATTGAAATTTCAATTAAGAGGGAATAGTATTTCTTTTGGGCAAGTAATCTTATCTGGGAAATTTCCTTGTTGAAACAGAAAAGGGACAATACTCTGCAGGCCTTTCAGGATGCAGAAATTTAGAAAGTTGATAGTTACACTAACAACGGGAAAATTCTTTACATTGTCAATATCCCAAGTCCCAACCATGTTAACGCTGCCTAGCAATTTTATACACTGAAATAGACAAATCCTCAAGGTTTAAATAAAGGTTTCACAAGTAAAGATTCCCCAGTCGAAGAACCAAGTCAAACAATAACAACATCATCATCTTGGTTGCCAGCATATGGCAATGCCATCAGATCTCCAGCCACGTTATAACTGCCACCTCTTCCAGCTCTAACTCCAGCAGCACTGTGAGAACCATCATTTTTGCCATGTTCCCCACCTGCTGACAGTTTATGTAAGTATTGCTGCTCCACATCTGATGGGAAAGATGAAAAGAAATATGCTATAATCACCTAAACTGAAATCGGATATAAGCTGACCATTTTCTCCCCCTTGAGAGAGGTAGACAAACAAAAGAATACAAAGCAGGATGAGTTTACTAATATTTCACACACAAAATCGACTCATGTTTCTTTTGGAGAAAATTTGTGCATAAGTTCATAAATCCTAATACCAATCTTCATAAGTTCACATCAAACTATTTATGCTCATCAGACCAAAATAGTCTTCTAACACTGCTCTATTATCCTCAATGAATACCTCTCTATGTTTTAAAGGAGTAAAAGTTCAACACTGAATTTAATTGATCTCTTGGAAAAGGACTAGTTTTAAGGAGAAAAAATATATATCAACCAATTGGAGAAGAAAATGACCACCCATTCACAGAAATGCAGATTTTTTTTTTTTAAGTTTTAAGAAGAAAATCGTTTGCCCTTTATGGACACTCCTTTGTCTATATCACCAAATTCAGAAAAATTTCACATGTGAACAATCCCAAACATGCAATGGGAAAATGTAGAAGAATAATATATAAGAAACAATCTCTCTTACCACTTCCACTATCACATGCATCAGAGAGTTTTGCAATCACATCAATTAATGTTTGTTCATGTTCCTGCAACAATAACAAGTACTTGTGAATGTCAAATCACCAACAAGGCAACTGGGGAAACTGTAAGGTTCAAACTTGACCTTTAGCATTTTCTTAGCCTTTGAAAGCTCAACAAGATCAGGCTGACTAGCATTGACCACCTTTTCCACCTGGCAAAGATAAGAGGTAAGGAAAAAGAAATACACACATACTTTGTAACTGCCTCAAGGGAATCACAATAATTTGTTACCTTCTCTATGAGTGTGTCTGTGTGAAGTATTTCAATCTCATCCCAAACCTTCTTTACAACACCATTCTGTGATGGCCTAACTTCACTTTCTGGTTGATCCCTCAAGGATCCACGAACTCTAATAGCAATTGGGTTTCCTCCAAGCCCTTGTCCAATATTACCAGTTCGCTGAGAAATTCCAGGATCATCACCTATCCACCGGATGTTTTCAGGGGAAATCTGTAAATTTTGGAAGTTACCAAATATCAAAAAAACCTTCTGAACATCATTATAAAAACATAGGTTGAAATTGTCCAGGCTACAATACGAATGCAGATGGCTTGAAATTCCACATGGGTTTTCAATGAGATGAGGTACACCTATGCAATCAATGAGCATTTATAAAGAAAATGTACAGAGATGAGATCCAAACCTTTACAATCTAAAAGTCATAGATAAATTTTTACTTCTTCACCTGATGGAATTGTCAAAAGCATTCCAATTTCGTTGAGCAAAGAACTGAAGTTTTGGTATAGAAGAAAGACTGGCAAGAATATATTTGAAAAAGAGGATCAAGAATCATAACTCTTTGAAAAACAGGAGATCGGAAATTTGTTATAATGCAAGACAAAGAAGGGGGGATAACCACACTTGCTAAAAGAAAAAAATAAATGAGTAATCTGTTTCAACATGAAATGAATGGATATATCCATATCTCTTTAGCTTATATTTTCGAACCCACTAACTAAATGGGAAGCAATAACTGCCCGCTCTCCGGATGGGTAGCAAGGTAGGAGAAAAGCTGTCATTCATTCTTTAAAACCTGTGTTGTAAGCCCAACCAAAGAATTGGGCTGAATAAAGGATATCACAGATCATGGCATGATTACAGTTTATTATGGCATCGACACAAAACCTTGCTAATTGTTCTATTTGGTGCTTCCTCTATCAATTAGATACCTATTTTATCCAATCACAAACACAAGGATGAGAGTAGAGTCAAAGAGAACCGCCACTGAAGGCATCGTATGATGCCCACCACTATCAATAGGAAAAAGAACAATTCTTTCTTTTTTGTTATTACTTTTTTTGGGTTTTAATTTTTTTTTTTTTTTTACCTTCATGATGTTTTGGGGCTTGCTGCCTGTGCAAGGGGGAAGGGGGTGTTCGTCAGGGAGGCCAGCAGGCTAAGGAGAAAGATTCAGATTTGTCGAAACTATGTTTTCTAAGAGGGCGCTCATTTATACCTGGACAAGTCCTAGAATATTGACTTAATTCAGAATTTTTTACTCCAATAAAGTACCAAATAAGGAAAAAAATCACCCTAGATTCTAAATTATAAGGAAAGACATAATAAACGTAAAGCAATAATAATTTCATGGTCCATCAACTAGTTTGAAGACTAGTCAAAGATCAGGCATCTCCAAAACGCAAATGATAATAACCAAACAGCTACATTTAATTCTGAGACCATAGGTAACAATACAAATTCAGATTTACATGGGAAATGCTACTTGGAGGACTGAAAAGCAAAGTTTAGTTAAAAAAACAAACAAGAATACCTGTTTGAGATCGATCCATTCTAAGCTCTCATTTGGCGTATTGATGTCATAAACCAAAGCATGGAGGCCCTAGAAAACAACCAAATAAAACATTAAGATAACTAAAATTTATGGTAACAACTCTAAAAACATGTAACATGAAACAATATACAAGAGTTTATAGATGTACTTGATTTAAGGAGTAAAGTGTTCCAAATATTGGCATTGTCATAGAGAGGAAAAGGAGGTTGGAGTTGGTGGGAGGGGGGGGGGGTTGGGAATTGGACCAACAGAGGTTTGTGACATATTAAAAGCTAGAATGTCTAAAACAAGAACCTATATAGAAATAATTAGCACACTATATAGCACTTTTGGACTTGGGTATAAAACCTATTCAGACCAGGTACTAGAAACCCAACAAAGGACCAAGCAATGAAGAATCAAAAAGAAATCCACCCATACCTACTTCAAAGTAAAATAATTTTGAAACAAAAAAAAAAACTAGCAATAAAGACATTATGCACAAGGAAAACGAGAATGTGTCTGTCTTCTCCCCTAATTACTTTCTTCATATTGATACAGAATCTTACGACCATCTTGAATGGAATGAGTAGGGTGTGATGAAAGCCACAGGGAAACAAAATTGGAACTAGCCATCTCCTCAATTATCTTAAGCACCAGCCAAGATGCAATTTCAAAAAATAAAATGAAACCAAAGAGCCATAGTCCCAAAAACCTTCCCATGATAAACAGCACAAGAAGTTCATGTCTTCATGCCCAATGGGTGATTGCTACATTGACATCCCTTACCCTCCTTTTAATAATGGTATTATAAAAATGCCAATGAGATTAGGAGGAAAACATAAAACATGTTGCCTTCCTAGTCATTATGGATGGAAAAATGATTTCCCTGAAAAACGAATGTTACATAAGGTTAAACACACCTCTACTGGGTTGTAGTCTGTTATAATAGCCTCATAGAAATTGCTATTGTCAGGAAATCTTGTCATCACTTTCCTCCCGACTAATGGATCACATGATCTTTGTGAAAGTTCATTTGGTAAAAGAGCACCAGAACCTTGTTGTGGTTGCTGATATGACATGGCCACAGGAGAAGGTAATACTTGCTGGCCCTACCAGAGAATTTGAAATCATGTCTATATAATAAGGAATGACTTCACCAAATTAATATAACAAATTACAATTTGACTCATGCAAGGAAGATATAAACACACAGGCTGAGGTCTTCGGCCACCAATTCCCAGAGGTGCCCATTTCGTAGAGAGCGATGATTGCGTTGTTGCAGAAATAGATTGAGGATGTAATGCCTGTGATCCTGTCCCAAATTGCATGGAGTGAGTTGTTTTTTGCCTTTTGCGAGAACCTGAAACTGTTGGGCTGTGTAGTTGATCATGGACAGTTTGGGGCATGGGTGTTGCACCAAGACTCCCCCCTGCTTTTCTCCATTCCCTGATCCTGTGAATCAGGCCGTCAGCATTAACCTTGCTCAGTAGCTCCCTGTGCTCATCATCTGAAACTCTCAGTTCTTTCCTTAGTTCAGTAATCAAACCTTCCTTCTCCTGAGACCACGTGTACATTCAAATAAGTAAGCACAAAGCAGAGAACAGCATAATAGAGGATATGCTTGAAAGGAATATCTACCCATGTAAGGGCATCAGACTGCGCCTTGAAAGCTCGCAGAACTGCACCATATGCTTCCTGCTCAAGGATGTGGATCTGGTACTCCATATCGCTATGCATCCTTTGTTATGCAGCTGAATCTAGAATAGACCTTCCCTTCCCCGAAGCAAGCCACCAGCAGGAACTATATTATACAGTGAAGGGAGGAGATCATCATCAGTTCCTTTACTAATTTCCAAAAAGAAGATTATTCATATAACAGGGATAATTGTTCAACCCACGAAATATGGTGGATTGTTAAGAAAATAAAATGTGTCTCCTGCACAAATGATATTTTCTCTATATAACTTGGGATTAAGCAATTTCCACACCTTAAATGTACATAAGAACATAAATTACGAATCAAGATGGTAAAGATATCATCAAATCAATAAATTAGTTACAGCATCATGCTATCTAATGTTGCAACAATATAGAAAAACAAAGTACCCATTAGAAACTGGATTCTTAAATATACATAGAGCAGGACTGCTAAAATATACAACTCTTATCCTTATCTTCCAGTGCACTTTGACAAATTAGCCAAATAAAAGTTAATGTCATACAAAGAACTAGTCGTCTATGATCCATGAGAAATGTTCACTAGAGGCTTATCCCCAATTTCACAGCCCAATCACAAAGGTCAACTTATAACTTGTTTTTACACACCAGCAAAATATTGACATTCTTCACTTGTCCAATTATTTTCAATATAAATAAAATCTTTCCCAACCCTAATAAATTCAGTAAGGGCGACAATGTTCAGGAAAGTGTTTTCGCAATCCAAAAGAAATTTAAAAATTCCCAAACAAAATTTAAAGATTGCCCAATTTTGATGCCCTAAGTTCAACAAAACTTAGAAACTCGAAAAGAAAAACAAACTATCCACTTCTCACATAGAGAGAAAATGCTGAAACATAAAGAAAACCAGAAACAGAAACATCATATAAGGATTCCAAAGCTACAAATCGAATCTTCTCTCATTCATATAAATCAAGCACAATTAACTTTTGCACAAAACAGATAACAATATCATTCATAAAACCCTAAACCTCATCTGCGCACCAGTAAGGCAATCCGGTAAAGCGGGAGGAAGGGAAAAAAAGAAGAAGAATCACAATTTATACGGCACGAAACCAATAAACCCTAATCAAACAAAACTTCGAATGTCGTATAGAAATGTCGGCATACACACATCAATTTTAACAGAGACTTACCACTGCTGTCGATTAATTGAAAAATCCAAGCAAAAGCTTTTGCTTGAAGCTTTTGCAGAATTCCAAATTGTTCTTGACCAATTTTCTTGCTTCCCAGAAATTCTCTGAATCTATATGCAGAATATATAGTAGCCGAGTCAAAGATATCCTTGAAATTCAATGTTCTTGGATTTCAGAGGTAGTTTCTCCTTGGGGATGAGTTCGATTTTTATGGTTTGCGTTCTCAACTGGGAAAAAAAATATTCCTGCTCGTAAATAATTTACATTCTACCCTTACACTTCTTATAATTGTCGATTCCCACTCTTAGCTTGTGAAGAATTCGGTATGCCCTCATAAATAAATAAGTCAAAAATAAAGAGCCTTAGGCATATTTTTTTAATTGTAAATATTCCAAATGGGCGGTGAATAAAAAGTACTAATGTTACAGAGTTCACCAGAAGAGGGAGTCAAGGCCCAGTAGTGTCAAGTCTGAAAAGTCCAACGAGGAGTGCCTTTGGGCCTGTGGCTTAGGCCTTACTGCAACAGTAGCCAGCCTTTGAACGGCAAAGTAGCCTAGCCAGTGGCTTTGAGCCGACCTGAGTGACTGAGTACCGATTCTGCTGGACATGCCCATTTTTAGTTCTATTTGCTGTAAGCTTGCGAGCTGCTTGGGTTTGATTAATTTTTAAATGATTTGTGTTTTTAAGAAATTTTATAATTCATTTATATTTTTTTAATCTATAAATATATATCTTTCTTAATAAGTTTAAAATATATTAATATTATGTAATATTCAATCTCTAAGTTGTTAATTATCTATAAGTATAAAAGATAATTGCAATTTTTAATAAAATAAAAAAAGGTCATTCCACAAGAATGAACTAGATTCTTTTTTACAAGAAAAATTAAGATTGATAATATTTAAAAGATATATAATAATAAATATTCATACCTATATAATTGTATAAAAATTTAATTATTTACATTATATATATTAAATATAATAATATATCTAAATATTAAAGAGGTGTTCACGAGTTAATGGTTAAAGTTTATATATAAAAATTCATACTCATTCACTAAATAAGTTTAATTTTTAAATTCAAATTCATTTCATTTGATCGTAAGCTTATTTTATTGAATTGTTAATAAGTCGAACCGTAAACAACTTATAAGATTCCACATAGTTCACCAAAATTTGAGAGATCTGGTTTTGATTTATCAAAGCAATACAGTTGAGGTTTATTTAGTTGGGTAAATTAGTTTAGGTAACGATTACAAAAAATATATATCTTTTAATAATAATAATAATAATAAAATAGTCTAGAGCTGCCAGCTTCACAAATGCTTATTTGTTTGTTTTTTATCTAAAAACTCAAGGGAAAAAGAAAAACTAAAATGATAGAAAATGGTCAATCACGTGTAGCTAGGGAGCAGCGGAATGCTGCCCATATATACAGATCTTATTACAAATCGTAAATCATTTGTTAGACCATATTTTTCAGCACATGAGTGAGAGATCGATGAAGATTCATTGCAGATCTTTGGCTGCGATCTTTGCCATGATTTCACTTCAAATTCTTATATCTTCTTCTTCACTTCATTTGATGAGCAGTACTACTATAACTGATGCTGCTGGAAGTGGAAATGGGAATCAAATTTTTTGTCGAAGCTGTAGAAGATTAATGTTGAACGGTAAGGCTTCTTCTATGCAAAAAACGACGAGTAGGAGTCACAAGTTGATGATGATCAGAGGAGCAGCCAAGAAACAGCCCAAGAAAGCTGTGGAGCAGAGCCTGAGGAAGACACCTCCAAGCACTTCCAACCCCATTCAGAACTAGCAAGAGATCAGAAGAAGAGCTAGCAAAAGATAAAGAACCAGTTCAGCTTGGATATGCCAAATCTTTTTTGGCTTTAATTAAAAATCCAACAGATCTGTTACATTACATTCGAGATGTGTAATTTTTTCCACTTCTGTGTTTTTTGTGATATATTTGTGTATTATAATTAGTATATTTATGTATGCCATGTTATATGATGATCATGTTATATGTATGTATTCTTTCAACATTATCATTTAAATTGGTCTCCCAAATTCCATATAGAATGGTTGAATGATACAAGGTTCAACTGCTACATGTGCCAAGAAAGTGCAAGAGATTAGGCAAAGATGCTAGGACAAAAGAGTGGAATCAAGATTTCCTTAAAATCTTACTTGGATTTATCTTACATGCTAGCTACCTTTTGGGTACAAGGCAGCAGGTGGTGTTTCTATTTCATACAAAAGAGAAGTTTATTCAAGAAAAGTATAAAATATTCACAACCCCCAATAACCCACACCTGCCTCTCTTCTCAATCTTTGAATA
>JAWZTD010000082.1:11795637-11812482 GCA_035221335.1 Echites panduratus
ATGACTTTTTCTTTGAATTGGAAAAAATTTTCTTAATTAATTAAGTTTTCAAATTTAAGCATATGCAATGTATACTTAAAGGATAAGCTTGTCAAACGCATAGAAAAGAAAGAAAGAAATTAAAAAAGAGACTTGTGGTGAGTAAGAGTGATTCCACCATGCATTATTCTGTTGAATACAATGGAAAACCACACTTATTAAATCATGATTTCTATCTACCTGATTAGTATCAGATTCATGAACTGAAAACCCTGTCAAAAAAAAAGAAAAAAAGAAAAGGGAAAGTCCAAAATTAAAGGGATTCTAGCTAATTACACCCCAAAAAAAAAAAGAAAAAGGGATTCAAGGTTCAAGTTGTAAAATATTGACATCATAATATATAATAGCTAGGTATATTGAAAAAATAACCTTTTAATTAATGGTTACTACCTCCGTCCCATAAATATAGTCCACTTTACTTTTCTACGGATCTTAAGAAAAGTTAGTTAGTTAGTGTAATTAATGTAATTAATTTTAAGGGTAATTTTACTTTTATACCCTATATTTATTTTATTGGAATTGAAAGTAATAGATATGATGAGATAATTAATGATAGTAATTTTGTCTTTTAACCTATAACCATCTCTCCTAAAAAAGAAACTGGACTATAATTTAAAACTAAGAAAAAAGGAAACATGTACTATCTTTATAGGACGGAGGTAGTATTATTTATCATAATAATTCCAATAATAATATATACAATTTCTTGGAATAATATTATGTATTATGTAAAAAGAAATATATATATATATATATATATATATAAGTATGCTGGCCTTGGTTAACAGAAAATAATTAAACTTTGACTGCCTTCGAAGTTCCAGGCGGAGCCAGCCGACCGCGTCGTGGAGATTCATTTTTTCCAGTATAGAAAATAGTGGCCAGGACACCCCTTTTTCTATAATGTTTTTTTTGAAGAAATCAAGGACAAGTCCAGATAAAAATGTTGGTCGTTAAAATATACACAAACTAATGGTAACAGGGTAGTAGTAGTACCTTAGTTGGTGTTGGTACCATTTTTGTACCTTCATGATCATCCTAGGTCATGAATTATACTCATATATTTTTTTTTATTTTTAATAAACAAAAAAATTAGATAAGAGTCAAAATCAAAATCTTTGTATTCAAGGAAGTGTGAAGGTTCTTATCATCATTTTGAAGGAACCCAATTGAGCTTTGATGACAATAATTAATTACTTGAACCACCAGATAGTGTGTCTGCGGTTAATATATGGTTCTTGCATGGAATAGGACCTCTTTTTTTTTTTTACCGTTTTTAGTATCTGTCTGGTCAATAGTGGGCGGGGAATGGGAAGGATGGCCGAAAGCCTACATAGTGATTGATTCTCATGTCATCTTCAGATGCTGATAGCTTCAAAGCATTCCAGCTTTTAGGTTTCATATCCATCCATCAACTGCGTTCGATTCCAGCACATGTATGCTGTAATTAATTAGCTTTTAATTACCAGCCTTAATAATATGTAGGGAAAAAAAAAACATTAATTCACGATTCCAATGAGACTTTTTTTAACTTTATTATTCTGGCTCTAGTGGTAGATCTCGGAGATTCCCATGTCTAAATTAATGAAGCTGGTTATTACTTACTTATATTTAGTCCAGCAAATTAAGTATATGATTAATAATTAATAATATTGTCTTAATTATCTAGAAAAAAAAAAACAAGAAAATGTGTACGTGTAACTTTGTTTTCTTGCTTTTGTTAATTTCTTGGTTTCTTTCTTCAAATTTCTGCTTCTCTTCTTGTAATCTTCCCGAGGGCATTGTGAATTCGTAAGAAGCTGCCATGGAGCTTTCTTGAGTGATACCAACAAAACTTTCGAGCCTGAAGAATATTAAATCTCAATGCTTATCCAGCGTCCACTTGACACCTGGACAGCCAAATAAATACATAAAAAAATGGTCCATTTCATCTATCCATAAAGTTTAAGTCCATAATTTTATTATTATGCATTTAACATGTAGCCGATTAATTCGAATGCGCAGGCTATATATAATATAGGTTATGAGTTTAACTCGATCTTTCTATATATTCTAATCTTGATGAATTTGCAGGTACTAACTGTATAATCGAAATGCATACGTAAGTCTAATTCGAACACGTTTATAAAAAAGAAAAAAAATCCCTAATGTTATGATCTTTTATATTTTTTATTACATTCTGAAATCTCAATCAATTTACCGTTAAAATATCCATTAAATTATTTAATCTATTTTCAGCTTTAAAAAAAAAAAATCACTTTTCAACTAGCTATAGGCAACATACTTGGAACCGATTCCAATATCTATCTATGCATGCCAAAGTGAAATCCATATTTGGAATCTCAAGATCTATACATTTATTATTATTATTATTATTATTTTTACCTCAGGGGAATGTGTTTGCTTGGTGAGCAGAGCACATTAAATATTGGACTCCTATATATAATATTTTTCTTCAGGCAAAAAAGAGATCTGTCCACATGAATTATATCAAAGAACAATAAAATCTTTTTATCTGTTTGAAGTTGTGTGAATATATGCCTGTTCCACCTGAATTATTTAGTTAGCTAGAGATGCCCTTTTAACTATATTCTCCCAGTAATATGATCATAGCCAGAAAATGACTCTTTATGGAACAGGGGCAGGAGTATCGCTCATGTTTCAGTTGACTACTAAAGAACTTTTCTTTCTATTACTTTCTTGAAGGGAAAAGACCTAGAACAATTCTGTTCATGGAAAAGACAAAATAAATCATTGGAAAATTAGTGAGTTTAATTCTCAAAATTTCATCATTTAATAGTTATATTCCCTAAATATTTTTTTTACCTTTTATAATCTTCAAAATATTTTCGACATTATGGTCCTTCTTTTTTTTTTTTATAACGAAAATCCGGCCATGATCTAGCAAAATCAAGGGTTCTGTTTTAAAAAAATATAATGGATGAAGAGTAATTTGGTCCTTTTATGTTTCCTTACCCTCGGAACCCCACCCTATCGACTCCCCAGGCCCCTACTACTCATACTCTGACATGCGTTTTTGGATGGAGGTCTTAGGAACCGCGGCTTCAGCCTTCTCTAGGAGGTCGAGTAAGGAACAGAAGCCCCAGGTCCTTGGCATATGTAGTAAGACCCGATTTTTCCTACAATGTAGTTCGGGGGGGGTGGGGGGGGATTGAATTAATAGAAAAGTAGAAATAGAACGTAGGTAGTAGGTATTATTGCTACGTGGATCCTTGAGGAGGGAATCTTGAGAACGATTACGCTTGAGCATTTTATCAATTGGGATGCCGCCGTTCCCGTTTTGTTTATCTAAGAGCTTTGAGGCCGATGGCAAACGATAACGGATCTGAAGGTTTCCTTCCTCCTCTTCTTCGTCTGCCGGAGCATCCTCTCACATAACATCCTTGTCCTATTCTTGGAAGCAGAAGCATTTTCCTTCCCTAAATTTTTCTGATTTTGAGTCAGACCCTCTTTCTCAATATCATCAACAACTGAAGGGACATTTCCTTTACCGCCACCGTCCGATTATCGATTATTAGGAGTGGTGCGGTTAAGGGATAAAAAATTATGAAAAAATCAAATTGCCCTTCATCCTTTGTATTTTTTTTTTTTAAACAAATCCCTAGATAGTGCCGGATGATGGTCACATTTATGGCGAAAAAGGTAAAAAGAATTATAATTACGATTTAAAAATATTTTGAAGATTATAAAAGATAAAAAAAAAACTTTTAAAATCATATAAAACAAATCCTAAAATTTTGATGATAAAATTCATCAATTTTCCTCCCTGGATATTTAAAGCAAAACCTTACCTAGGAAAGGGTGGCTTTTCTTTTTTCCCTACATTGTTTTGGCTTTGGTTTTGTCAAAAGGTCATTGTTCGTTCCTTATCCATCGAAACAATAATGGAAAAAAAAAGGGTTTTATTTAACTATCGACATGTTCTAAAAACTTATATGTGAAGTCTTCAAGTAGCATATATATAAAATGAATTCCCTGCAACTGGACTTTGCTGTTGTTCATTTCTGCATATTCTGCAATTTCCTTTGCCCGTGATGGCCTGTTTTTCCACACGGCTAATACTCTTGTGGAATTCTTCAATTAAATTATGGATTGCATTTGCGAGAACTTCGTCATCTAATTAGTCTTGGAAAACCATTTCTTGATCAGGGCTATTTTTCACTTTCCAAATTTGGATTACCACTGCTCTTATTATAGCAAAAGATGAATATCCAAAGAACCTGTGGACAAGAAAGAACCGTGCATAACTATGGGTTGGGAAGTGATTATGCTTCCAATATGTTTCCCCTTTGTTTTGGCCCTCAACAGCAGTCTTCAAATGTAGGGCTTTGTTTTCAGTTACCTGTTATAGATGAAGAAGGAACACAGCAGCAGAATTTTTGGTCTGAAAATTCATCCAGCAGCATGATCTGCCATATCGGACCACCAACTACTGCTTTCTTTGCAACAGAACGTTACATGGGTTTAGCACAGTTTGATTCAAGAGAAAAAGATCCCAGCAGTTGCTCTAATCTATCAAACAATTATGATATTCATATGCAATCATATGAACAAACTGGAAATGCCTTTTTCCCTGATTCATCTCCACCAGTTGAGCCCACTTTTCAGTCTCCTAAGAACGGATTGCAAGCAGCAGTTAAGGAATCTACTCCTTCAAGCAGTCCATATATCAATTCTGAAGTACCCTATAGAAATCCCTTCGGCAATCTTTCAGAGAAAGAGAGAATTCTGAATCTTAAGAATAAATTGCTAGGGGATTATGATAATAATCCAAAAGGGCATCCCTCCTTGCAGCCTTTTGATGGAAATCAAGATGGTGGAGTAAGTCTGACATACTTTACTGTTCTTCTTCTTGTTTTGGACCATTCATTCATTCCTTCACGTGGAAAGAAAATATTTGTAATAATTTACTGATAATATCTTTTGCAGGTCTTGTACAATTCATATGGCTCTCAATTTTCACAACTGAAGCAAACTGGAAGGCCTTCTGCAGCATGTCTTTCACTTGCTTCTAGCAATTTTACTTCTTCTGCTGGGGCTCTGTCTAGTAAGACAAGAATCAGATGGACTCAAGAACTTCACGATCGATTTGTTGAATGTGTAAATCTCCTTGGTGGAGCTGAAAGTAAGTGAGGGACATTTTTTCCTCTCTTTGTTTCCCAAAACCATGATGAATATTGACTAGTTTTTTTTTTTTTTTCTCTTTTGGTTAATCATTTAGAGGCTACACCAAAGGCAATACTAAGGCTAATGAACTGGGAGGGGTTGACCATCTTCCATGTCAAAAGTCATCTGCAGGTATTGATGTACAATAAAATTCCTATCTTTAGTTGTTTTCAGTATTCTATAACAGGTATTAAACAGCTTTCTATTTTGTGAAACAATCCCTTTTGCAGAAATATAGAAATGCAAAATATGTGCCAGATTCTGCTGCAGAAGGTACATTCATCCTTTCCATAATATTTAAGAAAAACATAACCCCATATTTTCTTGGTATTTACCACATGTCTATATTCTTGCAATAATCATAAATAATGTTCTATAAACTTGTCAAGAGATTGAAGCACACAGACAAGGTTCCACTAAAGAGTTAGCAGTTAGATTCAAGCTTACTGTTTCATCAAATTGTCTCAGGACCATTATGATGACCTAAATATTTCCTAACAAATGCATAGCCTTGGATGTGTTCTGTGACTTCGGTCAAAGAAGACTAGAATTTTTAGCTCAGTCTGCAGATCCTAATATCAAACTTTTCTATGCTTATTGCAGGAAAATCTGATAAAAGAGTTGGCACAAATCCTGCACCGGTTGACATCAAAACGTAATTATTGCTACATTTGATATTTCCTTTCCTAAAGTTCCATCTAAAAGGCCTTGCTAATTCATTCATCGGTGGTGAAGATGCATCATTTGATCCATATATTGAAAGATCAGATAACACTTATGTGGCTTAATCACATTCTTTCTGTAAATTGGATGCTGATTCTTTCTGAACTAATATCTGGTTTCTTCTCTTTGATATCTGCACTTCCGAAGCCAGATTGTTGCTTCTTTCTAATCGTGCTACCTTTATGCAGTGGTGTGCAACTAAAGGAAGCATTACAACTACAACTAGATGTACAGAGGCGTCTTCACGAACAATTAGAGGTACTAAAAGTCCTTATTCAGATGTGGATTAAAGGATATTTCATCCATTTTCCAGCTTCCAAATGACCAGCAGTGCTTAGAGTGAAAAAACTCTCTTTTAAGTAAACTGAAAATGTCAATTCTTAGAAGATCAGAATACACAAACATATCAACTGTGACATTAGTCCAGAAGAAGAGCAATAAACATTCATCATTTTGACTGTCTTTTTGTTGTCAGATTCAGAGGAAATTACAGTTGAGCATTGAAGAGCAGGGGAGACAGCTCAAAATGATGATTGATCAGCAGCAAAAAACCACCAGAAGCCTCCTGGAAAATCAAACTTCAAGCATCACATCTTCCACTTACCGTTCTACCACTTCTGAAAATGTAGAAGTTAATGATTATTGAAATCTTTGACAATGTGCAAGAGATTTCTTTCCTTTATCCCCCTATTGTTTTTGCTCCAGGAGAAGAACTGAATTGCTGGAACTGAATTAAGCCCATATCTTTGAAAGAAGAGCTCTTTGGTCAGGATTTTCTCTTGCAAACTTTGTAGAGTGCAAAGGATGGACAGCATGATTAGATATATTTCAATTGTTTATTGCATGGACAGAATAGAACATGTTGGAGTTCTCATGAGATGAGCATACACTTTTTTGCGATTATCCTGTGTACAGTCTTTAGTTCCTTAGCCATATCTACTCTACCGGTGTTCTTGAATTCCCAGTTTGTTGTTCTTGCTCCAGAAATGCATGAGAATAATCAAATTCCATCATTACTATGGGATGGAACTGTTCTTTAGACATAAATAACAAACATTTTGCATGACAAAGATCTCATGAATCCAGGGCTTAAAAGTTCCATGAATTCAGATGTTCAAAGGGTTAACCTTAACCAAAGCTAGAATTTCAGCTTCAAAATTTTGTTAGAATTGACCAATGGTTCTTGACCCTGCACTTTTGTGCTTTAAAATCATCAAAAATTCCAAGGAACAGAAAGGGCAACATCATCATTTCTCACTTGAAGTAAAACTCAAACTAGAATAACAGCATATTGACATCAGAAATATTGATACCAACATCATAATAAAATGATTTAAGCTAATGAGTTAAAACAAAATATTAGGGATTTAATAGGGTAATGCATCAAATTGAATGGGGTAAAATAAGGAATTTGTGATAAGTTGAAGGGTTTAATAATGTAGTATGAAAAAATAATGAAAAGAATGAAGGTTAAAAAAAAAAAGAAAAAAAAAATTATGACATACTGATACCGCGATGCTGAGGTGGTTTCCCAATTGTAGTCCCCGGGTCTTAAAACGGGAAGAGGCGGCATACCCATGAAACACTGGGAAAGAGGGAAAGAAACCAGTTGAAGAACAATGGAGGAGATAAAGAAGAGGAAGCTAGAGGAGACGGGTAACGGTCAATTTGAGTTCAATTCATCTCTGCCCTCGTCAAAGCCGTCATCTTTGTCTTCATCAATGGAAGAGTTGCGCTCGCTGCTCGAGCCTCTTGCCAAACCTCAGCTTGTTGATCTCCTTGCTAAGTTGTACGTTCCGTTTAAAACCCCCCAAAAAGGGCTCTCTTTTCTCTTAATTTATTGCTCTTCTTTGACAATTTCTTTATTTTCTTGAATAATTTTTATGGGTTTTTGAGGTAATGAACTGCTAATGTGAATGTTTCCGTCATGGGTTTTTATGCAGTTTCTTTGTAATTTGTTCAAACAACTTGTGCGCAAAACTAACTGACAAATATTTCGGACTTTAGGGGTTCCTAATTATTTCTAGGTTCGTGGATTTTTATGAGCTACTGTTTGATGGTTCTGTTTGTGTTAAAAGTTTTTAATGTGGTTTTGTAACACACAAGAGAAGATCATCAGCTTGATTCTTCTCAGAATGAGGACGTTTTTGCGTTTATGTGTTACATTAGTCCTGGAGACAAGGAATCTTTGTTTGCCTAAATGTTAGCATTGCAATAGGTGGTTGCTGTACATGTCACCTTTCCACCTATCTGATGCTGCAGAGCGTATATGTGTTAGCAACACACAAAAACAGAGGGAGAGAGTGACTGAGGATTGAAGAATGGAGAGTAAAAAGTGGAGGAATATAGAAAGTTGCAGATTGAAAATGGATATAAATCCTTCCTATTCAAAAGAATACCTGCATGGAATGCTTATTTCTCTAGAGAAAAACAAACTTGTCAATCTACTTGTTGACTTGTTCCAAAACTGAAATCCATATAGATCTGTGTGTTTATGCAGAAATCAACACCTTTCTATGCATACACTTTTTATATGTGCTATCTCCACCTTTACCTTGTTGGTACAAAACTTTCCATCTAACAATGTATTCATCTTTTTCAGATTTTATTTCTGCCTTGTCTTCTATGGCATGCTTGAAAATAGTCTTCGGGGATCTTTTTAAGGAATAGTTTTTCCAATTAGCTGAGAAGAGGTTCAGATTTTATATGAATTCATAAGCATTTTTTAATTGATTGAAATTCTTGTAATTTGATACTTGGGTTGAGTTTTCTTAGTTTGATTGCGTCAGCTTTGAAATTTTTGGTATTTCTTGAAATTGCTAGTATATTGCTGTCATTTTATGCATCTTTCAACCGATTTAGAGGGCAAAGATCCTGAATCCCATAGCATTGGCATTTACCCGAAGGTCTCTGTTCATTACACTTTTCCTTTTTCCCAAATTTGTGGCCTTGATTGATATCAAGTGATAGAAATAAAGGTAAATTGCTCATGTAGTGGATGAGGCATTGTGAAAGTTCTGTGGTGTTCGAGAGTTCCCATGGGTTTACACATATTTAACTGCTGCCGCAATACATCTTAATGCACTCCAGGGGATGTATTACCCAAGGTATCTAAAACAAGGAGAAGAGATATATCGTATATGTTCTGATTAAAGCAACCAGGAGTGTTCATATTTGTTTGGTCTTTTATTGAGAAAGAGTAAATGATTGATGAGAAGAAGCCAAAAATGTTTATAACATGCTTATAGAAGAGGCTTGTTCAATAGTGAGTGAATAGGATTTCCTGTTTTCTTTACTGCTTCACATTATAGGCTATCTGTTTTCTTTGATGTTGTAATAACTGCCCAGTCCATTTTGCACCTTGATTATAAATCTGCATGCAGTGAACTTAGGATCATACCCTGCTGTCATTCTGATAGCATGCTGTGTGAATTGACATTGTGTGTGTGTGCTTGTTTGCATGTTGTGGCTTGAAGAGGATTCCAATATCCTCATATTGCTGAAGCAATTAGAAGTGTTGCAAGTGCAGATCCAGCCCTCCGAAAGCTTTTTGTCCGCGGTTTAGCTTGGAATACTACCTCAGAGACCTTGTGTGCTGTGAGTGTTGTATGCAGATTGTTGGTTCCCTTAGTGATACTGTTCTTCATGACTAGAGTGGACACTAACATGAACTTCATCTTACAAACTAATATCTTCTACAACCAGAGTCTTTTTCAGATGAATCAGGTTTCCTGAACTGGAATGGTCATCAATTTGTTTTTCTGTGTGTAGGCATTTGAAGCGCATGGTGAAATTGAAGAGGGTGCTGTAATCATGGATAAAGTGACTGGAAAGTCACGTGGGTATGGCTTTATCACATACAAAAGCATGGAGTCTGCTCAGAAAGCTCTTAAAGCGCCCAGCAAAATGATTGATGTAAGCATTTATCCCGTCACTAGGCTCATCAAGTTTTCTGTATATGAATAAGTCTCAGTAGTTGTTTTTGCCTTGATTGCACAGACACTATTTTTTAGACCAGATCGCACCTGCCGGTCGGACTGGTCAGACCGTGAACCAGTCATCAAACAAATTCAAAAGAATCTATTGGACCATTTTTCATAAAAACCATTCTCTAAATGAAACACCAGAATTTCCGAGTGGTTTGACATGTGAATCGGTGAACCAGTTGATTTTTCCAAAAACACTAATGGGCCAAATTATTTCAAAAATTTCAACAAAAAAAAATTAAATATATTTTAATATCAAATCATTCTTCAATCAAATTATAAATCTACTCATTTTATTATAAAATGAAAAAAATTACTCAAAATATACATGATTATTAAATATTAATAAATAAATAAATAAAATATCTTATAATCGTCAAGCTTTATAAACACTAAAAATTATCATGTTTAAATCACTATAAAATAAAACTTTTTATTATTAATCATAAAAAAACTGTTAATATCATAGCTATAAAATTGATTTGAATATTATTGTATTATGAAATTATTATATCTTAAATTATTATTAAAAAGAATTTATTTATAAGATAAATTTTTTTTATTATAATATGACTTGTTTAATTATGGTTTAATTTCAGTTTAATTATGGTTGGACCATTGAACTATGAATCATTAACTTTTTCGGTGCAATGTCCGATCCGGTTTTTAAAACATTGTGCACAGAGACAATGATGGGAAATTAAATTCAGAGAATATCAGATGTCCCCATGTCTATACATTTTATTTAGTACTCATTTGTGATCAAAGGCTGCTTTAAATGTGAAAATGCTGATTATCAAAAACCATAAGAAAACTCATAGCCATGGTCTTTTTTTTTTTTGAGCCCTCCGCCACTATCTGTGGGTACATTGTTCCTGACTCTGCTCAAGAGAGTGTTGGTTGGATTTGAACTCGAGACCTCTAGTCTCATGAATATTCATGAGATTGATCTATACATCTAGACTCCAGTTCATATGAACATTTGATCTTTGCTCTGAATATATTTGCAAGCTAAATTCTAATAACCCTTCACAACCTTGACTCAAGAATTGCATGCCATTCTCTTGAGCTTTTTAACATTGATACTCTTGATTCAAATAAATACCTGAATCTCTCTGTTGACTGCAGTTGAATGGACTAAGAAAATAGCCCTTTGATGCTGCTCTTATGAGAAAATGAGAATTAATTCTCCCTCTCCCTCTCATATAAATCTTTACAATAATTGTTTCAGGGTCGTATGGCTGTTTGTAACCTTGCCTCTGAGGGCTTAAACAGCAACACCACCACGCCCGATCAGGACCAGAGAAAACTCTACATTGGTGGATTATCACCAGAAACAACCAGTGAAGTGCTGCTAAGCTTTTTTGAAAGGCATGGTGAGATTGAAGAGGGTTCAGTTGCATATGACAAAGATTCGAATAAATCACGGTGAGGAAATCATTTTAGTACCTGTTTTGCTACTAACATAAGAGGTGTAATATGATAGCTTGTCTTAATGAATTTGCATTTTTGCATGTAGTGGTTTTGGCTTTGTCACATTTAAGACTGTAGAGGCTGCAAAGAAAGCAATAGATGATCCACAGAAGATGCTTGGAGTGAGTATTTCTTGACCTTCTATCAGAAAATATATTTATGTTTGTAAGTCCACGTGTTAGTTTACTTCTCTAGAAACTGATCAATTTGTTTTTAGAAAACATGTATTAGAAGGAAAATTCAAAAACTGAACTGCGACATACACGTTTTCCTCTGTCCAACCTCTCTCACTTCTGCCCTCCTCTCCATTTCCCACCATCCCCTCCCCTCCCCTCCTCCCTTTTTCATTGTCTTATCTTAAGTTTTACAGTTTTACCATCAAAAAATGTTTTCAAGTTCTTAGAAAGAAGGAAGAATTCTCAAGAACACAATTGAAAAAGAGGTATCAAGTTTCTGAAGAAATTCAAATGTAGGATTTAGTTATATGATTAAACATGCATTTATCTAAACTAACAAAACTGCACACAGACTCTGACACATGGGTTTAATGAATGACAAGAAATAACTTGGATAAACACAGGCAGACATGTGATAGATTTGTGTTTGTTTCCTGCATAAAAATGCATAATCGCTTTACTACTACTTCCTGTCAAACTCACCACTTTCTGATGTTTTTGCAAAAGGCATTATCAAAGGACTTGCGCTAATGTATGCATAACCATGTATATACTTGTGCATCTTGGATACAATTCAATATTTCTATTTTTATCAATATGTCATTGTAGAGCACAAGCTATCTTACTTGTTGGTTGTCCTTGAGCCTTGTGCCAATGAAGTCGCTGACAGAAAGTAGATGTGTCATATTTTTCTTATCTCACCATTTTCTTCTAAACATCGAAACCTTTTGAACAGTTAGTTATATGTGTTGCATTTGTAATTGATTGATTGAAGGTCTTAATGAACCTCCTTTTGACTCTGTTGTAAGTCACCCATGATGCTCAAATGCAAGCCGTGCCTTGGTGATTAAAATGTTCAAAAGGGAAATTTAAAAAAAAAATGTGAATTGAAGATGAACTCCGTTTCTTGATACTGATCTAAACCATGCTTATTGAAGAACATTAACAAAAATTTGTATCTAAACCATGCTTATTGAAGAACATTAACAAAAATTTGTGTATTGTATTCTGTGGCCATAACTAGAGCGGGGTACTGGTTAAATTGGAGCCCTTGTTGATGTGTATTGTATTCATGCACGGACTGCAAATTGTCTTGATGATGTGTGTTTTGCTTTTGTAAATACTGTATCAATCGTGATCTCCATCTTTATCGTTGCAGGGAAGAAATATAACTGTAAAACTTGCTGATAACCATAAAAGCAAAGTTATGCAGACACAGTTGCCAGCACCGGTGGTTCCAGTTCCCATGCCAATGCCTGCTACGTACCCTCATGGTCATAATATGCCCCCGAGCTCTGGAGCCCCTGTTGGCTACAATTATCCTCCACAAATGCCATCATATCCTGGTGCCACATACTCCAGTCCTACTGTGGGTGCTGCAGCATATCCTCCCCAGCCTCAATCTTCATATTCCCAATATGCTCTCAAGAAAGATCCACCATCCGCACCATCAACTTTAGGAGGATACCCATATTATATGCCAAAGCAATAAAAATAGAACTTGTAAGTAATTCTCAATTTTACTTTATATCCAAGAAAGAGATAAATGCAAGTACTTTTTAGATGATGCCATATCATAATAACCTAAACTGCAACTCTTTCCTGTTCTTGGACAGGTGCACATTCTCTTGGGAAAGGGAAGAAATCTTGACAATTTGCATTATAGTAGTAGGTTTCTTTTTTGAGTTTTATTTGGGGAAGGCAAGTTTGTAGGATAGGTTTTAATTGAGATGGTTATGTTTCTACCAAATTCTTACATGATTCCCTAAATCTACCTGTATTTGCGTCATGAAGTTCAACTATTCTTTGTGTCTTTCTCACAGTTCAATTTTCTTCATTCCCTTTACGTATATGGTCATTTCTGCTCCATGCAATTCCCATTTATCTCAACTGAATTGAATGTCTCCAACATCATTCTAGAATATGCGGAATTAACATAATTATATTTTACTTAATTCTACTGTCTAAGTTGTCCGGATATCTATGTTTCTTAACTCTGTGAAAGCAACAACATTAGGGGAAAAGGTTTAAAACAATAATGATCTGAAGTTAAATAAGAAAAACAATCTTATAGGTATCAAAGCTGATTGAAAATATTATAGGGATTATTAAATGCTCAAATTTTCTTTAGAAAGTCATAACTCTTCCAATTTCACTCTGTAGTAATCGATTCATATAGATTGACTTGTCCACCGCTGCAGCCACAAGAAAAAATAGCAAATACCTTTTAAGTTGTGGTATGCGACCAACGACATCTCCAGAATGGGTTTTGGACCAAAAAACATTACTGTAAATAATTAAATATTGTATTTTGATTTTATTGAAATAGTTGGATTTAATTCATTTTAAATAGAATATATAAAAATATTAATTTTAAATGGAGGGATAAATTATTATGTGGTTTTTTTAATATTGTGAATGAATAATTTTGTATTTTGTGTTCTTTAATCAATTCTTTTTTTTTTTTGCTTGATTCTCAAATAAATTACGATTAAATAATTTGATTAGTGTAGTATGGAATTTTTCCTGATAATTTAGTAAAGTAGTCATTGAATGAATTGTCTGATGTTTTATTTTTAAAAGTAAGATTAAAATGATCATGTTATCCAATTGTAATTTGTTTAAAAATCATTATGACAAAAAAAAAAGATTAAGGACTAAAGTGTAAAAATGACAATATTCAATTTTTTACAAGACAATTTAGCATTAGTTAATTGGCCAAAGTACCCTCATTTGAGAATGTTATTTCCTCAATGACCCAAAAGCCCTTCTTCTGAGAGGCAAAAACCCTCCCGGTCCAGAGAGAATGCTTCACCCCATATTCCTCCTCTAATGGCTGCCACCGTGTTAGCTACATTCAACCAACGATATTCGCAGCTAAAGTGCAAAGGGTATCAGCCTCAAGAAAATAACGAGGTAATCAATATTCTAAATTTGAATTTGAGGTAGCCTTCAAGTTATAGCTCAACCTTTATCTTGTTTTTGTTTTACTCTTCTGTTATTTATCGATAGCTCTGCATTTGATAACAGAATCGCCATGAATAACTTGCAGAAACTTAGAAAACCATCTATTCTCAAATGGGTTTCCTCATATTCCTTCAGTACCAATTTTAGATCATCAAGAACCAATCTTTGTCCAACTGAATCACTCCACATTGCCCAAAACCTTAGATTTTATGGAACCCATGCGGCTAAAGTATCAGAAAATTCAGAAAAAGAATCACAAATAGGTCGTTCGGCTTGGAAAGAGGCCCAAGCTGCTTTGTTAGAGTATTTACATTCCACTAGAGGCTTGCAGTTCACGGATGCAGAAAATATGAGCAAAAACTCACCCTGTTTCCTTAAGGAACTATTAAGAAAAGTAGATAATAGTGGAGGGACTGGTCGGTCTCTTACTAGGTTTCTGAGGTATCATCCTATTAATGAGTTTGAGCCCCTTTTTGAGAGTATGGGTCTCAAACCTACGGAGTATAGTTCCTTTCTTCCACGGGAGTTGATGTTCTTGAATGATGATCCGTTGTTGATGGAGAGCTATCATGTCATATGTAATTATGGTGTTGCCCGAAACAAGATAGGAAAAATGTACAGAGTTGCTCCAGCGGTTTTTAGATCTGGCTATGCGGGTTTGCAGTCAAAGCTCAAGTCTTTTGAAAATGCGGGGCTTGACCAGAATATGGTGATTAAGCTCATCATTTCTAGTCCTAATGTTTTGGTTTTAGATGTGAGTAAGGATTTCTTCAAAATTCTAGATAAATTAAGAGATATTGGAATTGCACAGGATTGGATTGAAGGGCACTTGTTAGGAGGGGGTCCTTTCCATTGGAGATCTATACTGGAGCTTTTGTGCTTATTCAGCAAGATTGGTTGCAGTAAGGAGCAATTGGGGAGCTTGATCCAGCAGCATCCAGATCTTTTATTGGCAGCCTCAGGACGTTTCAGCTTTTCTATAATTGTTTTCTTATTGAAATTTGGGTACACTCCAAATGAGATATGTAGTAATATATTCATGCAGTTTCCAGAAATTCTGGTGGAGAAATTTGTAGCAAATTTGTATCACTGCTATGAGTTTCTCATTGAAATTGAGATGGCTGTCCCAGTTATTCAAACTATTGTGTGTTCGCACACTTTGTTGCTTGGATCATGTTCTTTAAAGAAGGCAAGCAGTGTACTTCGTAATTTGGGTATTGGGAAGAAGCGAATGTGTAAAATTGTCCAGGAAGACCCTGAAGTATTGAAGAACTGGGTGCTTGGGAAGAGAATTAAGCGTTTATCAATTACGGAGGAGGAGGAGCAATCGCAGATGATGAAAACCAAATTCTTATTGGATCTTGGATTTGTTGAGAACTCAAAAGAAATGACTAGAGCACTCAAGGTATTTCGAGGCAGAGGAAGGGAACTTCGGGAGAGATATGATTGTTTGGTAAAGGCTGGTTTAGATCCAAAAGATGTTTCGGAGATGGTCAAAACATCTCCTCATATTCTTAATCAATCTAAGAATGTTATTGAAACGAAGATTTGCTATCTTGTGAATGATTTGTGTTATCCTCTGTCTGTTCTAAGAAAATTCCCATCATTTATCAACTACAAAGTCCAAAGGGTCAAACTTAGGCTTTCAATGTACGATTGGCTCAAAAGTGTGGGAGCAGCAGATCCAGATTTAGCTTTGAGCACCCTGCTGGCATGCTCAGAAACAATATTTAAGAAGACATATGTAAATTCACATCCGAGGGGCCCTCGAGTTTGGGGAATTTTAAAGCGTAAGATATTGAATTCTGTTTGAAAAATAATCATTACTTTTATTTTGTGGTTTGAAGTGTACATTTAGTGAAATTAGGCTTGGTTCACCTCTTCTCCTTAAAGTCCAATCTTAACATGAAACAGACTAAGTTGCATGTACATTAGCTCATCTTGTCTGTTAACCAAGAATTGTTATATCAGCTAAGATGATTTAGAGTCGACCACGTGTGATTGCAGTTCCAATGTATATCTAATTTGACAGATACATGTTTTCTTGCTACCTGGCACATGATTTGGGGCCCTTTTGACCATGATGTAAATGTTCTGAATTCCTTTGCTTTCAATTAGGTAAATGTAATCTAGTATGTATTTCTAATGTCGATTTTTATTAGATGAATTACTATGAGAACTTAGGATAGCAGATTGTTGCTGGAAGGAGATGGGAGGTGATGATCGCTGGGGCACACTGCACTGTATCTCAGAATGTTCATTCTTGTTTCAGTTTGGTTTTTCTTAAAAGTTAA
>JAWZTD010000082.1:11835351-11847302 GCA_035221335.1 Echites panduratus
GAGGTCATCTTGGAAATTATGCAGAACCGTTATGCCTGCTGTTCGATCCTTTTCCTGATAATGTTGTTTACTCAATATTTCTTCTCAGTAGGGGTTCCAGAGGGCTTTGTAATTTCTCTTTTTAGTAAAGATTTTGCAATTTTTTCGTCCTGCATAGAGGCTGAAATTTCTGATTTAACCTACGAGAATTGCTCTCCGTGAAGGATGTAAATTAAGAACACTTTGAGGTTTAGCATTGATAACTTTTGTGTGCGTTTTGCAGCCCAAGTGCTTCGAGATATGTACAGAGCCCTGAATAATTCAACGCAGTTGAAGGAGTGGAAGTCAGATGGTGGTGATCCCTGTGGCGAATCTTGGATAGGAGTTTCATGTGATGGACCATCAGCTATCTACATGTATTTCTTGACATTCTCATGCAAACAAAACCTGATTTACTAAATAATTACTATTTCTGAAGTTTGACCTGTTTGACTTGTGTTAGCAGTGATCTTCATGGTTTAGGCATTACCGGTAATCTTGGTATTAATCTCACGAATTTACAAAGCTTGAAACAGCTGTAAGACATTATTTATGAATCTTATGCACTTGTCTTTAGTAGTAAGTACATTCAATAGGTATTTGTTATTAATCTGTAAAATCTTTTTTCTGTGCTCTCTAGGGATCTTAGTGTCAACAACCTTCAAGGTGAAATCCCTGGAAGCTTACCTCTGAACATCACTCGCCTGTAAGAAACCATTTTCCTATTTCTCAAGTCATGAGTAATTTGACCGGATCCTGGTCTACATAGTAGTTTTGAATTTCCTAATTGTTGATTTGTGCAGAAATCTAGCAAGCAACAACTTTAGTCGTGAAATTCCTTACTCCTTGACCTACATGAAACATCTGCGGCATCTGTAAGCAAATTACACAATGACTCTCTGAATAGACAGTCTGATTTGTGGTTACTAAATTAATTTTGCCTTCCAGGAACTTGAGCCACAATGCATTATCCGGAGTGTTGGGAGATGTCTTTAGTGGCCTTGAGAATCTGCGAGAGATGTATGCTGCTTTTCTAATTTTCAGTTATATTCTGTGAAATGAGAACAAGGACTAGTCTGTGGTAGTATACTGTAGATGCAGTAGTCCTTAGTGGATTGTGAACATTTTTGTTTACAAATTTCTAATTGTATTCCAAATACTTGAAATTCTTGCTTTTGTCTTTGCTTGGGATTCATTTCTGGAAATAGCCTTGGCAAACCGTCACTTCAAATCAATGACGCCAATGCTGGCCAAATGATCATTTTATGACACACAAGTGCTTGGAAATTAAATGGAAAAGAAAAAAAGTCTTTGGAAAAATTTTGGTGAAGGTAAAACAATTGAAAATGCTTTGTTGAAGTACAAAAGCTTGAGCAGCAGTTTGGTCATGTCCTTTGTTTGTAAGTTTATTTGATGTAGGTTCCCAACTACTATGTACAGAACTCAGGAATGAATCAGTAAATGAATATATTTTTTTGTGTTTTTCCAGGGATCTCTCTTACAATAACTTCAGTGGAGACCTTCCGAGTTCTTTTGGATTTCTGAAAAATGTTACAAGATTGTGAGTCGTGGTTGCCCTAATTGAACATTCTATGGTCTATCCTTCTTAAGCTACAGTATGTGATCAATTTGTGGGAATCACTGCAGGTTCCTTCAGCGAAATGGATTTACCGGTTCAGTTACACTTTTGGCTGATCTTCCACTCTCTGAACTGTGGGTTCTCTCTATAACAAGCTTGATGCTCCAGTCTGTTCCCTATTGTTAACCTATTTAATCCTATTTATTTTCAGGGATGTTGAGGACAACCAGTTTAGCGGTTTTATTCCAGAGAAATTTCAGTACATACACGACTTATGGTTTGGAATCCAAGCATGTGCTCAGTTTACTTTAGGCCGCAGTCACTTTCTTAAGAACCTTTATGCACATTGCCTCTTCCTCTTTATTCAGGATTGCTGGAAATAGATTTGACAGAGGGGCAAACTACACACCCTGGAAATTTCCTTTTGATGTTCTGCCAAATGGGCAGAATCTCAGTAGTCCACCAGCTGTGGAGTCAAGTGCATTTGGACGGTATCCTACACAAGTCGTAAGCAGGAAAAAGAAAGGAAAAATGAGTGCTGCAAGAATTGGTGGTCTTCTTGGTGGTGGCACTCTTTTGGCAGTCTGTGCAGCACTTTTTGTTGTGATTCGAGTTTGGCAGTCTCAGAAAAAAATGCTCAATAGTAGCTCAAGGATTGGCGAAAGACCTTCTCATACTCGTACAATTAATATGGCTGGAGGTAAGTTTTGTCAGATATGGGCATTCCGGCATTCCTGATGCACATAATTACCAAATCAAGTTGTGCAAAACCCAGTATAGTCTCCTAAAATGTTACCTAAGGGAACATATAACATATAAGGCTTCTTCTTTCCATGAGTTTGTTTCTTCCTCATCTGATCTTGTTTCTGCAAAAGGACCTAGATTCTTGAGGTAAGTCTGGTTTTGCTTTTCTGGCTTAATAACAATGTCTTAGACTATGCTCCAGAGGTTCTTAAATTTCATTTGTCCCATATTGAATTGTTGCTTGTTGAGTTCAGATTCTGGATAGTAGTGTTTAGGTATTTAATTGCACTAGACTTATTTTGATCCT
This sequence comes from Echites panduratus, assembly GCA_035221335.1. Classification (NCBI taxonomy): domain Eukaryota; kingdom Viridiplantae; phylum Streptophyta; class Magnoliopsida; order Gentianales; family Apocynaceae; genus Echites; species Echites panduratus. The sequence goes on from JAWZTD010000082.1 coordinate 11,838,000, forward strand.
ATTTTCTGCTTTTAAAAGGCGGGACCTGTTACACGATTCCACTCTCATTTTTTCTTTTGCTACATGATATTTTTCTACAGCTAATAAGGGTGCTACGCACATATCTGAACTCAAATCCCCTCCAGAAATTAAACTCAGGCATCCACCTGTTGTACTTCAGACCAGAACCATGAAAGTCCCCAGGAGAAGTTTCATTAAGAAGTATGGTATCCCCATAACTGCAAAATTATACACTGTTGCAGAGCTTCAATTCGCAACAAACAATTTCAGCGAGGGAAACCTGCTTGGAACAGGATCCCTTGGTTCTGTTTATAGAGGAGAATTCCCTGATGGACAGGTAACAACAAGAACTCTTCTAAAATCGCTTAAGCTCAAATTAGAAATTACTAACCAATTATTTAAAATGCTCCAGGGAAAGGCTAACTATACTTTTGTCTTTTTTGATAGATTTTGGCTGTGAAGCACATTTGCACAGTACAATTGTCTTTTAGTGAAGAGGAACAATTTTTGGATGTGATACGGATAATAGCCAGATTGAGGCACCCCAATATTGTGACACTTGTTGGCTACTGCATGGAGAATGGCCATCATTTCCTTCTCTATGAGTATATCAGCAATTTATCTCTTGATAATGTCTTGCACTGCGTTGACTATGCATCTCTATCTTGGGGTCTTCGTATTCGAGTAGCTCTTGGTGTAGGAAGGGCTTTGAAGTAAGAAATTGTCTCAGTTCACTTTTTTTTCCCCATATTTTTTTATCTATAGAATGGTTGAGAGGGGTCAATGATCATCATCTTTGCCAATCTTCTATTTTTTTCCCATGCTTCTATTTCTATACCTAAAGGTCAACCATGATATTGTTTTGTCTGCCTTGTTTAAACTTTCAGTTACCTGCACTCCTCCTGCATGCCTCCCGTTTCTCATAGCAATTTGAAAGCTGGCAACATCTTACTTAATGAGGATTTTAGGCCTCGCATTTGTGATTGTGGTCTTGCTGTCTTGAGACCGCTGACAAGTGACCGAGTTAAACTCAAGGTTACATGCTATTTAAAGTCAGTTTTCCTGTTAACAAGCTTTGTCGAGAAAATTCTTTCTTGAAATGTTATGTCTCTTTCTATTGATGTAAACAGGCTTCGGAAATTTGCATTGCTGATAGTGGCTACATTGCACCTGAACATGTTCGAACTGGAATCAGTAGCATAAAGGCTGACGTTTATGCCTTTGGGGTGTTGCTTTTAGAGCTTTTAACTGGAAGGAGAGCTTTTGACAGGTAAACCAGCCGATTATAACTTTGACATGGTATCATTGAAGTTTCTACTTTCATTACAACATTTTGTTTTCTTGAAACAGTTCAAGACGAACGGAAGAACAGCACCTGGCAAAATGGGCATCTCGTGGACTTCACGACAGAGAGTTTCTGGTAAATATGGTTGATCCAGCCATTAAAGGAATGATATCTATCAAGGATCTATCACGTACTGCGGACATCATCTCCCTCTGCATTCAGGTAAGTACTACAGTATTCTTTGAAAGTTCATTGCATTGTCAGGTTTGTGTTTGATTATACTGGAATTTGTGCAGCCTGAGAAGGAATTCCGTCCACCGATGTCTGATATCGTGAAGGCACTAATGTGTGTTTTTCAGAAGCCTGCACCAGATGAGGGCAACCCCATCGATGGATCCTTTCGTTCAACCAACTCCTGCTTCATCAATTCGCCAACTGTAAGCTACTATTCCATCTGATGCATGGCTGAAGGAACACTTCACCTCGTTCTTTTTCCCTCAAAAGATCTCCAGCCTTCAGACGGTTCTTTAAAGTTTTGACTGTGTTTGGAAAAATTTTGTTTTTTGAGTGCTTGTTTACTAAACATGTGAAGTGTAGGTCGTGTTAACAATGCAAAATGTATCCCTTCCCATCAGGTTATTTTCCTTCTGGGACCTTCCCATCAGGCCATTCCACAGTATTATTCCAAAAGTAGACACAGGTTATTGGCTAATTGTTAGTATCTCGTTTGATTGTTAATCCCAACAAAGCCATAAAAATAGTAATATGATCTAAGGTATATCAACAACAGCTAGTTTGTTACTCAAAATGTTTGAGCATCTTATGGTTCATACATGGTCAAATAAATACCAGTCAGAAATGTTTGCTTTCAATATTTCCCATCTATCATCAGCATTCGCCACTAAATAAATTAATGGCTAAAAGATAAAAGAGTTTCACAAGCATTTACATGTTCGAACTTCTGCTCAACAATGCATTTATCTCTCCGATTATATTCACAGGTCTCCCATCAAACATCTGAGAAAGTGTACTTTCACAAAGTTTCTTCAATTCCCTGGTCTTTAGAAGAGCAGCTTCCTGCATTCATAAAGCAAATATTAAGCACGCAAAACAAGAGAGAAACAGTGACTGGAAATCACAAATATTCCAATTTTTAACTGCCAATTTCACCATCCTGTGGGGACAAGGTCCAAAATTACATGAAATTGACAACTAACAAGCAAGTTTCCTAGAATAATTCACAGTTGGAACTTTTCTTTTTGCCCTCATCTCCCTTCAATTTTTGATTATTCAACTTTGAGATGAAAAATGCAATCTTCACAAATCTCCATATTCCTCTATAAAGCTTTTAAAGAATAATAGTATAGATAAATATATCCTTTGATAAACAAAAAGTAAGAACTCACTTGCTTTGGCCATGAAGAAGATAGGGAATTTTGAAGTTCCATGCGTCTATTGGACAATTCCTTTAATCCCGCCTTTAGCTTTACTTCATGGTGTTTCTTTACTTCCAAGGTGCTTACCAGTCTATCCAAAACTCTAAAATTTGAACAATACTCTTGTCATAACTCAAAAGCATCTTACTAAGGAATGAAGCTATACCATGGTCTAGCAAGAGAGCTCAAAATACAGGCAGGAGAGATTCACAGTTTCAAATTTTCTAGGTATATAGAATTGGCATTTGATGCTCATAAATACTCACCTCTTTGAATTAAGTATCATGATCAGATCCCTTGTTTTCCTATTTGTGAACAAGGAAACCACAGAGGAAACATCAGACAGCATGGTTTTAATTGCATCAGTAGAGTACTGCTGCAATACAAGTGGAGCAACCGATTGCACTTGATGTTGTAATGACAGAGTTTCTTGATTAGCTAATTCAATCAACCGTTGATTCAAAAATGCTTTAACCTGGTAAGAAAGAATATCATACAAATGAGCACTAGTTATCAAAGAAAAACAACATTATTACATACTTTATTAGCTAATCTTCTAAATTTTAAGTAGTATATTAACCTCAAATAGATCATCAAGAATCTTATTCCTGTATTCAGTCTCCAGAAGAGGACTCCTCTCATGCATGCCATCTGGTGGCGCTTCATAAAGAGGGTTGGGAGTAACTAATTGAGGATCCATACTAGCAGAAGAGAAACCTGATTCCTCAATTATATCTACTTCAGGATTGTGAACACTAATATCCCAAGAGATACCTGACTCAGGAACCAAAAGAACTACAGGTTCCTCTTTGGCCAAAGAAGGCTGATTAGATTCCACATCTTCATTACGAAGCGAATCGGGCAAATCACTAGCATTAACCATTTCATAAGGACCGAGTCCATGACCATTCTCTTCTGTTTCTTCCACAGTGCCAATATCCCAATCAATTTGAGAGCTGTCCAAAGTAACATCCCAATCAATACTATCAACGGCCATGTCCGGTCCTTCTTCCATTTGCTTTTGGCCGCCCGAGCATGGTTGAGAATTACCACTATCAAGACCTTCAGGATTAACAAAGACATTAAGAGGAGGAGGCTTTTCACGAACTTCCCGTAAATTTGATAACACAGTCTGCGAAGCTTTCTGCAACAATAATGAACAACTACCATTAGTGATCAAGAAATCAGATCAAATAATGGCCCTTCAATATTTAAACTAATGATTCTCTAACACGCTTTTCATTATATGTCTGTTACAAAATAAAGAATAAAGCTAGCCAATTTTTCTACTCCATTTTTTCATGTGACTATCCAAATTAATAAATGGTGTCCAACTACATTTTGATGACTAAATAAAGCACTAGAAAGATGTTTTGGTCCATGTAAAGTGTCAAACATTATCAGTCATCCCCAAGATAACAAGTCTAGCAAAATGGCAGGGAAATGCATCAGAAGTTTAGGATATAGACAACCACAAAATGAAGTTATTCAGGGGTGCCATAGTGGACTAGGAGTTTTCCATAGCCTAAATGGATATTTATCAAGTATATCAACTACCATTTCCAGATACTCTTCCAAATATCACATATTAACTATATCTTCTATTACTTACATCCTCTTCAGTGTGAGCGTCCTTGACAAAGGTTGAATAGAATTCAATAGCCCGTGACACAGAATCACCATTCAACACTTCTAATATCTGGCCAAATGTGCTCGGAAGAGAGACTTTTGCAGTTTCTAACAGCTCTGCCCTGACATTTACTCCCTGAAAGCACAAAAATTTATGCATGTTGAGATTCTTCTACAAAAGCAGTACTATAGAATAATAATATAGGAGAAGATCTCCTATAAGAGTAACCTGCAATCCTAGCTCTTGACAAGCCTCTGCATATTTAGATGCTGACAGGGATGCATTTCTTTTGATATCACCTTCCTTGCGGTCTAACTCAGCAAGTTGCTGCTGAATCTTTTGAACTTGATTCTTCTGATATGGGCTAGAAATGGAAACAAAATGAATCAGTACATTTGGTTGCATAGCTACTGAAATAATACTAATTAGACTAAAATTTCCCACAAGTCTAGACCTTACATCTCGTAATTAATATTTTGGACCATTATCTGCGCAGCTTCTCCAAGAAAAATATGATCCTTCTCCAAAGCACGCACAATTGCCTCCCAAACACCCTGTTGAATTAAACAAGTTTCATAAAATGGAAAAGGAATAGCCATGAGCTACAGATGAAGAAGAGCATCTGAGATGTTTCAACACATGCATATCAATATTATAGAGAGGAGGTGGGGGGAGAAAATGACAATGTTCTCGTAGATCTTACAGCAGCACCTGAAAGCCGGCCAAAAATATTACGGCTTTCTGGAGTTGACTTCAAAAGAATTTCATAAATTCTTTTGGCTTCTAAGAAACCAATCCCTGAAACAAAAATCTAGACGTAAATAATCAAAAATTTTAAGGGCTACAAATGAAAGTTGGAAAAGCAACTTTTTACACGCTCAAAATCATAAGCAGAAGCAATATATACACCAAAAGAAAGCTAACTCCTGTCAGTCGGTTAGAGATAGAATCCAGACACCGAAGCCAACTCTTAATTTGATGGCAAATAATGAAGTTTCTAGGAAGATAAACAGAGTGCTCTTGATGTTAAATGACAGTAAGCAAACTCTAATCCAATGAGCAGCCTATTAAAAACTAAGCAAAATTAGATAAAGACTCTGACATATAATAGTTATTCTGGGTGCCGTATCCTTCTTCGCAATACATGATCAAACAAGGAAAATCATTTGCTTTTCTTTTGTCATCCAACATGCTTCAATACACATCTGAGCAAGTTGAACAGCTGACCTACAAAATTTGGTTTTAGTTTACACAAATTTATTCAACACGATACATCAATTTGGAAGCATTTCATTCTCCAGAACAGAAAATTTATACTTAGATAGTCAAAGAGGAGGGAGTAATTCATATATTTTCTTTCATTTCTCTGCCATAATAGAAACTTTATAGTTCAATTACAGTATTCTCAACACAGAGTTCGAAATGCTCTATCAAACAAGGAAAATCATTTGCTTTTCTTTTGTCATCCAACATGCTTCAATACACATCTGAGCAAGTTGAACAGCTGACCTACAAAATTTGGTTTTAGTTTACACAAATTTATTCAACACGATACATCAATTTGGAAGCATTTCATTCTCCAGAACAGAAAATTTATACTTAGATAGTCAAAGAGAAGGGAGTAATTCATATATTTTCTTTCATTTCTCTGCCAAAATAGAAACTTTATAGTTCAATTACAGTATTCTCAACACAGAGTTCGAAATGCTCTATATATGTGCAAGGAATAGACTTTATCAATGTAGAAACTAAAGCAAAGAAAACCTTCGGGGTCTAGGGTTTGGAAGTAAGGATCAATATCCTTCGGCAGTGAGGCAAAGGCCGCCGAAATCTTTGCTCTTACTGCTGCTAACCGCTTCCGCCAATCCACCGGAATTCTTTTCCGATCCAACAACCATTCTTAATTCAAATAAATTAAACGCAATTCAGTTCAGACTAAATTTAAGACAAAAGCCGATCTAAATAGCTAAGAAAAGAATTCCCAAATTTCTAAAATTCACCTCCAAGACGAGCGAAAGCGATATCGATTGGTAGGTTACGAATATCATCTTGATTCTGCATTTCCCCCAGAATTTGATTCTCTCTCTTACTGGAATACGTTGAGAAAAATCCTTCAGCGGTCGCAATAGATAGGGAGCATTCGGATGGAACTCCTACTCACTGTAGCTTGAGCAGAAATACCAGTCAAACAAAATCTTAGTTGGGCCAGGCCTTTTTCTACTGTTGGATTTGCAATGAACCTAACAACTTACTTCTCTGTAATAACTGAGCCCATTTATGTAGAAGGCCCAATATCTAAAGCCCGTGAAGAAGAGTGTTCTTCTCCTTCACTTCATTTGCCCCGGAACAGAAACTGTCATCCCGTTCTCTCTATATACACAGACACAGATCACTGGTACGCTGGTTAGGTCTCGCTTCTCTTTCCCTGCGTGAAACTTTTAAAAGTTTTTATAATTGATATGTATTTATCGCTTAAATTTTTTTTCTTTATGTTATGTTGTCTTTTTCTTTAATTGCATTTTAGAAAGGAAAATTTGCATTCTAGGTTTTGGAGATGGGAACTGGAATTCTTGTACAATCAAAACCCACCAATAGATTGTGTCTCTTGTTGGGACTACAAATTTCTTTTACTGATTTTAATTTGAAGCCATAATTATGTTAGTGCCACGAGATTGCTTCTCAATAGTTCTTTCAGTAATTCTTCGACTATAATCATGTAGTTTAAGTATTCTGCTGACATTGCTGATTGTTTTTGTTTGGTTTTTCGGAAAGTTTTATTTTGTGTGGTAGTCATTTGGCGTAAATTATCTTGAAACTTGGTTTGGACCTTGAAATGTTGTGGTGAACTTACAATGTGAGGTCCATTGACTTGCATAGATGATATATTTACATTGGTAGTTTGTTTACTAGTTATTGTCGATCTCTTGACTTGATTCTGGAACTGCTAGCAATATAGAAATTCTTATTCAGAAATGGGATTCTTATCATCAGACTTTTATAGCAGAGATTGTTCCCTGTTGCAAACGATGTAGAATTATGGTGTTCATCTTTAGTATTTAACACCCAGTTCAATCTTTCTGCAAGAAAGCCCTTGGATTTTCTCACGTTGGCATCGGGTGTCCATTTCCAGATTACTTAAGTTTGTCTGATTTTGTTTTTTTCTTTTTGATGTTCTTATCTTTGTATTGCATTGGTTCTTATTTTCTGAAAATGGAAGCAAATAGATCAAATAAAGAAAATGAGGAAGAATATCGAGAAAAACTTTAGTTTTGTGCTCAACGATTTTATTATTGTCTCTCTTTCCATATTTCTTTTTCCTCCTTGAAATAAATTTACTTTAGATGTTTCCTTTTTGTGCTGTAGGAGGTAAACCTTTTCCTCATGTCAGGTTTTGAGATTTTTTTATTTTAGTTCTTCTTTTTGTTTTCCCAGTTAGAACAAAGCTATGGACCCTGCAGAGGTCAGATATTTGGAAGATGAGGATACTCCAATGATGAAAACAATCAAAGGGGCAACCACAGGACTAGTTGCTGGAACCATTTGGGGAACCATTGTTGCTACCTGGCATGATGTGCCTCGTGTTGAAAGAAGAGTAGCACTTCCTGGCCTGATTCGTACTCTGAAGATGATGGGTAACCATGGCATCACATTTGCTGCCATTGGTGGAGTTTATATTGGTGTGGAACAGTTATTGGAGAATTATAGAATGAAAAGAGACTTTATTAATGGGGCTGTTGGTGGATTGGCTGCTGGCGCTACTGTACTGGGCTACAAAGGTGTTTTTCTCTTTCTTTCTTTTAGATAATGTGGGATAGCCTGTGCAGAACATGATGCATCATATCATTTTGAGCATGGCCTGATCTGAGGAAGTGATACTGATATTCATCTTTGAATTTAATTTAATGCTTGGAATTTTTGTGCATGCTTGAAGATGTGGTGAAAAAGAAAAGGAGAAAACGGTTGGATCCAAAATCTTTATCCGTGGTTTGTTCTAGGTCCCAAAGAGAGCTTTCTGTCCCGTCACAAAAATGGGCACTCCCTCATTTTTACTTGTCTTGGCAATTTGAGCTGTCATATTAATCCTATCAAGCATCATTTTTAAATTTCTGTCATGATAACAAGTTATTATGTTACATTGCAATGTTGGAAGCTTTTCATTTCATTTGTTCTATTTTATAATAATAAACACATAGAAGGGTACATTTTCTGTTCTTGCATGGGACAATGTGTGGATTCACCGATGAGGGCACTGGAAATCTAATTTGATGATCTTGTCCAAGTATCTTAGATCTCCAAACCCTATCAGAAGGGAAACTGTTGTACCTGAGATTGAGTTGCCTTAAGGCCATTTGATCCAACTTGGGAAACTTGAATTTTCATGTAATAACTTTAATACAATCTATAGCATGAGAATTCAAATGGCCAATTTTTACCCCTAGGACCACTGATGCACTTTTCATTTATTTTAAAAACTCCAAGGTCGCAGGATTCCAATTCATAATTTCTTTATAGATTAAACTTATTTTTCGTCGTATCATAAAGTTGACTATGTTAACCTGCATGGTATAGAATCTTTTGGCTGATATAGGTATCAAAATTTCCAGGTAAGAGTATCTCAACAGCAATCTCCGCCGGTGCAGCACTCGCAGTTACTTCTAGCATCATTGATATTGGAGGTCAGACCACTAGGATGGATACTGGCAAGGAGTACTATCCATACACCACCAAGAAAAGGGCAAGCACTGATTGAGTATTCCTTTCATCTCTTTTGTTAAAAGCCAGGGTACTGGGGAGGTTCAAACCATTTTCTCAACTTGCTGCTTTTATGTAACTGTACTCCAGATGACTATGTTTTCTGCTTGATTTCTTCTTCTCCTTGTTTACCAGTCTGCGAGAGAAGATTCAAATAAAACATGCTTTATTTAGCAATTAACTAAGCCTGTTGACAATTG
>JAWZTD010000082.1:11847402-11858532 GCA_035221335.1 Echites panduratus
CAATGCTCTTCCCGCCACGTGGCAGAAACCCATTTATTGTCTAGAATTTCTTGGGCCATTCAAGGCTACTGGCCAAGAAATCAGATCACCAGGCCTGGAGAGTGACGAAGAAGAAGAGTTCCTATTTCGCAAGCTCAACCAACCTCTCTGGAAATGGCAGGGAATATTTGTTTCTGCTCTTCTTCAACATTCTCTTTCCGTAGGTAATCTTTTCCTACTTTTTCTAAGGTTAGGTACTTAGCCTGTTTATAAATGAATCAGGTAAACAAGAAGTAACAATTTCATCTCCAAAAGGAAGTTGATTGACGAAAAGAATGCAAGAATTAGTGGGTTTTTTATGGATTTGTGTAAACGATGTCTTATCGAATGTAATTATGTTAACTTCGTGTGTTCAGTAGAAGCAACTAATCCAATCGCAAACCTCTACTAATATAAATATCATTATACTTACTGAAAAGAAAGATAAAATTGATGCATGCTTTCCTTTTCCAGAACGCTTTCATAAGAGGATCTCGCCGATGAGCTTTGGAATGAAGTAATAACCCTAAGACTTGAACTTCTTCTTTAACTGGCAAAGAGAAAAAGGCTTCCCCTTTTAAGCTCTTATGTAAGATGTAAAGCATCTTTTAAACTTGTGGATAATTACGTCGAGAAGTTGGGATTTCAAACACGCTACAGTTTGAACTTTTTGTTTCATTACCTTTTTCTTTTTTCTTTTTTTGTGTGTCGGAAATTATTAAAGTAATTGCTTTTGTCTTTAAATATTATCTCAGAAGTTGGATTCTACTTTTATTCTCGTTTTGATAGTTTTGCCCAGTTATCTTAAAAGCCCATTTTTTTCAAGAAAAAATTGTAAACATTTATGTCTACATATTGCACTTCAGTTTTTGTTCAAGTGGAAGTGTAAGCATATTAGATAATGTAATTTCAGCAATTTGGCAACATCTTCGTTGGTCGTTGGAATTCATCCAGGACGGACCACACCTCGTCGAAGATGTTTGACTATCAAAGCAGAAATAACTTTTGTGAATGCTGAAGACGCTAAGAAACTCATATCTGTTGAGGGATATGCAATATTAGATGTTAGGGATAACACTCAATTTAAACGGGCACATATAAAGGACTGCTATCATGTTCCCCTGTTTGTTGAGAACGATGACAATGATTTAGGTAAGATGGTGTTTTCTGTTACATATGTTCGATATTTGCAGCATTGTTCTTGTTCCAAATTATTCATTGTCAAAAATTTAGTGCAGGGACAATAATAAAGAGAACCGTGCACAACAATTTTTCTGGTCTGTTCTTTGGATTGCCATTTACAAAGCCCAACCCCAATTTTGTGCAATCCGTACAGGCCCAATTTTCACCAGAAAGCAAGCTCTTACTTGTCTGTCAGGAAGGACTGAGGTAATAATTGGAAGGTATTGCAGTATAGGTCCTTTTCTGATTTCTGACTCTCTATGCAGAAGAAACAAACCTGAAGTTTTTGGCTGGAGTAACTCCAATCAAATCCTAAATATGAAACAGGAGGAAAATCTGCTTATGGTTTCTGAAATGATAACATAGACATGCATGCTTGAGAGTCTGACATGTAGTTTGTAGCAGTTAATGTTCCTAAACTTAAGTCCATTTCTTGGTGGGAACTCTAGGAGGATTGAGGCTTGTAGTCTTTGACTGGATCTTGAAATAGATATTACAAGCCAATGGAAATTGTCTGCATAAGGTTTTCCTGTTTCTATTTCCTTCATCCCAGTTCCTAACTTCAAGCAACAATTTTGTCTTGATCACAAGCCAACAGAAGTTGTCTGCATAAGGTTTTCCTGTTTCTATTTGCTTCATCCCAATTCCTAGCCTCAAGCAACAATTGTGTCTTGATCATCTTGCTGAGTACCATATATGTGTTGGCCCTTTGAATCATCAGCTTGAAGAATCATCTTCCTCATAAAAGCCTATCCCAATTACCCATTGTTCTTTTTAAAATACTTGCAGTGGCCACTACTGGTGTTTGTTACTGTTTCATAAAACCACCTTGGGAGAAAATGTCCCTTTGTGAAATTTGATGCATTGTAACTGTGATATTAAATTATTGGAAAGGACAAATGAGGTAAAGTGGTAGTATGGAATCTGAAATTGTGGTGGTTTGCACAGTTAATTAATATGATGTTTTACAATCTTGCTTAATTGTTTATGCTAGTTAGTTTTAATAGTCTATTTTTTTCTTAAGTTCATTTTAGGTGGAACCTCTCTCATTTGTGAGTTTCATAACAATAACTTGTTTTACCATGAACGTGGGAAAGAACAATGTGTACTTAAGATGATTCCCTTGCAATTTAATCTCCTGACATCATATCACTAAAGGCTAGAGCCACTTCAAAACTACCAGCGATGTAAGGATAACCAGAAAGCTGGTATCTAAAGATAAAAAGAAGAAATCAAGTTGAAGTCGAACCTCCTAATGCGATACATATGTCCTCTGGTTTGGCATTGCACTGTCGCCCAAGGCAGTTGTTACTTTAAATGATGTCCCTACTAGATAAAAACCTTATGCAGCTATGTGATTTGTTAGTTTGGAGCAGAAAAGGTTCTAATTGTCGGAAATTGTAAATGCATAACATCCATGTTTTCTTTTATGAGGATGGGAACTTGGTTACTCTATCATGGAAACTCAAAAGATCAGTGATGTTGCATCTTTTAGATAAAAACTCTGAAAGAGAACCTAATGAATTTCAAGATTATCTTTGGCACCCGTGTCATAAAGGTGATCGATCATATATTAGATGATGGAAGGATTCAGACCTCTATTCTTCAGATATTTGTGTTATCTCTCCATCATTTTAGTTGTAGCATCTTTCTTTCTTTTTCATGTGATCTGTTACAACCAAATGCATTGTAGTTGATGATCTTCAACCTTTAACCTGAATGTATTAACTATTTAGGTCTGCTGGAGCTGCCAGTAAATTAGAGCAAGCTGGCTACCAAAACATAGCATGCATTACGTCAGGACTTCAATCCGTTAAACCAGGTAGCCATAATTCCATTATTTCAACAATCTCATGCTCGGGTCTAACAAGTAACCAACCATAAGTCACTGTGATTTCCAGGGACATTTGATTCTGTCGGTGCTAGTGAGCTGCAAAATGCAGGCAAGGCTGGTTTGGTTACAGTGCAAGGGAAGATCTCAGCTGTTCTAGGAACTGTATTGATCTGTAAGTTACTTCCTGTAACATTTATAGGACTTACAGAGTAATCTTGTATTTACATTTTTTCAAATTTGCAGGTGCATTTCTGTTCATAACTTTCTTTCCCGACCAAGCAGAGAAGATCCTTCAGTTGGCTCCCTCAAGCTAATTCCTGGTTTTCCTTCCCTTAATATGATATAGGCATTTTTGCATTTCATTATCTGTGTGAGGACCGGGGATTGCTGGACTTAGCGCTCAGCATAACCATCTTGACAGGGAAAGAGAGTGTATGAAGGTCTGGAAATGCATGGGTTTTAGCATGCAATGGATAGTCGGCTTCCGCAATGTAGCTTGGAAATTATTTAATTATTGAAAAATTCTTTTGTATCATTACCCTTCTAAAAGCAAGAATTTTTTCCAAAATATTTGTTATGCATAGCTTCAAGGCCACTGTTATAATGACATGAAACAAGAAAACATTAAATATATATATATATATATATATATATATATATTACGATGCAAGAACACATTAAAAAAGGGAAGGCAGGGTTAGGAGGTGAATGAAATGATGCAAAATGAAAGATCTAGAGCCCGGTTTGTTGACCTATAAAGTACATCTATATAATGGTTTGCCAGTGCAGAAAAATTCGATCCCGGGGGTTTCTTCTCTAACAATGAAAATTAGATTATTCTTGTTGAGACAACCCATATCCACAAAAACCAAAGCCAATCCTGCCCTGGTGCTTCTATTCGTGAACAAGGCAACAATCTTTCATTTATTTCTCATCCATGTAAAATATATGTAAAATGAGGGTCAGAATGAACGATCTATTTGACACCACAACGACACAAGCTAGAATATCAAGATACTGCAAAACATTTCATTTCAATAGAAAGAATTACAAGTTAGAGAATCTTCTGCTAACTGCAATCTACAGCAAATGCAAAGCATGAGAGTCAGGTTCACCGCACTAGTCAATGGCATCAAAATCCCAGCTCTCTTTAGAGCCCAAAAACCAAGAGCAGGTGGCAAGCAGCACTTCAAAGCTATCAGGAATGGGAAATTACAATTTATGCCCTATCTTCACTTGTACTCCTTTCACGTCCCAGAATTTTAATCACCTTGTAAGCAGTAGAGCTGCCTGATATTGCCAGAGGCTGTGGAATACAAGCAAACAAGGGTTTAAAATATGTCTTCATTCTCAAAAGTTGTTTACAAAACTATCAATTATATAAATATATATATATATATATATACACTATATATATACACACACACACACACTATGCTAAAACATAAATAAATAAGAAAAAAATCCAGCAGTAGAATACTGAAAGGGAAACTAGAAGACACATCCTTCAAGCGAAACACAAGTTCTCTCTCTCTGTTTTTATTTTGGGATGAGTAAAAACATTAGTCTCACGTGAAAATAGATATCAGAACAGTAAAAACATATTTAGACCCATCAAAATGATAAACCTCCTATGGAAAGTCATTACCATATAGCCAGTCCTTGAAACATGCATGAAGTGCACTTGATAGTTCTCGCTTCCGGTTGTCCTCAAGCTGTGTTTCCCTCAAAATTTCCTTGACCTCCCCCAAGTTTTTGTGCTGAAATAGGAAAATAATGAGAATCATTAATATGTAAAGTAACTATTTTCAAGTACTAACTGAAGGTTCTTAGGATAATTGCAAAAACTGGAATACATAGAGATACACACTCAGAATAGAAACAGAGACAACACTCAACATACATTTCTCTGTTGAGAAGCCACATAAGGATCCGGTAAAGGGAATGGATTATTTGTAGTAGACCCAGCTTGTTCACCTCCAAACCAATTTGGTATCTGTACGTTATGAAAATATGTTAGCTTATAGCTTAAAATAGGATCAGGAGTGCAGCAAAAATTACTTGATCGTATCCAATTTCCAATGGTATCCAAATGAGTTCAACCTTTTCAAGAACTAAAATAAAACAACCTGCATCAAATCACTCAAATGGCATTAAGAAAGAACAAGACCAATTCACAACAAAGGACTGAAGAACAATACCAAAAAATTGGTGAATTGATCTGGATCTGCACGGGTAGCAGATTCTGCTTGTACATCAGAGACACCAGCAGGATGAGAGTGTGAGTCATGTGGATCAACCAGACCAAGTGCAAGAGGTTCATCCCATCTGTTGATACTGGGGACAACTCCTACTTGATTCATGTGCTCCTCAAGTTGAGAATAATATGTATTATATGGAGCCACCTAAAGAAATGACCAGAAAGAGGAAAATGAGATGAAAACAAGTAGGATAATTCACAAATCACAATGATCCGAAGAAGCAAAAGCATCATGAGATGGGAATCATCCTCTGGACTCTTTGTTAATCCCAGATGCAAATTACTTAATTCAGTATTTTTTTCACAAAAAGATAAAGATGACAAATCCAGGAGTTGGGAAGCATTTGTACATAATTTCCATTAACAACGAAACTAAAAGCCATGCCAAAAAAGGATCTACCACCTTAAACTCTGATTAAGGATAGCAAAATGCACCTGTAATTTGTGATTATCACCAACAATAAGGGGTCGCTGGTTGACGCCCAGGAAAAATACACATTCACGACAATTAGAAATGCAGATACGTTTTGCCGCTGCAATCACATGGACACGTTCACAATGCTCAACTCTAACAGCCTATAAAATACAAAAATTCAATAGATGATCCAACAAAGTTCTGAAGACAAACAGATTAATGAGGTTTCAGATGACAAGTTAAAATAAGTAGCAGAAGCAGGAAATCAAGCTCGGATGGTTACCCCCATCACAGAGAAAAAACTGATTTAAATTAGCCAACGTGCAGATACCATCAAAAGCTCTCCAAATATATATATATATATATATGCCTGCATGCTGAACTGTTTACTGGTGCAGATGAACTGTCACCAAATCCCCATGCCTTGTAGAAATTATTCTTTCTTCACCTTAGGCACAAGGTTCTTGAATAATCTTAAAACAACTGAAAAGACCTCAATTTTGGACCCATTAGAAGATACATATCCGTCTAGGTAAGCTAACACTAAATCGCAATTTTGGATCCAATTCCCAATTTTCCTTGGGCGATACAAGGAAGGAATTGGAATGGAATATATTCAGGTTTAACTCAAAAATGGAAAGCAGAGGATTTTTTAATAGAAATTTCACCCAACTATTGCCAGAGGATAAGCTACACCTCTAGGAAATTAATCAGACTTAAATTTTAAAATAAAATATCAAAAAATCCAGACCATGCCCCTACTAAAAAACACTTTGCAGGCATAAAATGTAGTAGAATGAGAAAACATCCAAGCAACAGAAGACTATTGTTAATAGATAAGAAGAACAAGACCCCTCCATTTGCATAGTCAAAGACTATTTTGTAAAGAAGCTAAGAACACGCATTATTTTAATATAATATAATAACATCAGTATGATCTCCCATAACAATTAAGGATACCTTGCCAACTGCACCAAGTACCACAGTTGCATCAGAGCAGCCATAGATCGTTGCATATCTCAAAGGTGCTAATATATAGATTACTGATTCATGGCAATTTATAACCTGAAAAGGCAAATATATTAAGACAATTGAATAAAATGAGATCCCAAGAGATAGAAGATGACATCAATGTCCAATAGAATAAATTATAACTATACAACTCCAATGAATATTGCTACCCATCATCAACATAAGAGCATAAGCAAAAATGAAATTAGCAATTCTGTCAAAAAAATCAGACCCAGGAAGAGAGTAAATTTAGTACATGCATTATTCAACCAAAGTATTTAAAATTCTAAAAAATTACAAAAGAAGAAATCACAGAGTTTTGTAACAGATAGAGAACATGGAAGAAATATCCATGTTTGGATTTTGTCTTAAAGTAATTTTATTTTGTTCAGTGACAGAAACTTAGCAGATGGTTAGGAGTGAGTTTTATAATTTTTGTATTTAAAGATTTGATTTGATATTTGACTAGTCACCTCAAAATTTATATAGATAAATATACTTAATTGATTGTTAAAATAGATGCTTCAGAATCTATATATGTATGTGTGTCACCTTTGTCCGAAATTCATAACCACTAAAGTCACCTTTGTCTACTTAATGTGCCACCCATGCCAAATTTAAGTTAATATCCAAAAGATACTCTCAACATAAACTTGCCTTTATGGAAGAGCCTTTAAGGTCAGATGCATGCTTCACATAAGATGATTTAGAGACCCCTTCAATAAAACTAGGACCTCTAGCACTGGTTGAAGCTTTTGTTGAACTGGAACAGGCATCAGCCATTGGAACATCCTGATCTGAAGCAACAGATGGTCCATTTTCTTTTACAGAAGCTCTCTCAGAAATATGCTCCAAGGTGGAGGCTATATTTTGCAGAAGCCAATCATGAACTTGTGTGGCAGGCACAGGAACAGCAGGCATGTCAGGATCCGAATTTGCAAAGAATGGAGCATACTGGCTCAAAGGCAATCTCTCAGATCCCTTTTCACCGAAGTAAACCAGAAAGCCAAGATGTTCAAGTTTCTCCATTGACAGAACCTGGCATCTAGGGGAAATTAGAATTTTTGCCACATGCCTAGATTTAACAACAGAGCAGAGAAAAATGTAAAACACAAACCAAAGAGATATGTTAAAGAAACACTTAGTGATTTACTATCATATGCATTTAAACCATAGTGCAGAGTGAAACCCTGAAAGAAGAAGTACATGACCATGATTGTGAATCTTGTTGCATGCTGAATGACACCTGTAGAAACAGTACGCAAAAGTTTCCCTTGAAGAGTTCATGGGAATCTATTCTACTCACACAATAAGGGTCTAAGATTTATCTAACACGATATTTTTCTTTATCAAAAGTCTCACAGAATAATGCAATATGAACAGCTATCACTCTATTCAGTGAACATTTTGAACAGGATTACCAAAACTTTGTGTAAAGAAACGACCATGATATATGAGCGATGCTGAATTAAGCAATGGAGACAAATATTTTTCATAAGTAAAAACTAGGCATGAACATGCTCCCTCCATGACTAGGCATGAACATGCACTCTTCAAGCAAACTTTTCAAACCAATTACTCCACACCCATATTGAATGGTGAACATCCAAATAATTTCTTTATGAATAGATGATTTGGATTTCATATCACTCAGAAAAATCCGCACTTATATGGTAATGCAAAGCATGTCACAATTGCAAATTATAATGCATTATGGAAGACCATCCAAATATTGATCATTATGATAAGCTTAACATGTGTACGAGACTTTCCGAGTTGGAACTGCAGATTAAGTGGAACAGACTTCCTCATATTTACAATTACAGACTGTCAAACACCTCCAGTGTGTCAAGAAAATAAAGTATGTAAAACTAGCAAAAGCAACTTGCTGAGACTACCAGAGATTCATCGCCCTCCCCCTCCACCGAGTCTGCCAAAAGAGAGAGAATGTTGGCTAAGTGCTTCTGTAAATAGGATAATTGATGAGCCTCTTCATCAGCTTGTGATGGCATGAACCGTCTACTATTGCTCCGCACAAGCTGCAACAAAGACATTACAATATAGTGACCGAAACTTGCAAAGCAAAAGCCAAATATCTTCGTAATTGTATGCACACGCCCATCTGCATATGCCTCCTGACTATGTGCATAATGATCAACGAGAGTAGTTCAATGTATCTATTCCTTGGCCCCTTAGAAGAACTAAGCAATCCCCTATAGATAAAGGGGTGAAGGAAATAAATTCAAAATCGAACTACTCTTCAAGCCATTTCTAATATTTCATCAGCCTCCAACAAATTAAGGTCGGCCCACATCACATTTCAGACAACTGACTCCAGAAAAACCCATTGATGTTCCAGCATTATCGTTAAAAATTTCTTTTTATCCTGCACTCTCAATTTGAAACTTTAATTCTGGCATTCTCCATGTAAAAAATTGAAAAGAAAAGATCAAATTTGTTTTAACTCCAAAAAATCAATTCGATTCATTACCTGCAAAGGCGAGAGTGCGGACAAGAACCCATCAAAAGCTGAAGTAGAGGGCCAGACGTCGGCAACCGCAGCCGAGTCCCTATGCCCTTTAGGCAGCAATCTTTTATAACTCTGTATATACAAGAAAATAACCAAATCAAACACGTTAACACCGACCGCATCAATCTCCGATGGCTCCGATTTAACGAGAGGGTCAGCATCATTATGAAGAACAGAGGCGATTGTTTCGATGACAAGGCGAGCATGGTCAGGCGAGATCTGAAGGGTCCCAGCAATAACATCCAAATTGACCCGGTTAGCGGACTCAGAAGAAGAAGAAGCAAAAGACACAAGCTTCTCCTTGATTGGAACTAATGTTTGGGTACCATCGGTGAAAATGAGTTTAGGGATTGGAAGGAGGCCATGTTCAAAAGGCTCCCTCCTCGGGTGTATATAAATTTGGGGCGCTGCTGTTGGTGAGGAGCTCGAAGTAGAGGCTGATGGCGGTGGTTCAGTAGTGGAAGTAGGTGTTGGAGAATCTGCCATGGCGTCAAGGAGAAGGTGGGGAGAGAAAAATGGATCTTTACAGAAGAAGGTGGTATATGATGGGGATGGAAGAGCCAAGAGGGAGTGAACTGAGGAGGGAGGATACAGTGCTTTGAGGTTTAGGTTTGTATGGAGGGATGGTTACCGTGGAAGGAGGTTATTGGATGAATTTCCTAAAGATATGTGGTGATATAGGCTCCCATGCACGAGATGCTGATTACATGCTAATCACAGGATAATCATGTCTTTGCAAATCTCAATTAAAAAATTAAATTATATCAGCAACCATCAAAATTCAACTAAACTAAAAATAGCATTGCCCGTATCTAAAATTCCATGCCCCTTATTTCTATTTTGAAATATTCAAATTTAAAATCTACTAGTATTTGATAAACATATTTCTAGTTTTGTAAGAACTCTTTAATTTTGAAATATTCTATTAACATTTAATTATAATAATAATAATAGGATAATTTCAAAATCATCTTAAAAAATTGTATGAAGAAAATGTTTGGCATAACTTTTTTTTTTATTCTAAGAAAACTACCTTTTTAAGATAATGAAAATATAGATTGCATCAACTTTTGATTTTTTACATATTTATTATTATTTTGAAAGTTATTTTAATAGTTTTTTATTTGTTATTTAAACTATCTTTTATTTACAATAGATATAAAATAGTTTAAAAATTAAGTTAAACTGTCTTTATATCTAAATAATTATTTAATTCAAAATCGATGAGTACTGAATAATAATTAATCTGTTTTATACACACAGTGATAGATTATTATTATTTTTTTATTGAAACCGTAAATTTTTTATATTTTGTTTAATGAATATTTAAATGTATGTTATATATTTTATAAAAAAAAAAGGATTTGGAGTAACCTAATACATATATCCGTCACTAAATATTCATCTAATAATTAATTTTTATTCTCAATTTAATTTACAATAATCAAATAAAATAGTTAGTTTTTGGAATCAACCAAGTTAGATGAGTAGTCTAAATTATTTTCATTTATTGAATATTAGTATTGTCTTATTTATTTCTATTAAAGGCTAGAGATGACATCATGACAATATATATGATACTTCATTGTCACTTACATTATTCTACATTTTTATGAATATTAAAATTTTGATTCTTCACATTTTTTGTTTTTATAAGTTTGGCCAAAACATTTTTTTAAGTTTTTTTTTTATCATCCATCAATTTTTTTTCCTGTGAGTTTTTTCCATATAAATTTATTTGATTTTTTTTTGTCTCCGCCTTTTATTTTGTATTACATAATTGGTCAAAATAAAAATAAAATATGTTTTTGAGAGTTTTTTGAGGCAAAATCCTCATTTTAGTATTATAACATTTTTTATTTAGCCATACAGATCCACAA
>JAWZTD010000082.1:11887360-11899696 GCA_035221335.1 Echites panduratus
CAAAATGAACTATATTTATGGGATGGAGGTAGTACATATTTTGGCTATTAGTTTTGATAAGAATTGCTCATTTAGATGATAGTACAAAGTTTGCTACCTGAGGAAAAATATTTAACCACAGAAAAATATTCAGTCCCAGTCTTCTTTTATTTGATATTGTCATCAATATTCTTCATTCAAACATTTTTAAAATGCACAATTATCATTAGGCTATACCCAAATCCAGAATAACAGTGATGAAAAACCCAACAAATTTCTTTACAAGCATGATATAATAACTGTAGGAAGCAATAATGTCAGTGACTAAGCTCAAGGCTGAACAGAGAAAAGCAAATAGTTTCACAGTTTATTGGTGACGGTATACCATTTTCACTTGGTCCCTTTTCAAAATTAGACCTGCTAGGAGTATAATTTAAGAAATAAACAGAAACCACCCATCAGACCTTTCAATGTATTATTAATGCATCACAAAACTTTTCTATCTAATGTTGCATACCTCATTAAGAAGAAATTCGAACAACTAGCTACATTTTTAAGTCCTTTAACAAAGCAAAGCAAAAGGATTCTCTTCCAAGACAAATTGATACTGAATTGCGACTTAATCAAGAGAACGTTATAAATATACATGGTTACCTGCAAGGTGAACCACACAGGACATCCTTTGTGGAGGCACGGATTTAGGAGAAAGGAAAGCAACCCTTGCACTGTGACTTTCAGGGGGCAATGCATTAAGAAGCTGTTCATCACAAGGAGTCCTGAAGATCCCTTCTTTCAAACAAGCGGTCTTAGATTCCCAAACCGTTCTCCAAATGGGTTCAATTAACATGGGAGGCCAATTTTCGCCCTCAAGATTGGGGAATAACTGCGTTATCATTCTCTCTAAAAGCTCAAGCTTATTGCCGCCCCACCCTCTGGAAAAGAATGGTGGATTTAACTTGGTTCTGTGCACAAATGCACCATATACATGGTCTAAGACATAATGGAGCATTCCCAGATTTACAGTAACCATTCTTACGACAAACACACCAAATTCGAAGAAAAATAAGGAATTGAAATCTTTCAAGAACTTGAAATCAAAATGAGGGAAACCGAATTGAGAAGAGTTCTGTTAGATCTAAAAAGAACAAGAAAATAAGTAGACTTTATCAATTTTTTAATTAGATCGGACCTTCCAAACCGGAACTAGATCCGATAAATCGGAAATGGATAAGGTTTATTACAAACAGATAAAAGTTTTAAATGAAATAAAATAAAAAGAACGAAACTTTACACACAGCTCTCATTACAATCCCTGAAATCGTCAAAGATGTATGTGGAAAATGGTTCAAGAATTGCAGAAGACACAGTAACAACTGTCAACTGGGGTAAGACAACGAGAGGAGAACACCGCGATTTCTCGTCGCTTCAAACTTTTCAGTGGAAACTGGAAACGGTGGGCGGAAAAACCAGGGGCCCACATTGAAGGGATGCCACGTCACATCAGCACATCCATATTTCTCGCTGTGTCAAAAAAAAAAGAGAATTATTTGCAGGAACAGTGATAATGATGGTGGCATATCATTATATGGGCACCTGACAGCCAAGAAAGATGAAGAATAATTAATTATTTATACACTTTGAGGATAAGATCAGAGCTCAACACAATTCACAACCTATATCATTGTTCGTATTTGAGATAAAATTATATGTAAAAAATAGTAAAATAAGATTTTTTGGGATTATTTCTGAATTATTATTCTGATATTATTTGTTCCTTCTTCTATAACAAGACCTTCTTCCAAAATTAGTCTGTGCTTGGAAGTGAACAGAGTCTGCATTGAAGGGGTTTATGTTATGTATTGTGCTTAAATTGATGAATGAATATTAGTTTTTATTTTCTTCAATTGGTTTATTGTGGTTAGACCTAAAGGACTACAAAAATCATTGCTTTGATCTTGATCTTATCTTGCATTGCTATATCAAAAATATTAACCGAGGGGAGATGAGATCAAGAAAAAGAGAAAATGATCTTTTCCCTAAACCTTTAATCCCAGGTCACACTATCAGTGTCTTGGTTTTCTGATCCCTGTAATTATCTCCAGTACCGGTTACAATATTGCAGGGAATGGGTTGAGCCTGGCAACCGGCACACAAATCAAAGGATTAGCCCTGGGAAGGGTTATACCAAGTCCTTCTTCCATATCCACTTTAGTATTGTTAGCACTGAGCTTCCATTCAAAGCACTGAATCATTGTTGCAAGGCTTGTCTGAACAACTTGTAATGCTAATGAAGTTCCAGGGCACCCTCTTCGGCCGCTACCAAATGGCAAGAACTGAAAATGTTGTCCCCTTACATCCATTTGGCTCTTTCCGCTCCCCTCTTCACATAGAAATCTTTCTGGACGAAACTCAAGAGGGTTTTCCCAGTGATTGGGATCTCTACCAATAGCCCAAACATTGACAAAAAGCCTAGTCTTTGCTGGTATGCTGTAACCACTTATAATGCAGTCCTCAGTTGATTCTCTTACAATAAGTGGCCCTGTTGGATGAAGCCTGAGTGTTTCTTTAACAATGGCTTGAAGGAAGGGAAGGTTTGAGATATCTGATTCCTCTATGAGTCTGGTCTTTCCAATCACTGAATCAATCTCCTCAAGTGTCCTCTGCAATATGTTTGGATGGTTGATTAACTCTGCTAGAGCCCATTCCACAGTAATGGCTGAAGTTTCTGTTCCAGCAGCAAATATGTCCTGCAAAAAAAAAAGTTCTAGTCAAGACAACTGAGTATAACCTTACTGAACGAGAAAACTTAGGCCTTTTATTTTGAACAGTATCAAGGATTATCACTCAAATTTCTTTTCTGAAATCAATATTGATAAGCACAGATGGTTTGTTTGATGTCGAAGTGCAGCAGCATCTTCTAGATTAATGCAAAAAAAAATAAAGATAAGATGACACATTTTACCAAGAGGAAAGCCTTAATGTTCTGTCTGGTCAATTTAATTTCTGAGCTTTCATCTTCAGATATATCCAGCAATATATCAAGAAGATCTTTCACTTCTTGATCTCCATCACCAAGCAGCTTTTGTCTCCTCCTTGTTTCTTGATGCTCCTCTATGATCCTCTCCATCATCTCATCAAATCTCTGTCGTACATCTCTAAGTCTCTCTTTTAGTCCCTGCAAGTCTAAATTCTTGCAAAACCATAAATAATCTGACAGATTAAATTTCCCCGTGAGCTCAGCAGTCTCTTGAATCAATTTCCTAATGTCTCCAGCTTCATCTCTATTCTCGGAACACCTTGTACTCATAAGCATTCTTGATACTACATTGTTGGTCACCCTGATAAGCTCTGCTCCAATATTGACTTCCTCACGGGCTTTAGCCTTTTGCAGAAGGAATTCCATGAAGTACTTTATCTCATCCCGTCTAACCGGAGATAGGAAGTCCAAGGTCCGACCACCAAGAAGTTCAGACATGCATAGCTTTTTCATAAATTTCCAGTAAGGTCCATAAGGTGCAAATGAGAAGTCTTGTGAACCATATGTTAGAAAATCAACAGCAGCAGAATTAGGTCTGTTGGAAAAGGAAGTTTCATGAGTTTTCAGGAATTCTTTGGCAGTTTCAGGTGAGGAAGCAACCACACAAGGAACAGAACCAAGGTACAAGTGAATCAAATTTCCATAGCTCAATGAAAGTTTGTGTAGAGCTTGATGGGGTATTGGAGCAAGTAGATGGAGATGACCGATGATGGGAAGGCCTCGTGGGCTTGGAGGAAGATGCAGAACAGTTCTGGATCTGAATAATTTCCTGAGCAGGATAGTTGAGATTAGACAAATAAGGACAAGAAAAACACATCCTTGGATGTCTAGCATGTTTGAATCTCCAGATATATTTAGAAAACACTAATGCTTCTCAACTATTTAAACAGATTACCAGAAAGAAACTATCATTAATATTATTGATACTCTACTGAAACTTTTCCTTATTTCTAGAATTCCATGACCTGGAAAACTCAGAACTGTTTCCAAATATAATATGCATTAGAGACTGCAGCTGTTTGATTCCATGTGATTAACTAAATGAAAAATCTTTGGCATCATTTCTTTGTCACTAAGCCTAGCATTTCAGTTTCATAGTTGATCAGGGCCGGCACATTTTTTTTTTTTTCCATCAAGAAAATATGCCTGAAAAGCAACAAAAGATGCCTGCCAGAAGACTATGTTTTTGATTCTTACTACATAGATTTTGGTTTTGTTCCACTGTAATTTATTATCGAGTCAAGAAAGTTTTAGACTAATTCAAAGAACCTGCTATTCATTGAATATATGATATACACATATCTAACTTATTTACCAAAATCAGGTGATTTTTTATTGGAGAAAAAATAAGTTAAAATAGCAGGAAGCATGCAAGTGTAGACAGTGAAGTATAATAGTATCAAGAAGACAATAGTTAAACCTTATCATAAATTGTAAAGGATCAATTCTTGTAATGGGATAGCACAGAATTGGATGAGCCATGCTAGATGAAAATGCAGTCCCTTTGTTGCATGTTAATGGTCATTTCTCCTCCATGGACGTTCAAATCAAAGCACTGAACAAGTGCAGCCACGGCAACTTGAATGACTGCCAAGGTAAGTGATGCACGGGGAAAATCATTTTAAGACAAATTGGAGGGATATCCAATTTAATATAGCTTCTTGAATTTGCTAATCTTATATCTTGATTTAGACAAGTTAATTTGACTTATTTAAAAAATAAATGTTCAATTACAAATCTATCTCTATATATTAAAGAAGGGATCATGGCATGAGAAGCCTTCAAGTGTTTGACATGTGGCTTTAATGTTAAAAAATGTTTTGCAATTTCTAAAAACTCAAGGAAAAAAATTTAGGAATATAATATAAAATATATAAAAATAGCATAAAAAATTGGGTTTTTATTTTTATTTTTATGGAGGAGACACTAAATATAATAATATTATTAAATATTTAATCTATAACTATGCTAAATTTTTTTATCTTCCATAATAATAATGAAAGTAGCATTAAAGAGAGGGTTCTTTTTATTGAGGAGACACTCAATATAATAATATTAAATTAAATAATTAATTTGTAACCATACTTATATCTATCTATAACATTCAAATAATACATAAAAAATTATAATTTAAATCTTTTTATCTTCCATAGAAACTGTAAAGTAAATACTGAAAGATAAGTCAAGTAAATTCTTCTTCTTCTTCTTCTTAAAAAAAAAATTTAAAAAAAACTCAGTCTCTTCATAATTTTACCCTTTCTTATTTTTTAAAAATGACTTTGAATAATTAATATTATATAATAGTAAAATAAAAATTCAAAATATAACACAGAAAAAAAAATTATATTCAATATAAATTATAAAAATTTTAAATATATATTATAAATCATGATTTAAAATATTATTTAGTGGTATTCAATAATTATAACGATTCACTTAAATAAATTATACTGGTTATAAAATTACATTGACTAATATAATAAATTTAATAAGTTACATATTCATTAAATTAAAAATATTTATGTCATATCTTCTAAAAAGTAATGTATATAATTATAAAATATTTTGTGGGAAAAATGAATTTTGTTAAAAATACTAAGAATTTCTCTTAATTATTTTTTTTCTTCTAGATTTTTAAATAAGAATAATTAAGTATGAGTTAGAATACTATTTAATACTATTTGGTGCATATAAATACAAGAGATTCTTTTTTAAAAAATAGATAATACAAAAAAATATCCTTTAACTTTGAATTTTTAAAAAGTACATTAATATTAGTTTGAATAGGTTATATTATGCTAGTATATATAAAAGAAGAATGGTAAAATAACTATATAAGCAGCCACATAAGCACTTTTTTTTTACAAGTGTCTTCATAAAAAATTGACATATGGATAACTTAATTAAATCTTAATAAAATTAATTAAATATTAATTTTTTTGAAAAAAAAATTGTTTGAGGAATTTATAAAGTTATTGGGGAAACCACTAAATCCATTAATAATGCATTTATAGTCAATAATGAGGGAAAATGAATTATTATAAAACCATTCAAATAATTGATCCATGGTAAATCAAAAGGGTTTTCGTCAGCAATTATAATTGTCCCTTTCATTTTCCTTTGAGCACATTAAAACTTCTTTTGGGTTGTATTATTTTGAATTGCAGAATAGCAAGTGCAGTAACAAAAGAATGAGCCCCAGCAATTCATTGAAGTTGTTTGAGTGGCTTCACATTGTCTTAAAAATATTAGAATAACTATTGTTAATATGAAGTGTTAAAAATATAAGGGTTTGGCCAAATGATTTTGAGATACAATCTACATATCACATGTCATGAGTTCGACTCGATTTTAATGTAAATAAGTTTATAAAAAAAACTTGTATGGGTCAAATATTAGTATTTTGAAATAGGAATAAGATGTGCAATAATAGATTTTTTAACCCTATGCCTACGTAATGATGGAAAATGAAACCTTAACTTTCATCTCGAATAGGACCTATGTTCTCCCTCTCCCTCCATATCTTTCTTAATACATGAAACAATTAACCAGAAAAAAAGGGGCAAATTTGACAAATAGGCCTTCGCTACTCATTCCCATTAACAAGTTTCAAAGGGTTACCGCGGGTAACGGGAAAACATATTAACGGGTGAGCCATAGACATAGAGAACCCTGGCGCTTCTTCCATATTAATCGCTTTCCCTTCTCCGACTTTAAAATCAAAGCACTGGACCAGCATTCCAACCACGGCATGTATGAGTGCCAAAGAAAGTGGTGCACCAGGGCATCCCCTTCTTCCACTCCCAAATGCGATCATGCTGAAATTCTTTCCTCTCATGTCCATGTGATGATGATCATACTTCTCATTCAAATTCCCCATGAACCTTTCTGGTAAGATATCATCTGGGTTTTCCCAAGAATGAGGGTCTCTCATGATTGCCTTCAGATTGAATATGATCCTTTCGTTTGCTAATATGTCATACCCATTGATCTTGCAATCCTTTTCGCACTTGCGGAAGATCAATGGTGCTGATGGGTGAATTCTTAGGCTTTCTTTAACGATTGCTTGCAAGTAGGGAAGATTAGGGACGTCTGATTCTTGAACCAGTCTATCTGATCCCACGACTGAATCGATTTCATCTCTGAGTTTCTTGAATGTTTGTGGGCTTTTAATAAGTTCTGCCATTACCCATTGTGTTGCTACGCTTGTTGTCTCTGTTCCTGATATGAAAAGTTCCTGTCACGAATTGAATCCATCGTCAATCTGATAATTTGGGTTTCACTGTTCAGATTATAAGGGTGATTTGGAGAGGGAGGGAGAGAGAGAGAGAGAGAGACAGTGCGGTTGAGTTGTTTGTATATATTACCAGGAGAAAACCCTTGATGTTGGTTCTTGTTAGCTTAATATCTGCCTTTTCGTCTCTGTGAATATCCAACAGGATATCCATCACGTCCTTCCTTTCCTTTTCAGTACTAACATTATTCTTCTTCTCATGCTTTACCATTATAGATTCTATCAAGGAATCAAACTTGTTAAGCAAAGCCTCTAGTCTTCTGCCATGGCCAAACAAATCAAGCTTTGCAAGAGGACCCAAAAATTTGCCCAAAAAGAAGTTGACCGAAACTTCTTGGATTTCTTTAACAAACTCCCACACCAGCTTACTCTCGTCTGAATTCCCCGAGCATCTAGTACTCATTATAATATTGCAGATCACATTGTTCGTCATTGTCAATATCAGCAGCCCCAGATCACAAGGATTTCCCCCATCAGAGCACTGGACAAGTGTTTCCATTAGTGTCATTACCTCTTCCCTGCGGACTTGAGCAAAACGATCAACCTGCTTCACTGATAATAGCTCAGTCATGCATAATTTCTTCAAGAAACGCCAATACTCTCCGTACTCTGCAAAAACAAAGGTGGAGCCTTCGTATATGCTGTAACCTGAGGTCCCAATATCGGGTCTGGACAAGAAATTCACCTCATTATGTTTCAGCATTTCTTTAGCTGTGGCCACATCAGAAACAACAACTGCACTCACAGAGCCTATACGAAGCCTCATGAGGGGGCCATAACGGGTGGCCAAAGTACGGAAGGATTTTGGTAACACTGAACCGAGAAGATGAATGTGACCGATGATGGGCAATCCTGGAGGGCTTGGAGGGTGGCGTCGAGTTGATCTTCTAGTTCTTGATACTGAGCATTGTTTGACAACATGTAACAAAAACCAAGTCAACAACAGCACCAGGAAGGAAACTAAAATTATGTGGTCTGACATTCTTGAATGTATGAATTAATTTGATAATTTCAATTATTCTGAATCTTTATATATAATGGTACTTAGCTCGAAAGGGCCAGGGCAACATGATGATCCTCCAATTCCTTTCCGCATCTTTCTTAGGAATAATTTCAGCTGCCGCCCGGCCGTCCATCATACAGTACAAAACTTACATTATTTTTGCTTATAGCTCCCCCAACATTGGATTAAAAACTCTTCCACTTGATTTATTTAAATATTTGGACACCGAAATTTGACCTGTTATGATATCTAAACTGAAATATTAGAGTTCTATTTTTAATCATAGTGAATGTGGTCTTCATTCTACACCCTTATTCAAGAAATTACTTAATAAAGACATGAAAACTTGGCGGTCAGGTTGCTTCTCCTTGCGCATTTCACGGAGAATATTAGTATATTACATAACAGAAACAAAACTATTGAAACTGTGAAGCCTCCATTTTGTATGTACATCAGGAACCAAAAATATATTTGCAATTGTGCCTGATGCAGATGACAATTCTGGGTGGGAAATCATTCTGCAATCTAATCCTATTATCAAGAATTGAATTTCAAGTGTCTACCAATCATACTAAAACCTTAAGCTAGATGTTAGGGTGCCTGTGTTATGCTAAAAAGGTAACAGAGGTATCAGAAATACTCCCTAAGCTGGAAAATGATTGCCTGATTAGCAAGAGATGTGACCAACTGTACCCCCAGAATGCAAAGATAGCTTGATCAGCAGAGATGTGATCAACTGTACCCACCACAGAATGCAAAACAAGCCTGATCAGCAGAGATTTGATCAACTGTCCCCACCACCAAATGCAAAGATAGCCTGATGAAGAGCAATCGTTGCAAATGTGAAAATGAAAGTGTGATCAGCAAGGGTTGTGATCAACCACACTAAATGTCAAACTAAAATCTTGATCAGCAAGGCATGTGATCAAGCAATTAGTCCAGAATCTTCACTCAGATTGAGGTTAAAAGGAACAAAAGCAATCAATCAGCGCATTGACATCAAGGTGTGAACCTTCTTTTCTCTCTCCGCCTTCTTAGCCGTGGGAGTCCTTTTCAATTTGTGTAGCTCATCCAGCACTACTTTCTCAACTGTGTCAATTGAGTTCAGTAGCTTCTTTTGTGGTGTGAGGAACTCTGAATCTCCAGTATTCTGATTAGTAATATCAAGCAATATCTTTGGCACTTTGCCAACAGATACAGCAGGATAATGCTTTTCAATTGTTGGAAAAGGAGTCTTTATTCCAACAGACGCAACATGAGGATGCCCATTTCCCACTGTAGCAAAAGGAGAAGTGACAGAGTTGTTATGCTCAAGTTGAGCACTGGAAATGGTCTGGTCAAGGGATGAAGGACTTTCAAGTTGACTGTCCTCACCTTCCCTCAACCTAGCTCTTCTTCTTTCAATGGCCTGCAGATTGATTTCCAAGAATCAACTAAGTCACATTCATAATAGTACATTAAACCACACACGTTTATATCGTTGTTCCCATAATGAGAACCCAAGAATTATTTACCCTAGAAGAGATGACGCAAACCTGAAGCTTCCCCACATGATAAAAGCACCACATTGACTAGATATTTATCTTAATCAGGTGAAAATACTTCGGAAGTTGATAACTTATTCCAAGCATCAAAGACCGATATGAACTTTAGTTAAGCACTTCTAACAGGTCAGCCTAAACATGTCAAGTTTTGATCTTCAATTAGGATAGGGACAAAACAAAAGAAATAGAGATGCAAGTTATTAGGAATTCAATCTAAGTGGCATGTATAGGCCACACAGTATACAAGTAACTACAGTCTTTTTCTCTAAAAAGAACACTGTTGATAATACTATCAATCACAGATGTATCAAACGAATAGAAGAACCATTCAGTACCAAATCTTAGATAATTAACACAATGTAGACTGAAGAGCTACAATATGGACAAAGTGGAGATGTTAGGTTCCTGCAACTTGTAAATCTAGATAAATCACAAACAAATCAGAACCACGCATAAGAATTAAACCTATTATGTGATAGAATGTTACGCTCCTCATCTCCCATTTGAAGAATTACATACCAATGCCAACAGTTTATAGCAAAGGAATGGTAGGCAATTATATAAAACCTTTTATGGTTATAGCAATCCACTAAAAGTTGGTTTTTCCTTCTTGAGAGGGGAACTAACATATAAAATAGAACATTGAAACACATTAATATTTGTCAAATCAAAAAAACATAAGAAATAAAATCATGGGAAAAAAACATGTATCTTACAAGTCAAGATCAGTAAGTATTTGAAACAACTAAAAAGGGTAGGCATTACCCTCGTTATAGCAGTAATATCTTGAAGTGGAGTTCTAGGGTACCAAGAAGGCAAGGAACTACCAGTTCGTCCTCTGCCTCGACCTCTTCCTCGGCTTCGGACACTTAGGACTCCGGGAGAAATGTGCTCTCGGCCCATTACTGATCCTGGAGATCTCAGCAAGTGCCTTTGACGCCCAATTCTTGGTGTTCCCAATCTCTCCCTCCCAAGACCACCCCCGCTAGCTACAGAGGAATCCGTAGCTAGACGTGGCCCCGTCATTGCAGTTTCCCCCCAGCGGAAGGGTGTTCTAGTTCTCACCTCTTCTGGTTCATCAATCCTAACCCTGATTCTGGTACCCCCTTGGGTACCCTCGTTAATTGCCCTCAGCCAACGAGCATACACAACTGCCACATCCTCCGCCCTGGATAATCTGTCTCTCGCCTCCGTCATTTCACCCAAAACCTTAGAACCAAACATATAGCAATGAACAATACAATACAATCCACGAAGTATAAAGGATTAAAAACACTAGATTCAAATTAGAGGAGACCCAGACAGATGAAGAAAGGATCCTTTTGTAGCCAGCCATGAAACATGGACAGAAGATATAGATTTTTCCCTCGAATCTGTTATTATTCCTGGAAAATGACCAATGCACTCCCAGAAGAAGAGATTACAAGTAGAAAATGGTAATCCCCAGACTAAATCAGACGAGAAACGTCATATTCCAGAGACCCCAGATATCATTTTCATGATCGAAAGATATTTTAAGAAAGTTAAATATCATAAAAAAAAAAACATACATTCACAGTTGATAGCACAAGAACTTGAGAAAGAATCTAGGGGGTTGAATTACCTGCGATTGTTGTGAGGTTTTAGTGTAGGTTTCTTGAGGGCTTTAAGATGACGTTAATGGCGATGAATATTCTGAGAATGGGGTAGGTGGCTTCGCTCTCCGCTTTTGTTTCCTCACTCTAAAGAATGGAGGAGAGAGAGTAAAGAAGAAGATGGAGAAAGAATTGGTAAATTTTTCAAATGAAATTTGGGCGGTTCCCAAAATGGAACCCTGGAAAATTTTAAGGAAAATGAAAAAAAAAAAATTTCAAATTTCAAATATTTGTGCTTGAGAGGAATTTGGATCCTTTGACCGCGATTCCTTGGAGCCGTTAGATAAATGAAATTACATCTTTGCCCACTCCAACAATTTGGGCCAATATTTCTTTGGTACAAGGGGGCCAAGGCCTGTGAAAAACGTGGGCTAGATAGTGGAGCCACTTTCATGTGCTTAATTTAGGGCTTGTTTGCTTTCACCATTTTCCCCCTCCATTCTTCATTCTCCATCCATCAGTACATAAATTGTATACGTTAATTGGAGTTCATTTTTTGTTCAAAAATAAAAAAAAATTTTACATTCCATTTTAACAGGATGATTTAATTTGATTTAAAAAAAAAATTTCGTTTTTGAGCGAAAAATGAACTCCAATTTAAAGATGCATTTTACGGAATTAGATGACACCATCCAATCGGATGGTGTATCCAATCGGAGCCTTAGAGTTTGGTACCAATTTTATTTTCTTTTGATGGAAATTTGTACTACATCAGCAAAATAATTGATTTGAATATTTATTTTATTTAGTAAAAAATTAAAGAATTTAGTTAAATAATTCCATTATGAATTATTATTCACAAGTAAAAATAAATATTTTAAAATAAAGAAATTATATTTATTACT
>JAWZTD010000082.1:11951094-11961543 GCA_035221335.1 Echites panduratus
TAATAATAATAATAATAATAATAATAATATGGATCGTTGAAGTATAACAAGAGGGTTTTAGTCATTAAAAAAAAAAAAGAAATGTTCTCCAATGGACAGCCATTTTGACCATGGGAAATGACTCCAAGAATATTCAACTTTTGTTGGGTCTTGAATTCTTGAAACAGAATGATGCAAAGAATGTTTTTAACATTAAACTTTTGGTGGTGGTAGTAGTAATAACCATCTTTCTTAGTTACATAGGTAGCTACGCACCCAAAACATTTACCATTCGAATTTCGTGTTCAAACTTCAAATCCTCCCTCGAAAGCCTCCGGTCTTTGGCTCCTACTGGGAGCAAGAAACATCTCTCTTTGTTCTAATTGTCTATTGTCCAGGTGTTCAGTTGTTACCGGGCAAACACGTGCATAGCCAGTGTAGTAATACCCAAAATGCTTGGTCATATGTATATACTACAAATTCTCATCTTTTATCAATTCCAGTAGAAGTCAGCTCAACAATCAAAAGCCTAAGCGTGCATCTGCATTTGCAAAACAAGTAAGTCCAATCAGTACAGAAGATGGCGGCCAATTCAAGAATCTGGGTATTAGAAATTGCATCTTGTTCTGGAAAGCACAATTAGAATTACTACCCTTGGCAAAAAGGGTGCTGCAGGAGTATTACAAATTTAAAACCTGAACCCTTTTCAAGTACACACCGGGAATATGGCAATTTCGTGATTACATGTAAGCAACTGAGCCTTTCATGATACTGAACCTGCACAAACTATAGGTAAAGTGCAAAGCATAAAAAATTTCAGCCCAACCTGGCAAACATGTCATGTAATAATATCATCTCCCAAGTTTTCACCCTAATAATGATCATCAATATGCATTACAAAATATCCATTACCTTAAAATATGAAAACCTGAAGCTGTCCACCACAAAAATTGACAAAAACCATGAGTCGCACATAAGAAAATTAGCTTCATATACTTTCCTATGTGATGCCAGAACAATAATTTCCTGATCATGCTTGCATGGTAGAGAAAACCGGAAGACCAAAAAAAAAAAGTGGAATATGTTGACCAAAACTTCTATCCTTTTTCCTAATGCTAACCCTCTTCTAGATAGAATGCATTATCCGCTCATATTTCTAGCCACGGTGTTGAAATGAAACTTATATATTGGGAAATTCTAACTCAACATGTTTTTTAACCATGATAATCACAAACCGAAAATAATGCAGATTTACCAAGGAAAGAAACCATTCGAATCACCAAAAGGAGGAAAAACACACAAGACAAGAAGGAAATAATCAGAAAGGGAAAAGGAAAAAACTACAAGAAACAAGAAAAAGTAAATGATTACTCAAGGAACAGCTATACAATTTTTTTCCTATCTTTTAAGAAAGATTGCAGATATGGAAAAGGACCTAGGGCATATTACATATTCCACAAAGATGTCCAACAGGCAGTAACGATTACCACAATGGAACAACCACAGAAAATACATCAAGATGACATAGACACAAAAGATCATCACACTGCAAAGATGCCCCATCCTTGTGCTTTAGACCTTAATTATCATTACTCGAGAAAATGTAATACAAGAACTGGTAAAACAAAACGTGAACTTTAGAGAGAGAGCAGCATACTTTGTCATGCTTTGCTACTCAGATTTTATCGAGCTTTTCTGCTTTGACAACAGGATTTGCTTTAGCTATTGCTTCCCGAGCAGCAGTGTGATAGTCAAAGGGACAGTCATGCTTATCAGAATATCGATGCATTGCACAGAAAAGATTTCCACACCTGCAATTGAAACCTGTTAAGCCCACACGCTTGTGGCAAGTAGTACATCTATTTGGACCCTCTTTTGCCTTCACTTCTGAAGTCTGACCAAATGTAAAATTGGGGGATGCTTGAGTAGAGGGAACCTTCAAGTCCATTGGCTTGGACTGCAAATCTAGAATACTTGCAGCAACAGAACCCTTCTCACTGCTACTTGAGCTGCCATTGACAATATTCTCAATTGATGAGGCTGCAAGTTTAGCTTGTTCCTGCTTCAATATCATCTCCTTGTGGCACTTTGAGCACATATTCATGGTAGCTGCACTACCGAAAAACCCACAGTTATTAACACATAGAATTGGGCCTTCGGGAGCTTGGCAGCCTGTCTCCTTTGAAGACTCCATTTAGAACAATATCCTGTCAATTTCATTGGAAGCAGAGATGTCAGCCAACTTCAAATATCAATGAACTACACAATCAAAATATTATCTATCTGGGATTTAAATACTTGCAATACATTGCCATGACAGGTAAAATCATGAAGAATCTTTAAACAGAGCTTGTTATTGTGTCCACCGCTTGTGATAATAAGCATAGATTGTTAATAGGCGTCTTATATTTTTATGAATCAAGTATGAAACTCCAATAATCTCCAAAGAAGGAAGAACCTGAACACCTTGAGCTCGGTTTAACTATCAACTGTCTCCAAATCCACCCACAAACAACACATCAGTGAAATCTTTCACAGTAATTATGACATCAAGCTTGCAAAACTTTGTCGGTTAAAGTTTGTTTTCCAAGACAGGAGAAGGCAAATTTCAACAGAGAATCGAATCATTAAGCTCATGAGCCCTAAGAACAGTATCAAAACCAACTAAACACTTTCACCTGATAACCTCTTCTTTCTTAAATTTAATATATAGTAATATATAATATAGTAAATAAAATTCAAAAACAAACAAATATATATATATATATATATATATCCTGCATCTGAATAACTCAATTATTCGATCCCAAGAAATGACATCCATATCTCAAATTAATTTAATATATTGCAAGAATTGATGTAACAAAGCCAAGATGATGATTAAGATTAACGTGAAAATTTCTAATTAGACAAGTAAAACACTTACAGCTGACAGAGATCAACGAGTTTTGGCCGATCTTCAATTTGTTGATGACCCTTCAAATAACATATGAGAAGAGAAACAAATCAGACCAAATTATTAAAAAGTTAAAAATATATATACATATATATATCTCTTGAATCAAAACCCTAAACTACGAATGAATACACTAAAATGAAAACAAAAAACAAGAATACATAAAAAAAAAAAAACCTTGATCGATAAGAGATAAGATAGTGAATGATCGGAGAATCGAGAGGGAAAGACGAAGATAGAGAGCGCAGCGAGAGATAATTGTTTGAGAGTTGCAAAATGGTGACGATGATTTTAGAGTATTTTTGGTATACAAATGGACCCATTCTGCAAGATAAGATTTTTAAAAGGCTTTTCAACTTTTCATTATAATATAATATTACCTCACTTTTTCCTGTAGAGGATCGTCCACGTTGATTTTACCTTTTTCTTTTCTTTTTTTTTTAACAGTTTTTTAATCTTATGGATGACGTCTGCACAAGTCATGATTCGACTTCCTTCCTTAGTCTAGCGTGAATAAGTGTAACTCTCTCACACTCTCTCTGTATATATATTTATAGCTTGTAAATAAAAAATAAAAAAATTAATAAAAATGAACTTAACCCTCATTAAAAGAATTAGATATTTTAAAGGGTCGATTTAGATGGATTATCAAAAGATTAGCCTAACCTGTGTCGAGGTAGAGCTAATATATATCCCTTCAAGATTTATTTTTCTTTAAAGTTTTTTTTTTACATAATTAAATATATTTACAACTACAAAAAATCAGAATATATTATAAAACTAAGAAAAGGAAGTTTTCTATATATTATTTTAAGAAAGGAAGTTAGTAGTTAATGAAATTTCTTTTTAAGAGAAATTATTTACATAAAAAAAAAAAGATCGGACAACAAAAGAACTAAATAATGATAGATAATTTTAAAAAAAATTAACAATTGACATAAATCACACTAAAAAAATATAAAATAAACTAAAAATCAAAACTAAAAGATAATAACATTTTCAATAATATAAAGTATTTAAAAAAAAAACTTGGCTCTAAGGGGCTACAAATTTTCAACCATCTTGTCAAAATTACTTTATAAGAGTTTAACTAAAGATTTTTTATATTATGGACTTAATAAATTATTTTATCCATATATCATGTGTTTACATTTCAATCATATTAGTAATATCTATATGTAAAGAGTGTATCCTTACATATGAATCCCTAATATAATTAAATTATAATTAGATTGTCTATCCATAATAAAATTGACCCTTAAGTAAGAGATTTTAAAGGCAAAATTGGGAAGTGATTATTATGAGACCAATTACGGGTCGTAAGAAGAGCAACGATCGAAACAGGGCATTAAGTGGATTGTGGGCTCACCGTTAGTCAATATATTGTTAGCCCATTTTTCTTCTCACCAATCGGACCCTTTTCTGAGTTTTGATCCGCACATTTTCTGATCAATTTGAATGTTAAAAAAAAAAAAGTGTCTTTTGATTAATTTCAACTATTTTGAATTAATTTATTATTTTTATATCACGAAAATTACTAACTTAATATGATTAAAATTAATTTTTGTTATAAAAAATATTTTAAAATACTTTTGCGGCAGTGTAAATAAGTTCGTAAGCTCCTATATTAATTCTGGAATAAAAGTATTTATTTTCTTTCACTCAAATTAGAAATGGATGTGTTTATTTTTAATTAATTTTTCTATAATTTATAAATTATGTTAAAAGTTAATCTAAAATTCAATTTAATTTCGAAGGAGGTAGATAAGATTGATTTTAAAAAAACCAAAAGGATGATTTTTGGCGCGGACTGAACGAATTTAGGATCGATAACGCGGGAAATGAGAATATTGGCAAATCCATTCTCTATATATTAACCCTTTCCCAAAAGGTATAGCTCAATTTCGTTCTCTTAATTCATATCTTCTCAGTCTCTGAGACCATTTGTTATATCCGGCGATTGGTGTGCTGCTCCGATGGGGAAGAGAAAGAAGTCTAGGGTTTCCGAAGAGAAGGCAACGGCAGAAGAAGAAGATTGCTCAGACATCCGGGACGGAATCGAATCTTCTTCAAATGAGAAGACTCTCTACGAGGTACTTTTGTCACTTATTTTCTCTGATTCGTTTCAATTTCTACGTTTTCCCTGAATTATTTACTGTGATGAATTTCTACGACTGCCATTATCGGATTGGTTGGTTGTACGATTTTGGGGTTTAGTTAATATATTTGGGATACCTTAAAAGTTAGGGGAGAATAATATTCTAAACATATTGCCTGGGAAATTAATTTCTCCGATAAGCTAGTTTTTTGCATCATTTTTTTTTCTGCATTTATAAATATGAAAACATAGAATTTGTTGGATTTTGCTAAGTTGAAATTGCCTTTTGGCATTAATCTCCGATTGGAGTTTTGTAGAATGGGCAAACATTCCGTGCTTGCTTTTCAATTTTGGATGTAATAATTAAGCCTCTAAAAATCTTGCTGACGTTCTCAGGTCTATAACATTCATAGAATATGCAGTATGATTAAATTGTGCAACCTACTACTTACCACTGTTAACTCTCCAGAAGAGATAATCATCATCTCCTACTCTTAGGCATATCCTTTTCTAACTCTTAATGGACTGGTGATTTAACATGTTCGACCTAATTGCTTAACTTCTCTATAGATTGATTTAGCATTGATGTTTGCATTTCCTGCCTCTACCAAAAAATCTTCTTATATGGCTTCACTTGGTTACCTCCTCTCTTCACGTATAAGGAGAGAAGTAAACATACAGAGTAATATTTTCCAGAACTTTCATGACTTCCCTTTAAGTATGACATCCTGGAAAACAGAAAGCTCCACTTTGGCAGCCAAGTTGCATCTCTTGTATTTTTTTGCTTTTGTTCTTGCTTGCTCTTCCTCTACTAGAATAGCTCAACACTTCAATTGTTAATTTTAAATCTGAAACTCTTAAAAATCTGAGTCTAATGCTTGCCCTATGCACTATGCGTATTTGTTTACTATATGACTAGAATGATTAAATAAATACCCACTAGTAATGTTTTGCTGTTCAGATTATAGGGGTGGAAAGGACAGCATCTCAGCAGGAAATAAAAAAGGCGTATTACAAATTGGCTTTACGACTGCATCCCGATAAGAACCCTGATGACGAGGTATACTTTGAATTCTTGTGGTGGCTTGCCATTTGCTAGAGAAAAAAGAATCAGATTTGGGATTGTCCTTGTAGGATGCTAAGGAAAAATTTCAGCAGCTGCAAAAGGTGATATCAATTCTTGGCGATGAAGAGAAACGTGCACTCTATGATCAAACTGGCTGTGTTGAAGATGCTGTAAGTGACACATATATGCTCTGCCTGCTGTATTTATGACTGAAAAAATGTTAAAATCTTAACAATTCATTAACTTACTCTGTATTATGCAAGAATTGCTGATGCTTTCAAGCCTAAATTGCATGGGCAGAACTACGACTTTTTATGGATATTCGTTTCTTTGTTTGCAAGATTTCTTCTGCACCTGGCATTTGGTCATATATATATTTATATATTTATATACACACACGGCTGTTCATTTTCTCAAATATGTTTTGAACTCATTATAATAGCCATGAACATTGTTTTTGTAAGTCATATTCACTTCACCCAATTGAAAAAGTTGCATGCTTTTATCGCCATCATGAAACGCAGACCTTTGCCATCCTGGCCAGTGAAAGCAGGCTTCTTCTAATAGAAGTGACCTTGACTTGTTTCTTTGCTAACTTACAGGACCTTGCAGGAGATGTTGCCCAGAACTTGAAGGATTTTTTTCAGACCCTGTACAAAAAGGTTTTGATTGTATTATCTCCAAACTTCTCTGCTCCACCTTTTTATCCATGTGTTTTTAATGCATGCCTATGTTGATTACAGGTAACTGAGGCTGATATTGAAGAGTTTGAAGCAAATTATAGAGGCTCTGATGCAGAAAGAAAGGATTTGATTAATCTTTACAACATGCACAAGGGTACCATGAAAAGGTATGACACAACTTATTTGACTTTGCCTCCCCCAACTACAGCTGGTTTTTTGACTTACTAAGGTTTTCTCTCTTGCAGGCTTTTCTGTTACATGCTTTGCTCAGATCCAATGTTAGATTCACATAGGTTCAAGGATATTCTTGATGAGGCTATAGCTGCAGGTGATTTTATTGGCCTATTTCACAATTTTATTTTCGATAGTTTATAGAAAATCATGTATGTATCTCTTCAAAGTTGGCATTGAAGATTTCAGCATATCAATTGCATATGGTTTACCTCTAATTCTGAAGATGGAGTGGTGCACATCCTGTTACTATTGCACTGAGTCACTGTCTTGCATACGCATCCTAGACTTGGTTTGGTTGGTATGGTATGCAGAATGGAAATGTTGCTTTTGGCAACTGTTGTGGATGCTGGATACTGTTGATGGTAAAAAAGGAACAAATCTGAACTGTGGGCCTGTGATGTTCTCCTTTTCCCAAGGAAAACAGTACCACAGTTGACATTTTGTTGAGATACTGCTACCTCAGTTTATCTTGCTAGATGCCATTAGAACTAACAGTGGTGTTAGCCATTGTTATTAAGCTTGTGTCTTACATTTTCAGTCTGCGGTCTTCCCCTATCTTCTTGGCCTTTGAAAGGGGAAGAAAAGGAAGAACTATTTGTCTTGACATTTTTCTCTGTACTTATCTCATTTTTTCCCTGCTTCAATAGGAGAGGTAAAATCAACCCAGGCATATGAGAAATGGGCTAAACAAGTTTCAGAAACAAAGCCACCTACGAGCCCAGTAAGGAGAAAGCAGAAGTGAGTTGTTTTTCACTTTTTACAGAGCTTACATTTTTTTAGCTCCTTCAGTAATTTTCCTTTGGTTGAATGAATACATTTGTAGGTCAAAGAAGAACTCTGATGATTTGTATGCTATCATATTGCAAAGGCAAGATGAGAGGAAAGGCAAGGTAAATTCTATGTTATCATCTTTGATGAGCAAATATGGTGGAGATGGAGCAATTTCAGAGCCCACTGAAGAAGAATTTGAAGCTGCTCGCAAAAAACTTGAAAGCAAGAAGAAATCCAAGGGGAAGTTGCGTGATTAACAGTGTTGTGCACCAAGACTTTTCAGCTGTAATGAATGGACCGTTAGATGATGTTATTTAGATGAAACAGCCAATTGTGTAGTCTTCTAATATGACCAAAATTTTTTTTTTTCTTATGATGTCTTCTCTTCATCCTTGTTTGAGATAGTAATTTGTAAGTGCTAGGTAGGTCACTATAATGTTGATATGTTTGAAGGTGGAGGAATTTCAAAGCAATTCTGTCTTTGAGGCCATTCATGGAGTATTTTACTATTTACCTTGCCCTCGCCAGTATCAGTCATTTCTCAACCAACTGATGATGTAGAGACAACCTTTGAGAAGTGAAATTGGGGATTCTAGTAGCATCATCAATCAACATGCCATGGTTTAAGAAAAGCCGGAATCTGGATTAAGGCATGATTAGAGAGACAAAGATGTCAATTATTGATTATAATTGTGAAGAAAGGAGTTAATTAATTAGAATAGATGGTATGTCAATTAATTAATTATAACGGTGGAGAAAGGACAGATTTTCCACATCAGGTACCTACTTTTTTAATTCATGGTTGTTGGAGCGAAGGGAAAGCTGAAAAATGTAATTGCAGTGACACCAACCCCCCCCCCCCCCCGGCCCCATATTCATCTATGCCAGGTATGTTCTCCCCTCGTGTACAAATGTTCCACACCAAATATTTGTGCCAAATGGTCTGAATTTTCGGCTATTAGGGGTCTAAAGAACTGCACCTGATTGGAAGTTTGAGTTTGAGAGGTGAAGCCAAATCCATGGCAAGATCTCATCTCCTTTCAGCAAATACTATGTTTTGGAATTTGGGGCCAACTTTGATTACTTTATTAGGATGTATTATTATTATCTATTCCCGAAGGAATAATTGGATTCCAATGATCAATGGATGTGGAGCCATTAGACAGGTTTAACCAACAGGATTAATTTGAGAAAGTCCCTGAACTCATAACGCGGAGATTGCCTATAATTAAGCTGGAAATTTACTCTTTGCAGGGTTCTTTCTACATGGTATCACTTATGCTAATGTCTTCATTGATTGATATGACAGATTGTTCTGCACCTGTGCTGGTGCTGTTTCAAAATCCAAGTCTCTCTGCCCTTTAGAAGTTGCACCGTAAATTCTTGTGACCACCTATCTGATTGTTGCACCTTATAAAGAATGATAGTACTATGGAATCCAAGATAAAATGCATCGTGAACTCAGCAAGCGAAAATGATGGCTCTTGAGAAAAAGTTGTGGGTAAAAACCTAAAGTAAAAGAATTTATCTGGCTTACTCCCTGTAGAAGGAAAGAAGGGTATGCAAATAGTGAGACATTGTTTATTGGACTAGCAATGAGTACTCTTGCTTCAAGTTGAAAAAGGTAATCAAGGGTCATTCTATATTTGTTTTGTTTTTTTGGGGTTGTTTCGGTTGCACCATTAAGCATAACATAAGATATGGAAATCAACTGCAATGTCATTTTTTCCCTTCTTGTGCCAAACAAACCTTTCATTAAAACGGCTGCCTATCACAACCTCTATGCAGTGTAGGATATCCTAATGAATTATATGAATTTTTACCTATAGTTCGGAATCTTTGAAATTACATCATCTAAAGTAGAACGTGATTGCTTATACGGTTTGGTCAACCCAAGTAGCTTGATGAGGTCCCAAATCCTATTTTGTCCATGGCACAAAGAGAAGGCAAATTCTACTTCATATTGTATTCTTTTTTTCAAGGGTCCAAACTTGATATCGGATTGAAGATGAAATTTCAGGGCATTCTCCAAACATGGGACTTGTCATTTTCTTGGATGACATTTAAAGAAATTGATTTGTTAAACATCTATCTCCTCAGAATCTTTAGGTTGTTGAGTAAATTAATGGCGCTAATGACTTCTTAACATTCAATATACTCACCAATATATGAAGGGTTTGTACTTTAGGGCACATTTGGCTCTGAAAGAAAATTCCAAATTCCAATTATTATACATACATATATATTATGGGTGTGGTCAAATATCCATTCCACCGACGAAACTACAGAAAGAAATTTTTATTACGTACCAAACTCGCTGCAGGGAAGAC
Source organism: Echites panduratus (assembly GCA_035221335.1). Classification (NCBI taxonomy): domain Eukaryota; kingdom Viridiplantae; phylum Streptophyta; class Magnoliopsida; order Gentianales; family Apocynaceae; genus Echites; species Echites panduratus. The sequence goes on from JAWZTD010000082.1 coordinate 11,961,212, forward strand.
ACAGAAGAAAACGACATGGTTAGCAACAACACAACAAGATTGAGAATAGTTTGCGGCTTTTGCTTCATATAATTTTGTCGGGCAGATAACTTAAATCCAAAATTTCCCAGCAATGCTTAGCCCAAAAGAAAGAAAGAAAAAAAAAAGTGGGGGAAGAAAACCCCACAACCAAAATATTAAAATACCACCATTAACTTGCCTATAAGTGACCTCTCACCTTAGTGATTTGAATTAGACATTCCTATGTCTACTTCACAAAAGGAAGAACAGATGAAATGAAAAGGGATTCTTGGAATTTAACTCTTTGAAGGCTAGATTGAAAGCCATATATA
>JAWZTD010000082.1:12001324-12030627 GCA_035221335.1 Echites panduratus
TATAATAACATATTATTATTTAAATCGTAGGTCTTATTTAGTAATATAAATAAAACTAATATTTTTAGGTAATGTAATCCTTTTACAACAAGGAATAGGAAAAGAATTCTACAGCAATTTTATATATAATAACTAATATTGTTTTCAGAACGAATTGAGTGACTTGTATTTGATTCTAAATTGATTATGAAATCTTTTGACTAAAGATATGAAAACAGTACAACTAAGTCAAGGAGGAGTTTTTCCCAAAGTCGACGCCTCCAATCTGGGGTGGCTGGAAATTGATCCTTTCTCTCGTGGAATCATAACCAAGAAACAGAGAACCCAAAGAAAAAGATGTTTAAAAAAACGACCGATTATTTTCTTGAACTCATCATCATCATCTTCTTCCCCTTCAGAATCATCACTAATCGACTGCGGCAAAGATGACATGACACCAAATCGATGCCAAGATCCCTTAGCGGGTGCTTGTCTTTGTTGTCAATCTTTGTCAGAAATTCAGCTTCTTGACAAGATTCCGATAGATCTTAATGACTTTAACTTCGAGGAGAATGTTGTTTTAAAGTTTCCTTTCGACGACAGTTCTACAGAAGATTTTTTCAAAGAAGTCCCTGATTGTAAAGAGTATTGTCAACTTTGTAGAACAAAACCTTAAAAAATTCTTTCTTGAACAAGAAGTAAATATGAGGTTATGCTTCAATTGTTATCCTTTTTTTTTTCCTTTCAAAAGTTATTTATTTTTCTTGAAAATATGTATAATCATGTATTTCAAGAAACTGATACGGATTAAAATGCTGAACAAATTAACACCATTAGATTAATTTCTGCTACATTCACCATTTGCTACTCCAACAGGAACCGAATCGGAATAAGTTAAGAACCCGACCTAAAGATTTCCAACACCTCGATACACAGAAATCAGAATATCTGTGGCCACCCACAAGATAAGAAGGGGAGAAAAAGACTTCAATTAACTTGAATTAGAGGTTTCACGTCTTAAAAAAATAACTAAACCAAATCTATTATGCCCCACGCTGAGCTCTCTTGGCGTCATATAATATAATAATATTAAGAGACCTTAGTTCTGCATAATATATAACCCTTGTTTCTCCCCATCTCCATACCCAGCAACTTTGCAGTTGGTTGGCAACATTTAATCCAGAAAATGTTTAAAAAAAATGTCTAAAAATATTACAACATCCCATCCCCAACATTGTCTAAAAAAAATGAACTGCCAAAATATTAATGAAGGAAGGCAAAGATGACGCAACACCCAAACAAAGGATAGAAAATTAAATTCTTCATATTTTTATTAAATTATAAATACCTTTTTCTTTTTTTTTTTCGATGCATCTCCAAAGGAGATGAACAACAACCGCTTTGAACCAACTCAAGTAGTCATCTGATCTTACTCCGAATAAGAAGGTCAATCTAACTAAATGTATACTAGATGCCTTATAACAAATTTTTTAACCAACTATTCTTGCTAGTAGTGTAGTGGGAGATCCTAAACGAGTTAGTGTGCAATCTTTCAACCAACATTTTTTTTATTATTATTTTCCGAACTAGGATCACGATTTTACCACTTTCCCTAGCATTACTTATGCTCACATGAACAAGTTAAAAAAGCTTAGTAAATTAAATTAAAATACTGATGAGAGTAAAAAAAAAAAATCATGAAATTACTCATAAAGGATTTGTTAGTAAATTTTTTTTAATCAAGAAGAAAATATGAATGGTAGGTTTCTTTTGTACCATTTTCCAAGACTCACTCACCCAATTCAATATTAGAAACAAGAATATCAAAAGTCAAAATTGAAATAATAAATTGGAACTATTTTCTCTTTTCACCAATAAAAATCATTAGTTAGTTACTACACTACACTACAAAATTGACGGTAGGATTTGCGACTACCTTAATCAATTTCCAGTTTCTGCATCAGATCAAAAGATCCAGTTCCCATCTTCACCGGCAAACCCAGGCAGATCCTAGAGGACGGAGTCTCCAAAGTGTCAGCCATGCTATGAGAAGCGGCTTCGACTATGAATTTCGAAGCTGTCTCAAAGGACATCTTTGCCAGTGGTGATAGTGATTCTGCTATTCTTCCGTTTCTGCTCATCGACCGATAGCCACCCGTGTGGGTCATGTAATCTGCAATTAGGCTTAGATGCCGATAATCCACCTTCACACCATAAGCTTCAAAAACATTAGTCACCTCAGTTACGATGGTTCGCCTAGCAGCTTCGACTCCAAAGGTATCCAGCATGGCACCGACACTGTTCGAATATATTCTTGTGACATCAAGATCGTCTTGCATTTCCCAGAAAGCATCAAAATCTACTCCAGCTGCCTTTAATGCCCAGTAACGTAACTCCTCCCTCCCATCTGCTGATTGTTTTTTCATATCCGAATGCTCCTTTGTTTTCTTTTTATCCCATTTTACTGCTTTTTCCGTTGGATCATATTCGACCATCCTGCAGTCACTGATCTTGCCTGAGCTCTTGATATAGACTTTCTGTGCAGCTCTTTGCGCAATCTGCATCAAAAGAGGTTGATCCAAAAAAAAATAAAAGGGATGTCTATATGATTACTTTCAAGTTAAAGCGACAAGGGATTTCAAGTACAAGGACAGCAATAATAATTATAATTCTTTCGCATTGCAAAATATGTCAGAAGAGCAAAGGAGAAAAAAAGAACCTGATCCATCAACACGTGAGGATCTCCAGTGGCAAATCTAAAATGGGCTTCAAAGATTTGTCCTTTAACCTCCACAAAAATGTGTCTATCATCATCCTTGCGTTTAAACTCTGCCACCATTTTCTTTTTCTTTGCCTTGGGTTTTGCACTATTATTGGTTGATTTAGGGTCTGTGACTTCTTCCTTCCCGTAAAGCATCTCAGAAGCACCATCCTCACCATCAGCATCCTTGAGTGCCTCATCCTCCGTGGTTCCACTTTCATCATGCGAAAGATAAGCCTTTTCCTTTTCCTTTACAGCATCAGTGGGTGACTCCTGGTCCAATTCATCTTCAGAACCATCCTCATAGTCCATCTCATCAGTAATCTGCTGTTTTCTCTTTTGCAAATCAGAACCAAGCTCTTCAGCCCTTTCATCATCACCGCCATCGTCGTCGTCATCATCACCATCCACATCTTTCTCCCCACCATGAGATGAAGAGCCAGAAGCACTGTCACCTGTCTCAAACGCCTTGGAGTATTCACTTGACTTTATGCCACTTATCTCTTTAAGTTGCTTTAAATGATCTTTTATGACAAGCTCCAACTCCCTCAGGAATGTAGATGTGAGTGTTTCCTCACAGTCCTCCAGAGAAACTGAGTCATGGAGTTTAAATGTAATCAGAAGCTTGTAAATTCTAGCCATATGATTGTTGTGAGCTGTAAAGGGCAGAATATTTGTTTCAATGCTCTCTATAACGTCTGCAACAGTTATCCTCTTCATCTTTGCCAAAAGGGAATTAGCATCATTCCTGTAAATTGATCATTTTAAAAAGTTCACTGTCACAATTGATTAGAAATATAAGACAGAAAGAGATAGAGAAGAAATGCACTTATTGCATTTTTAGCCCTATGTTCACCCATCTGTTTACTTGGTATACGGCAGAGGTACCACAAGAACAACACTACAATAACCACAAAGGGTTGATAAAACACGAGGCATCCAGAGACACGTGGAACTGGACAAATGATCCCAGAGATTAGATAAGAATAATTGACACCTTTTTCTTTCCACTAAGTTGCCCAACAAGGTCTAAAAGGGTGCTTTCAGCACTCAAAGTCGTAAAGGATTTTATCAATTGTATGTTTGCTTTCTTGGTATGGTTTATCACTTTCTTTGTGAAATAATATAATGAGCCAATGCAGCAAATTCTATCCTTCAATAGCCCTTTTTTGCAGGGAGGTGTAAGAAAAAAGAAGGGTCATAACTTGGTGACAGATCCAAGGAATAAGTCTCAATTAAGAGCCCTGCCATTACTACAAGAAGCTGTTTTCGAAAAGAGGCTTTTGCTCAGTACACTATCCCCAGTTTCCACTTATAAAGTCCTAATTAAAGATGTAAAAGCTACTTACTTGGATTTCAAGTTTAAGAAGGGGCATGTCAAAACAGGAGTCTTGATAGCGTCAGACGCGGTCATCAAAATTTCTTGAAGACGTGGAATACCGAGGGTCACATTCATTTCTCCACGACCAGCTAAGTGGAATGTATTTAATCTGCAAAAAAAAAAAACAATGAATGATTACAAACAAATGAAGACATCACAATATAAATACACTGCAGCAATGCTCTTCAATGCAGGTGGCAAGAATTCAGAACAAGCTCATGAAAGAATTTTAAATCCATAAGGAAGATGTAAGCCTTTTCCAGTAACTTTCTAAATATACACTACTTCCTACATTTATTCTACCTAATTTAACTTTTTCTGAGCAATTACCACTTACAGTACTCTTACACCATTCTCCATGATAAACATGGCAGAGACCTAAACCTCACAGAATATTATTGATGCTCAAAGACTACATTATCCAATCATAAGCCAAGAAGAAAAATAAATAATTTTTGTTAAAAGAAAAAGAACCCTGAGGCATCACATTAGCACAGGTGTACAAAATTAATCAAAAAGCACTTCAGATTAAGTAGAAAATAATAACAGATTCATCTAGCATTCTTATGCACCAAACTAAGAAATTCAACCATATCTGACTAAATAAAACTTCATATAGATCAAACCCCAAATATAAAATCATGTCTCAAAACAATATCATTTGTCATAGAAGTTAATGAAACTCCACTCAAAGGGTTAGTGCCTTTAAATTTACTCCCTATCCTTGGAACGGAAGAATATCCTCCTGAGAGAACTAACCCATATGTGCTCTACAACAAGATGCACATCTTAAGAACTACTTCCTCTTTCAAATCCATCTGTTTGTCTCTTGATATCAGTCTGCAAAAGCAACCCATATGAACATGCATTCTGAGAGCCGTGATGTGACTGTTACCCTAACAATCAAATTTGCAGCTCAACAAATACAAATTTACTATAAATTCTTGCAAACTTCCAGTTTAAGTTACAAATTATGATAACAAGGTTGAGTTTAGTCAAAATAATTCAAGGCCGTGTACCACCAAATTTGAGAAGCAACATTCACACAGGCATACACTTGTATTCATTCCAAACATGTTGAAATATAGTACAATGCGAAATTAAACAATATGAACAACTGTACTTATAGAATGTATTGTGTAACAGCGATATTGAATATCTTACGTCATCTGTGTTGATGGTTCACCAATGGACTGTGCAGCTATAACACCAACTGGTTCACCAGATGGAGCAAGACTCGAGAGGTATTTCTGCTCAACTAACTTCATAAAATCTACTTGATTAACTATCTTTGAACTCCTTGAAATTTTGAAAGATTTTTCGGACTCTGAATTTTTCAAATTATTAAAGAATTCTACAGCATCCTCTTCCAGTCCTTCTGGTAGCTTCTCGGTGTAGGCATTGAACTCATACTCATACTGAAATTTTTGACGTAGAGTGTCCACATTCTGTACATAAATAAGAACAAAACGGAAAAGGCAAGTTCATCAACCATGTTTTTTTTTTTTTAGACTAAATCAATGAGAAAATATAAACTGATTATCCGAAGAATAATTCAGAATAAGTTCTCACATCAACCAAAGCTTCGAAATTCTTGAGAAAGCTGGTCCTATGAACATCAACCCCATCTTCCCCATATTTAAATTGAACAATGGACCCATCAGCATCCCGAACACTATAATCATAACCGACTTTCAAACTCTCGAGGTTTTTAATCAAACACCTTTGTAAATATCCACTGCGTGATGTTTTAACAGCAGTGTCAACCAATCTACACCAAGTGAAAAGGTAAAGTTAGAAACAGGGTCACTCAGAAAATAACATTATGAGCAAAAACTTCTGTTTCACATAAAAAAGCATTTTGGGAATGCAGATAGAGAAGCATTACAACCAGAAGCCAGAGACAAGATGGAGGCATCACAGTGACAATAATCATATTTTAACTATCACCACAACAAATATAAAAAAAATACAGTCAAGAGAAATAATAAATTATGAACTATTGAGATATTTAAATAAACCTCTATTTGGTTGAAATAAAGGCACAAGACAAATAGAGCAAAGGAATCCACCAATTCTTGTAACACAGTCAACAACATTGACTGAAAAAGTTAACCAAGATATAAAAGCATATAGCAAATAGTGACTGATCTTCCAATGGCATGAACATAAGGACAAAAGAACAAAAGCATGAACAGAAACAATATCAAACTTTACTCTTCAACAGAAATAAAATTAATCTATCGAGCTTTACCCTTCACGACCAGCCATGCAGTGAAAGTAATACTCTTGTGGGCGAAGACCAGAAAGAAAACGATCAGTAATATAGCCCCCGGCCCTGGAAGTAAAATCCCATGGTGGAAAACATGGCAAGGTCTTTCCAGAAACCATTCTTGGCACTCTTTTACCTTCTAAGTCTTGTTGACCCAAGAAAGAAGATATTTGTTGGAAATTAACCTACAGAAACTAGAGTGTCAGGCAACAGTTAAAAGATCCTGAGGAAACAAGTTTGTTAAAATTAAATAACAGCCAAATAAGCTTTTTGATGTCATCAGCAGGAATGTCAGTATCAGACTCTCACTGTTAAAGGCATGTCATATTCCATCAGGATTGTAATTGAAAATGTCAAACACTCTTCAATCCTTTTGACCGGAATTTTCAACAAACTAAACCTTCCAAAGGTTACTAGTGATTAATTTCCGCCTCAAGTTCATACCACTAAAAATAATTGTTTGTATAAATCATATTTAGGAAACTCTCTCAACATCTGCACCAAAGAAGATAAGACCATCACGAGTTTCTAACAGGTTATCAGTTTTTTTTTTTTTTCTTCCCTATACCCCAGCCCCTCAAGGATCAATAGTGGCTCCCCACTCCAACAGGTTATCAGTGACATAAAGAAACTCTGAATTTTCCCTAGTTAATGTCTATTCGAAAACTCTCACGTAAGAATAGATGAGAGAACAGCACTATTAACAAAACAATGCTAGCATCTATGTACCCATCACCCATGTCCAAACAACTGGTGCTAAAGTAACAAGATGATGTCAATGCCAAAAAAAAATTAACTCTGAAAACAGTCAATAAGGAAAGACAATCGAGTTGAAAATACATCGGTACAGGAAACACTAGGAGATCATGAGACTTGTTACAACATCAAGATTAGCAAAATAGTATGGTTTAAATAATGACATGATTGTGGCCTCACTATATTAAATTTCACTGAAATATATATCACTCCAAAACAAAGCTTTAGTGACAATTCCAGAAACCAAAATAGTACTTACCAATGCATACAGCACAAAAGATAATATAAGGTATAGCCTATTTATGACAAAAGTACTAGAAAGAATTGTCTATCAGTTGGACATTTGTCCTTGCAATGACATAACTGAGGCCAATCATGAAACTGTTTTCAAACAAATCAAAAGCTTGAATAAACAAACAGGTAGAGAACAAGGCAATTTAATAGATATATATTGTGATTTAAAACTAAAATGTGGATGCAACAGATACCATAGAATAAGTGAGAAATTTAAAGACAGAACAACTCACTGTTCCTCCCTTAGCCCCACTAATTGTCATAAGAGAGATGCAGTTCTTTGGGAAGGGCTTTAACAGTTCGGTAAGAAGTAATTGTTTGCTGATCTTTTCTTGCTGATCTTTAAACATCCTTCTCATATACAAGTCTAGTGATGTTGTAGCAGCTTCTCTATTACTGCATATTACTTTCTCAAGTTCCGATTGCAGTTCTGCAGGAGCTGCCATATTAAAAGAATAGACATCTCATAAATGATAAGCAAAGCAAAGGACCAAAATAAATACAAAGAAATGAATTTAAAAGTTTGAAGACCTAGGAGAAAAAGAGAATGATTAATGTTTCTTGAGTGGGTTCTTCACCTATTTCAAAGATGTCAAAACCAATCACACTACACAGGGAAATCTATGCCACAATTTTTTTTACAAATCATAATAAAGCAGAAAGCTCCTTAAGATGATTAGTCCAGCAAGTTGATTCTCATTACCATTTATTGTAAAGAACAAGATGATCATATTGGTAAGTAATCAGATAGAACATGTAAGGAAACGACTAACCAATTAGAAACTTAGGGGTAAGCAACACAAGACAAGCATGTCTAAAGAAAGGTCTGAAATTCCTAGAGAAAAACTCAGTGACAAGAAGTTAATGTTTTTGCTTGGTTTCTATCATTGTAGATTTACATGGGGAAAACAAAAATTTTTACCAAGTGATTTAAGAACATATGAAAGAAAAACGCAAGCAGGTGCTTTTGGGGAAAATACTCATCAAACATTTACCCATTTCAGCACCGCAATTAACAAATTTAGAATGAACCTCCTTGCCAACATCTTGTTCAAGTATCTCCTTCCTTTTCAGATCTTTATCAGGTAATATTATGAGGTCATCCACACCGCAAGTGAAGCCATAAAACTGAAACATATGAAAATGCCACACAATCACCTTATTCACCACATAAAAGAACCATAAAATTCATCAAAACCAAGGAAAAGAGTGAAAACTTAATATAGATGCAAAGAAGGCACCTGCAAAAAAATTGTAAACAATCGACTGAGTGCTGAAAGCAGAAGACCAGCACTTTTTGAACCATAGAGCTCCTGCACCGTATGTACCAAACCAAATTGCCCAAACTGAGCTTTGTCAATCACACCTTGCACTACCTCATTTTTCCAAATTACCAAAGAATTCTCAGAGTTCATCATTTCCCCTTTTTTCTGCTGATTAAAGGGTTCCCTTCCACCTTTGCTTGCCTCAGAATTCTTCTTGGACTCTCTATGGAAATATTTCTCTGGTATTTTCATCTCTTTTTCCAGACTAAAGGGCTCACAACCTCTGGTTAGATGGTTTAGTAATGCTGTAATAACCTATAGAGAAAGAAGTAAATAAGATGGATGAAAGATAAAAGACCAGCACTTCACCACACATTCCAGACTCCCAGAGGTTCAAAGAACTAGGGTAACCGATTCATATTTGCTAGTTCTTGGTGCCCACTTGCACAGATACAAAAAATGGATAAGAACATGAAATTAGACAAGTAGATGGAATGGAATAGGAATAGTGAGTGGATCCATTTATAAATTAGGACGTTTTTTTTTTTTTTTTTTTTTTTTTGCAAAAAAAAATATTGACATGTTTCAGTTGCATACCTTGTGACATGCTTAATATACATAGTATAAAAGATGACAAATCAGATAACCCTTTTCCAACATTTCGCTATGTATGTCCTATTTGCGCAACTTCATTGCTTGAAAATGGGAACCGGTCTTCTCTTACTTTCTTTGTTTTGCTTTTTACCTTTGATCTCTTTCAAATTTATCACCTCTGAAAAAGGATTAAAAATAGGCCTTGTTTCCTAGAAACTAAATAGATACATACTCTCCTATAGTTTTCCCCCTCTAACATGTTAGGCCAAATATCGTTATTTCTTTTTATTTTGAGAAACCGTTGCACCTCTACTTTCTTCCATTTCTGTCTTTTCCCTGCACGAGTAAGAGTAACTATAATTTTCTTTTTTTTTTTTTTTTTTTTGCCTCCGTCATCTTACATAGAAGTCATAGATATTCAAAGTAATTTTTTTCTAAACAATGAATTTATCATTGCCACACTTATTCTTTTTGAGAAAAATAAATTCAAAATTATACTTGTTCCTTAGAAACTAAATAAATACCTTCTCTCCCATCTTTGTCCCTCTCAACTATGTTTCGCTGAAATCTCTCTTTTTTCATTATTTTGGCAAACTGCTGCACCTCTCCTTTCTTGCATTTCTGTGTTTGCCTTCCCCGCACACAAGTTAGCATTGTTTTCAATGTTTTGAGAATGAATTATCCTATGTAGAAGTCACCATTATTCAAACTCTTTTCTCCTCAATGAATTTTACTTTTTATGATGCACAAACGAATACAATGTTCTGGAGTATTTTATTGTTCATTTTTTTAAAAAAACTTGAGTTGGAATTTTGTGCTAAATCACAATACTTCAATGCACATATATATGCATGGGAAAAAAAATTCCAGTATGCAACTATTTCAGTCCGGTATACCATGCATGAGTTTTCTATTACTCCCTCAGCCCGGAATTGAATGTCCCAATTTGACTTGATTAAAAATTAAGAAGTGCATTTGACTTTCTTAAAATTACCCCTCCATCCTTATCATCAACATAATTATCGGTGCAACCTTTGGATATTGGATGTAAATACTTAAATTAAGGAGGTGTTTATATAAAAAGTTTACTTACTTTTAGAAATGGGACATTCAATTTCAGACATCCTAAAATGGAAAATGTGACAATTCCAGACAGGGTGTATGAAATATGCATTGTTGGACGAGTTCAAATTTTACCTGTTTCCCAGTCCAAAGAGGTTTTGGTTTCCACAAAGCTGGCAAGACGTGCTGCACAACACCTTCAGAATCTATGATGGAAATCTTCCCCGATTGGTTGCTAGAAAAGGAACCAGGAAGTGTTGCAAACACACCAGAACCATAAAGAAGTTGGTTGAATTGATCAAGGGTCAGAAAGGTATCTTTCAGTGTGAGAAGCACAGCACTCACAATATGGTCCTGACAGATAAAGATTAAGTAGATAAGTCAAAAAATTAACAAAGAAAAGAAAAAAGTTGTATCTCATGGAAAATTGCGCATGGCTTGTGCATATAAGACATAGAAGCACAAACCTGAATCAAGCCTCTAACAGTATCACCTTTGGTTGGAACAATATACTGCTCATTAGCATTCACAATGTTATAAGCTTCAGCGCGAGAAATTTCATCTTGAGGCAAATGAACATTCATTTCATCACCATCAAAATCAGCATTGTACGAACTAAATCCACATTGAATTATAGGCAAATCAGTTTGGCAGATTAAATTGTGAAATGTGAACAGACAAAACATCCAAATAGAACCAACCTGCAATTTGCATAGTGCATTCGAAGTGTTTTCTCCCCTTTCAACACACGAACAACATGGGCCATTATACTTGGTTTGTGCAGCGTGGGCTGCCATTGTAAATTTTTACCAAAATAAACAGTATCCTCTATAACTGGTAATGAAGCTTGTAAAAATCAGTTAAAAAAAACAATAGCAAAGAGAAGGATCCAAGAGATAATTTTTTTTTTTTTTTTTTTTTTTTTTGGTTGGGGCAACCACAAGAGAGACGGATAGATAAAGAGAGAATCACTTAGTTGAAATCTGACCAACATAATCTATTTCGCCTTTTAAATGTTTTCTACCCCTAATCATTTATCAGAAAACTATTCACATCTATTTTCCACAAAGGCTCCTAGATAGACCCTAAGGGAGAAATTTATGCAACCCAATTTCAACTCCAATACAAGGGCCAAAATGCCACAACACATCTTGATGATCTGTTTGGAAACTTCAAATATGTCTATGATAATAAAAAGAAATGCCTAGTGATTGGCAAGCTGGTCAACCAATGACAAAGAAAGTCTAGGCAGAAACTACAAAACCAAATATTAAAGGATATGTTACCACTATTTTGATGCTAAAACACAAACTTACCTGTCGATTAACCAGTACAATATCTCCATCCCGCAAGTGCCTGAACACAATTTTGCCTTCAAATTCATACTCACTGCTTTTTCCTATGTGTGTTATTGCCCCTCTTGAAGATGACAATTTTCGAGACATTGCTATACGCATCTTTTTGCTTGATGGAAGTTTGACAGTAGACACTTTATCAGCATATGATATGGCTCCTGGATGAACTTCCGGTCCATTAACTATAGCATCTCTCAGTTTACCAACATTCCAAGGAGTCACTCTCTGCAAAAACAAAGAGGTAAAAGTTTACAGCCAAGCAAAATAATGTTTTCAGCAACTAATGACAGTCAAAACTATCTAGAATAGCTCTCTATGTTCCATCTTCCAATCCCTTAATAGTTTTCTGCTAAAAGGAAGTAGATTTTAGATTAAGCACAAACCATTTACGGCCTTTTGGCTATTTGGCTAATGATATCAGACGAAAACAAGATCATTCAAACAGTTCTGGACAATCTTACTCTCAGAAGTTACACACAAGGAAAATCAACTAAAAAGGCTATAAAATGCATTCAAGAAACAATAAGGTCTAAACAAAAATCCTTGCCCACACAGCTGCACAATACAAATCTGGTATAGACATAGAAGCCTTGACAAAAACCTGCATTTTTTCCCTCCGACAAAGAAACAGTAAATCCTTCACCACCATATCAAGAAATGGTAGTAGTCTAGAAAAATAAAGAATAAGCAAAAGAGAGGAGCCAAGCTATACATCTGGAAATAACCTTACTGGCTCACTGTAGCCTCAGAGAAAATAAAACAACACTACAGCACTTGCTATTCTGTCAAAACTCCAGAGCTACACTTCAACATCAAAGGCATCAAACAGCCATCTCAGAGATTCAGAAAACATGTGGTATATTTTACATATTCTCTAAAGGTAATATCCAAAAGTTTCAAAATCTAAGAATAACTTCACAATTCCGTCCAATATGCCAACCCCCCCCCCCACCCACAAAAGATGCCTACAAGCATGGAGTTCACAAAATGGCCAAGTCCTAGGTTAGTTCAAACAACCGTCCCCTTAAGGAAGAAAGGAAAATTGAAACCAAGAAGTGTTACAGATGGAATTCATTTACAACCTCTGATTCCATTGGATGATCATATCATTAAATCCCTCACAAGTGATATCAGCCAAATTAAGACTGTCTGTTATCAAATACTTTCCCCGCAAAATCGATTTTCTTGCCCCCTTAGAACATTCTAAAATTTCTGCAAAAATGCAGTTGCTAAATTTTCTCAATATTAAATAGGTCTAACTCTAACTACTTTTCCCTCTATAATTTTTCCTTTCTCTCCACTTATGGGAAGAAAGGCTTTGAGGGTTAAGAGAGATTTTCAACTTCACTTCCTTTCTCTCCACTCAAATCTATACACAGAACAAACTTGAACCCTTCACTCCAAACCTCTCCTCCCAAACTAAGTGTAACTTCGTCTAAAAGAAAACTAAAGAATGCAAGCAACCCAACACATGGGTAACATGATAGTTCATTCAATACAAGACAGCTAGTAAAACATTGGTATCCACATGCTCTTACTAAACCTTTCAAACGTGAACATTAGAATTTGGAAAAAGAAAATTTATGAAAAGATGGTCTTTTCTTCAACTTAAAATGAGCTATGTTTTCCTACATTGCCGTGGTACAAATATGTTGGGTTAAGTCATAAAATCAAGGCTGACTATGAGCAGGTGCTAACCTAGTCAACTAAAAAATCTAAGTCATGGGTCCATTAATCAACTCTGGAGAAAGAATAACAAGTTTCAGAAGAGCTTATACCTCCGGGTAAGTTAACCTCAAAGCAAAATATGGAGGAATCCCAATTTCATTGACTGCTAGATAGGGGTCTGGAGAAATAACAGATCTACAAGCAAAATTGACCCTCTTTCCCATCATTTTCTGGCGAAAGACGCCCTCTTTCTTTTCCAATATTTGGCATATCCCTGAGGTTGCATCTTTTTTACCTTGTCCTGTCATGAAAAACAGAAAATGCCACACTGTGAAATAACAGTAATAAATGAATTATTATTACTACTAAAAAGAAACATATAATATAGCTCCACGGTGATAAATCTCTATGGAAACTACAGAGAAGCATATGTGCTCATAACACAAGAAAGCAACTCACCTGTTGTTTTGCTATCATACAAAACATTTATAGATTGTTGAAGATCCATCCAACGATTAACGATTCTTGAGCGTTCAGCATGATTTACATGAGCATTTGCTAATGCAATATTGGACTGCAGTACTTTGCCTAACAAAACGGTGTGAGCATGCTCCATTATCTGAATCATGGTTTGGACTTCAAAGCATAAGAATCTCAAACAATGTCATAGTCATATACAAGGAAAACAACAGTAACACTATTCTTAATCAAATCTAGTGAACTTTCTTACTACTCACAGAATCACCTCCTTTAGCTGCAGGACGAAATTTGAGAGGTGGTACAAGGACAGACGGGAGAAAAAACATCGAATCACCTGCTGTTTTGGAAGACACCTTAAGTTGCTCTGACAGAATATCACATATAAATGAGCAGATGGAAGTTTCATTTTTCCAGAGATGCTTCACAATTTCTCTGACCTGTCAGTTGACACCAAAAGAATTATCGTAAACTATTACAGGCTTGACTTTAGAGCACAATACTTCAAGCTATAATGCCAAAGACAATATAGGCTTATTAAGATGATACATCTACCACACCTTATTATCAAAAGCAAGCATACCTCAGAAGGTAAAAGATGACCTGAAAAGAAATTCTTATGATTCTCATATTCCAGAAGACCTTCCTGATGTGAAGGACAATCTTTCATTCCACTAGAGGCAGCAGCAGATGAATCAGTTTCAGTGGCATCTAAATTATTCTCCCATGATGAGCCCGAAGCATTTACAACCTCAGAAGAATATCGATTCCCGAACTTACGACCCTTAATAATATTGGCACGGCTATCACTATCCTTGCTCTCCTGCAGGAATTGATATGATAAAGTCAGAAAAGAACCAGAAATCAGAACAGAAGGTGAATATGAGCATAATATGCTACTTTACTGGGAGTCAGATTTTTTATAGGTATCTTTTTACCTCCTTTAGACAGAGCAAAAGGGAAATTACCAGATACTGCAGAAAAATATTTTTTGGCAAATCCAATAGCAAAAAGTGGTTAAAGCCTAAAATTTGATCAGGATATTAAACCAAAACAGGCCAGAAAAGCATTCATATCATCTCCAGTTATCTCACAACATTCTTAACAATACTGAATAAACCAAAACGAAATTTATTGATCAGAAGGAATTAAAACAATTGATTTGCTGACAGCAACATACTGATTAAGTATAAATTAAATGCCAACATACATACCATATGAAACCATCCAAAAGTTGCTTTCTTGATCTTTGGATTTTTGGCCCCACAATTATCACATTCCTTAGATTTTAGCTTCAGAAATTTATTTAGAACAGACATAGCTTCAGTAAACTGAAAAGAATCAGAAGGTCGTCTATTATTCTCTAAGCAATCTTCTGTACCATGGTCGACAGTGGCACCACATGAGACATGGCTCCTTTCACTATCCTCATGTTCAATCAAGTCATCTTCAGATACAGCATCTGGCATTCCTTTTTTTTTATCGTTAACAGTGAAACCATCATCCAACCTTCTAGCCCCAACAATATCACCTTTTGCTATTAGTTCCAATTGAGAGACAAAATGAGCTACCTAAGATTGAAAATATGACCACATTTAAGAAACCAAGAAGACATTGGAGAGAGAGAGAGAACAAAACTGGGGGGGGGGGGGGGGGAATGTAGGGCAGATGGTATATATACTAACGTACCTTTTCTTGACCTACTCGAAAGTGAAAGCAAAAGAAGCATGTGCTTTTCAAGACATTGTACAGCATATTAAACAGCAGAGGATTGTAGGCTGGTGAAACAAGTTCAATATGACCACAATGACCAGGGCAATGAAATGAGCGTTGGCCACATGATTTGCAGCTGCACAGTTATCATTGACTCAGAAAAATCAAACTCAAATCACAAATTAAGGGGTTGTGGAGGCGATAAAAATGGATAATTGCATATGTTTCTGTGCCTATATAAAAGAACAACAGCTTACACATTAAACCCATCCAAACGTATCCTACAAATTCAACCATAGGCATAGCACAAAATTTATTCACATTTCCCTTGACAAATGCCTATGTGATGCCTCCACATTTTGTTCGTCAAGAATTTATTTCCGAAATCAACTTCGTTACTTAAACATAATTCTTTGAACAAGTAACCACAGGGATTAAAAATAAAAAAATTAAGGCATTGATTGGACAACTTTAGCGAAATTAAAGAAAAATAGAGACAACCAGAGTAGCACAACCTCAAAAAGACATGTGACATACTTAATTGATATTAATTATATCAAAATTGTTTAGTCAAAATAATGGCAGAAGATGGTTACATGAACATATTTTAATGCACGAAAAATATTGTAATTGAATCAAGACCAAATTAGATATGCAGCAAGCAAAAGAAAGCTAGAAATAACACTAGAATCATGTTGAAACCTTTTTCACTCATTTCCATAACAATTAACAAATAATTAATCTCAAACACACTAAATTTCTAAGAAAAACATAATCTACCAAGATGGATATGTTATTCAGTTCAAAATAGCTAGAAACTGAAGAAGCAGTTGGCAGTAAGCATCTGAAGACACTTACGGAGAATGTTCATCGAGAGGTCCCATGGCAGGATCATAAAGCCCACCAGGAGTGGCCCTATCCACACTATCAAGTAAAATAGGGTTTGTAATCTTTACAACACTGTGCCTTTTGACCTCCTCATCTGACATAAAACTAAATATAACCTTCTCCACAACTTCAGATGCGCCCTAAAACAAGCACAAATTTAATCAGCAAAACCAGCTGAGAGTTAAGCAAACCAAATAAAATTGAATAACTTGAAAACCCGAACGCAGCTATATCATTCCAACATTTTGCCCCCAGAAAACTGAAATTACTCTGAAACCTAGCTTGTGATTAAAAAGTGAATTAACAAAACGCATAATTCATTTTAAAAAAAAAGTGGGAGCTCATCTGCAAAGAAAAACCACTTAATCACACAACAAAAAAAAAATCCCATCCAAAATGGAAATTTATTTAACCGAAATTTCCCAAAGCCCAGCTCGGAAGCCAAAGAAGTTTACTTACAACAAGGAATAAATTCACACCTTCACTCAAACAACAAAAGCTCATCCTGTTATTGAACATCTAAAACGGACCCAATGAAATATAAAAAAGAATGACAAATTAACAAAAATATTCGGCAGATTAAGAAGAAGATATTGCATACCTAAACTCTGAAAAGTTCAAAAATAAAATAAAAAATAAAAAATCCCTTGAAATCACATGTAAAAAAGTTGAAGAAGCTGCATACCTCATACGATTGCGCCATCTTCAAAATTCAATTGCAAGGAACTGTGTATTCTTACCAAAATATTTGAATATACTTAAACAACACAAGGTCCAGTCAAAAAGACACCGGAAGGCCCAAATAAAGGAAAATATACCCTACACAAGCCAGCGACTAGAACTTCAGACAAAGAAATATGGCCGCAAAGAATTTTCAAGAACGCCTTCCTCCCTTGTTAATGTGACTTGATGGTTATGAAATCTTAAAAGAAAGTAAAATAACAAAATATTGGGCATAAATAAAATATATGGCGGTTTATGCCCTACTTCCAAAATCAAGAGAATGTTTTCAACAGAGTGTGGCAATGGGGACGAGGAAGACGAAGAGGGGGTTTTGGAACGAGGGTTTATTAACCACTTAAACCCCTCGGGAAAAGCCAAATTTTTCTATTTTTTGTTTTTATCGTAAGTAATTGGATGATTAACCACAAACCTTTTATTAGTTTGCAGGTACTTAACTTTTTATTATTATTATTATATTGTTCATTAAATAAATTGTGATTAGATAATTTAATGATTTTAAATGTATTTTTTTAAAAATTATTCGACCAATTCATTTAATGACTATCTAACCAAATTAAAGATATAAATTTAGTACTATATTATTTAAACGGCTACAAAATAAAGTTAAATAAAATCTTATTAAGTTAAATGTCGATTTCTTCTTCAACAATAAATGGAATTTAACTTAGAAATATTACAATTAATACCAATTTTTGACTGTTTAAATAGTATATTTTTTAAAAATACAATTATCAAGTTCTCTAATTTGTAATTTGTTTGATAAAAAAAAAAAAGTCAAGACCAAAGAGCGTTAGGCAGATCAAACGTCACTTTCCAAAACATTCAATTTCATTTTTTTACTATTCCCTTGTTTTAATTTGTAAGTCATTTTTCGTTGTTTAATTATTGATTACTATATTATCCTTGTGTTTCTCATTTCCTTAATCACTTGTAAATTTAATTAAAACTAATATATGAATCCACGTAATGTATGAGAACCTGTGCAATAAGTGAAGATAATATTTTCTTAAATAGATAAATATGCATATATTGTTTTATTACCACTCAAATTGACAAATTATGAAGCTTATGGCCTAAACTACTTAACATTTTGTCAAATCAATAATTCAACAGTATTTTATATAAGGTATAGATTAATCTCTGTCAAATTCACAACATCACAAATGGATAGCAAAAAAGAAATACTGCTCATCGTGAAGGGCTCAGCATCGACAATTAAGTCAAATGTATGATTGTGGTATAAAGTTTGACTTCTTAACCCATAAAGATTAAAATTATCCAAAATATATTCACCGTTAACCTCTCTAAAGAATTCACTTCCTGGCAAGTTGTAATGTAATTTTTTAAATATTGATAATATTGAAGTGATTTTGAAACTAAAACTTGAAGGATTGTGTGATTTTCGTTGCCTGTTCAAGGAATGTGCTTTGAAATGACTGGTAATCGAGTTGCGAGGGAAATGAAGAGATGCAATGATAGTGCATGAAATGGAAAGTTACAGTAGTGGAAACAGAAGTGGAGTTTTTTTCGGTACAGTGTGAAGATGAATTGATGAGTAACGAGTTATATTTTGCTCCAATAAGACGAAACGATTTATATTCTACTTCGATCAATGACTCGTGCTTTGGTTTACGTATGGATTGTTTTATACATCTGCATATTCTAGGGTTAAAATTATATAAAAAATATTTTACTGGCTAAAATTTATACGACTTAAATTGTGATTAAATTTTAAAACACTTATCTATTTTGACACTAAAATAAAATTACCCTAATTCTAATCCATAAAATTAAAAAGAATGATTGGGCCAAAAATGTCACTTCTACTCAACCGACCCAAGAAAATGGGAAAAAGAAATCTTCCTTTTTGTTTAGGTAAAATATGACAAAACAAGACAAGTGAGGACGATCAAGTTGGCACACACTTTATATTTAAATCTCTCCTTAAGGGAAGATTTTGAGTTCCGAGTCACCATGGAGGGATGAAGGAAGGTATTTTCTTCGATGACCCTCTAGCAGCCTGAAAAACTCCTTAGTCGAATTAATCGTGGATGGTATCTTCTTTTCGATTGTGCACATTAATAATTATGCCATCTTATTTTCGATCATGCACCGCTTCGTTGACCGCCAACCATTACTCTTCTCCAAAATGCTTATTATATAAATTTTTTTTCTCACTTTTTGAAGCTAACCGACTCCCTATTTATTTCTCTTAGTCTTGTTTGAACTCCTCCTCCCTCCCTCTTCTAATTGCAAATCCCTGGTGGCCGGAGATCTAAGTCCATTGCTGGAAACCTTCATCCACCTACTCCTCCATGGCATGCATCTTTGAAGGCGCTACTTCTAATTGCCTCAAACTCTATGGGATACGAATGTTAGTTTCAAAGGTTTGCAAGAGATGAATAGGAAAAGAAAAATATTATGAATTATAATGGCATTCTTGCAGATGAATTACCATAACAAGGTTGTAAAGCTTTGCTTATGACCATTGGCATTAATCCATTCAAATGAATCTTTAAAAAAGATGGAAGTTTGCTACTTAATCCCATTGCAGATTTCCCTCTTCTACAAACACGTCTTAAATCCAATATGCAAATTTGACATGCCCTCTTTCAAACAACTCTAGTAAAACTAGAAGAACACTGGATTTCTTATCAATTAAAGGAAGGAGATTTTGCTTCCCATCATTTCCTGCAAGATTCACATCCAACATCTGGGATGCCCTTGAAAAAATTCAAAATAGAACACCCATCCAAAACCAAGGCATCAGGATTAGGAATTGGTCCAGGAACCTGATACTCAGAGAGCGGTTTGTGACACGAGCAACAACTTTGCAAAGGAGAAGGGTTAGCTGTAACTTCTTTCTCTTTTACAGTCTCCTTTTTCTTAGAGGCATAAAATTTCTCAACATTTTCGCCGCCTTTGCCTCCAGAAGGAGAAATATTCCCAGATGCCTTTGTTCTTGGTTTCTTGAACACGTTGGCCAGAGATCGAGGCTGGAGACCCATGTTTGATTTGTTTCCATTTCCAGATTTCCCCTGGTTCCTCCTAAAGAAGATCATTTTAGGATCAAAGCAGTGGTTTCGATAAGGGTTTAGAGATGATTATTACAAGGACTAAAAGCAGGGTTTGTGGGTCTGAAATTGTTTTTGAAGGATGATGGAATTAAGGGCTAGCTTTATACAGAAACAGATTTGAGGAATTCTGTGCCTAAAATTGTTTGGGAAGGATATAACAGAGTGATTGAATACTCAGGAATCTTAGTTTTGGTT
The DNA here is from genome assembly GCA_035221335.1 of Echites panduratus. Classification (NCBI taxonomy): domain Eukaryota; kingdom Viridiplantae; phylum Streptophyta; class Magnoliopsida; order Gentianales; family Apocynaceae; genus Echites; species Echites panduratus. The sequence goes on from JAWZTD010000082.1 coordinate 12,021,806, forward strand.
CAAAAAAATACTACTAGATTGAAGGGGGTGATGGGGATGTGACTGAAGATGAGCTTTTATATAGACATCAATCATAGGTAAGACCAAACCAGGAAAATTTTCCTTTTTCCAAGAGTGCATTAATTCCAAAAGAATCATCATTAATTAAACTCTAAGAACCAACATAAACAAACAACCAAAGAATATGAATGCAACTCTACCAGTGTATATCATCTCCATCCTGGCAACCCTATTTATTCAGAATAAAACATAAAAGAGTTTGGAACTTCGAACACCACTCTACCTGTATATCACAACAATCCTAACCACCTTCTTTATTAGTATAAACCAAAATTTCTTAACTTTTTATTATTTAAAAAGGGGAGGGGAGGGGGAAGGGTTGGTTGAGCAACTCTATCATTAATGTTATCCCAATCTTCTCTTCATCACTAACTGTAACCAGTAAAAGAGTTATGTAAAGACTATTCCTACCTGCAACACACCAAAATAAAAAATAAAAATTCAAGATTAGACCCTAGACAAACAACAAGAAATGGGTAAGAAGTTCAACACAAACCATAACAAACAAACTTGTCTTCTTCAAATAATGGAGAAATCTCTAATTTTGAGAAGCAAAGTAAACAAAGCCAACCTAATAACTTCAGTAAACCAATTTCCATGCGTATAATATGTATATATCCTTACAAAAATCAACCACATACATGTTAATCGACCGCAGAAGTTCAAGTTTAAAATGTCAAGGAACTTTCTACATAATAATGCATGTTTGTAATATCAAAGAAAAGCTAAGAATGATGTTACTTCATCTTGGACATGCTGATTAACTTTAACTATCTAGGTGATTTGAAGAAGGGTCTCCCCCATTCTTATGCCTCACAGAAGTAGATCGCTCTGACTGCGAAAATCGAATCATAATCTGCATAAGAACTGTTACAACAGCCAAGCTAATTCCTGAAATTGCAATGCCACTCCATGAGGATAGAAGAGATGACCACTGGAAAAACTTTAAGGCAGCCAATGCAAGCAGGCATGCCCAACAGACAACCACCTGTTGTTATAGATCAGTTAGCACTAGACCAACAAACACCATAAAGGACTAAAGGAAGTTCACTGAAACATGCATAACAATCTTTACACACCCCCACCGAAAAGGGAAAAAACTACCGTACCAAAAGGGATTTCAAAGGACGACCAGTATCTCTCAGCAGTTCATCACCAAAGGTGTCTTCCAGTGCATGTTTGTCCAATAAATTGTCCTGCTTATTCCAATATGATGAATCAGAAAAGCATAGTTATGATTGGGAACAATAGCATCTAAATTCGTTATGATTGGGAACAATAGCATCTAAATTCACTAAACAAATTCTTCATGATGAATGCAGAAACAAGGGGTCATCAATTAAATAAGCATAGTAATACCTGCAACTTCTCTCAAAGAATACAGCATTTTACATATTCATATAGAAAAAAATTGACAAATAGCAACAGTCAGAACTCAGAAGAAAAGGGCAGCACCTTGGCTACAAATACATCCCTGCACCATTGAGCAACAGCATCATCTGATTCTGGCAAATCTTTCATCAAGTGCCGCTTGATGTGCACATGCACCTGCAGAATCATAAACCATTAAATTTAGTGATCCCCCAAAAAGACATATGTTCTCTTTTAGATTTACTGATGCAAATAGCAACTTGAACTTTATCTGGTGTAATGGTGAAAGTCTTGCTTAGCATATCAGGTTACAGGTAAGAATCAAAACTTCTATTGGAAAATATGGGCCTAGGCTTTCGACTAATTAGATTCGAACCCTTGATGAATGCTAGGAGTGCAAGAGAAGATTGAACTGCATGCTTGAATTTCTGTATATAATTAATTGTCTGGTTTTTTGGTAGGATGATTAGACTCCAACAAGTGGCAATGCAAGTGCTTCATCAGATGGTTGGTCATGGCCTTATACATTTTGAAACATAAAAAAGAGTTGAATTAAGAAACAATTCACATCCTATGTCAGATAAACCAGAAGGTTATCTACAATTCTAGTAATCATCTCTGTACTGGAGAATAACTGAAATTGATTGGACGCTCACCTTAATTTCACTCAGCAGGTTTGCCAAATGAAAACCCAATCCCAAAAATAAAAATATAAGTTGTAAGCTTACCACGGAAGACTGCCCTTTGAAGAGTCTTAGCATTGTAGGTGCTGGTGAGCATTTAGGGATGGCTACTGTAACATCATAAATCGCTGGAACAAATGAGCGCATATGACTTACTGCTGTAACAAAACCCTGTGAAAAACAAATTGACATATGTAAACTCCCCACCACAATAAGTAACATCCAGACTAGAAACCAAATCAGAAGAAGTCAAACCAAGTGCTATACTTACTGCAAACATTATGCATTGTTCACTGCATAAAGAGGCAAAAATAATTTACAAAAACTTAGACAATCAAATTTTAATATTTCTGCTGCTGCATTTTTTTCCTAAGACAATAAATACATTCTGACTAGGTTTTAACACAGAACCAGGTCAAGTGAGTTCTTGAACAACAGTAATGATGAAACATCTTCTTTCATTAGCCCTTTTCCTCCTTTCTTCTGTTTTTCTCTGACTACTTCCCCTCCTCTCTGAAGTTTTAGAACAGTTGCATGACAGACATGCCTCCCCTTCACCACTGATATGTAATCGTGTTTCTTATTTGGAATTACAAACAATAACAAACTGGACCTTCACTCTCAACATGAGATGAACTGCCCCATTGTGGTAAGACATACAAGCAAATGATCAACAATGGATCTCATATTGCGCAAACATCAATTGAGAAAAGAAAATCATATATAAGTAAATCAAACTTCTCAAGAAGCTCATATAACCAGAAGGAGCAACAAAAGGAAACTGAATATGAAGCAAAATAGTGCAAACAAAACGAATGGCATAATCATTAAATCTTCCATGGAAGAATATGAATTTTTTGTGCTCAACCTTTGTACGGGGAATCAAAACATTCTTTGGAACAGGTAGCCCACTTGAGGTTGCATATTCTTGTGCAGCTAAAAGCTTTTTCTCTGTGAAGCGAGTACCCTCAACAAAAAGAGCCAGCCAAAAGGGCAAAGGGAAATCCTTTAGTCGTTGAAGTGAAGACTGCAAATGGGATTAAATAAAACAAATAAATTCACTTAATGGAATAAAAATGAGATACTGAAAAATGACCAAAAAAAAAAGTGTGCAATAAAGAGAGACTTAGGACAATCATTAGCTTGACAGAAATTCAGAAATGAATTTATATCTGTACCTTCAAAGTAGATTCATCCCTTGCCCAGTTTCTCTCGAGAAAAAGATACTCAGTAAACCACATCGACCATCCTATGACCTGCACATACAACAAGAGCATCCTTGGTGAATCAATTCAATAGCACAGAAGCTTGGATAACACGTAAAACGAGGATTAAGAAAAAAAAAGTTGAAAAAAATATAAATAACTGTGGGAGTAAAGTGTGACAAAATGATTCAAAGTTACTGAAACTTGCTCATCACAACAAGAATTACTGTAAAATTGAGGCATTTCTCATCTTCCCCCACCAATGATAAATCATTTTCATCAAATAGAAATACCAAAAGAATAATTCAGCCCCTTTTAAGATTAGAAAAAAGGAAAACTGTAGAAATGACAAAAAAGGTCACGAACAATTTTGAATCATTTTCCTAACTGGTGCAGGCTCAATTCAAATTTCTCCCGATTACAATTCTGCGATACAGTGAAACAGAATAACCTAAAAGACATATTACTTGAACTTCCAAAATCATTGATGCCTGGATGTTATCCACACCATAACCAAAGACCAAAGGCCGGGAACCATGTTTCTTTGTAAAAACCTATTTATCATCTCTGCACCCATAAGGCCACACCCAGAGATCAAATCAAAATTTTATATATAATTCAAAACATAACTTAACACACAGCACCCAATGTATCACCATCCCCCCTCCAACCAGTACACGCACAGACATGCAAACAGAGCAAAAAGGAAACGATACATGATAGCAGAGCAATAAGAAAGTTGAAAGGAGTCCCATCAAATTATTGTTCTGAAGTTTGATACTGAAACTGAAAATTATCACATAGATTTCCCATAGGGACTTGTATCTTTCTATGTTCCACAAAATATTAACTCAATTAGCTAGAGCTACATACTCATACTGATAATGGGTAACAGATATGAGTGAATTACAAAAACCGCGGCTAAAAGTCAGGACAAAATACTTACTGGAAGAACCTTTGCAGATTTCTTCATTACTGCTAATGTGCTACCAAGGCAACCTGATCTCTGTCAGTGTAAATCCATCCATGAATAAGCATTACAAGCAGACAGAAATCAAGGGATAACAAAAACAGAAGACAAGTTTTGATACCATTCATTCGTATACTTGCGGAAATATTGTGTATTCTACTATCAATGCCAGGCTAGTTCTTAATGTTTGAGCACATTGGATTTAGAATGCACACATAAAAGAGCGAATTTGCTCAAGAATAATTATCCAAGGTGCATAATAGGAGAATATATACAAACACAGACCTGAGCTAAAACCCATCCTACAAGCCAATCAATATCACTCCTGTGATTACATATGACAAGTGCATGCTCTTTACCTGAAATGTTTACCAGGATAAGCATTTAGTGAGGTGTATATTTATCTTCTTGAATAATTAAACAGACAGTAAAACTTTGGCCTTACCCATGAGTTGAAAGGTCTCAGAATCTGTGTAGACACTAAGCTGCAGGATGGAAATTCCCAATTAAACATGGATTCCAAAAATATTACATACAATTTAGAGAATACAGGAAAGTTGGATCTCACAAATGTACAATTGAAGGCAACTTCACAAAATGGCAGTCATATCCTTAGATGACATTCAAATTTGAATGAAGGGACTAGTGAGCAAAAGAACCATATGGAGCTAAAGAGCATAACCAACATGACTCCTTTCTTTGGAACAATATACTGGAAATTCTTCAATATCACCAGATTAAATATATTTTTGTAGGGGTGAGTGTCGCAGCCTTGAATAATGATAGTGAAAACTGAAAAAGGAAGTAAAGTGATCTCAAGTGTTTTCTCACCAAAAGTGCAGCAGGTTTCTTACAGGTCATGCATTTCAAGTGAAACGACATACATGATTACAGTAGATGTACTACACTAAATTATCAACCTTTTTCTCTCCCTCTCCAATCCTTCAAATCAGTGAAGATCACATATCAAATTTGATATTGGTTGGTCACAAAATAACAATGCAGGAAGGAAACCATGACATCTCTCTCTCTCTCTAAAGACTTATTAGAGTTTCCGTTCATATAGCATCTCTCATCTTTCTGGACCGAATTCCAATAATAATTGAAAAAGGAGATTATGAAGTGGGCAAAAAGATTGATGAGGGGCTTCTAGATTGAAAAAGACAACTACCCACTCCTTGGTGGTCATGACTGAGCTACTTTGCAATTCGAGCCTCTTCAAACCCAAGCTCGAGCATCAGTTACTCTTACGAGTGACATTACTGATTTACTTAAAGGGAACCATGTTTAAAATAATTTTTAAAGAGAAAAGAACAAGATCTCAATAACCCCATCGATCTTTTAGGCAAAGCTTGCAAAAACCTGAGCTTGGGTTTTCTTTCGAGCCATCTTGATCTTTCTCCATTGAGAAAATTACACCGGAGTGAATTTAATAAGTCTGTAAATGTTTGACTCATTTGAGTGAAAAAAATCCTCACAAACACAAATAATGGTATATTTACATCTTTTGGTTAGAGTGGTAAATAAGGAGGGAGTACCAATCCTCCACATCAACGTTTCTCCCCATCCCAAAATAGAGGGATTGGGAGATAGAGAATAATCTAGTGTAATAATGACAAGGTTAACCTCACCTTTAGCATTAAAAAAATTAATAAAAATAAAAAGATAAAATCAATAATTAATTGTCTCCATTCTCCCCTCCCCCTTCCCACCATACCAAACAAAATAGAAATGTAATTACTTCCCTCTAAAGTAAATGTATCTCTTCCCCTCCCATCTCTTCCCCTCCCTTTCCCCATTTGTGAGTCAAACAAGCTCTAAGACTCACTAACATGAACGTGGGTCATGGTTCTTAAATGCTTTCTTATTATCTATGCTAAAATATTACCTAGCTTTTGATTATCAATTGCATTATCCTTCGCGAGATCAAATGTAATATGCATACTGCATGAACTCAACATGTCATGGATTACCATTATACTTGTCATCTAACCTGCCACTCAAGTCAAATAAATCCTCCCATTCAGCTTATTCAAGGAGAAATTTTTGAGCATCATCGAATTCTATTTCCAAGAAGAAAACAAATTTTTTAACTATAAGCGGATGATGAGGTCCACATTAATTTCTCAGGCAATAGTTTAGAAAGCTAGTTTTTTCCCACTGTACAATGGTGGGAGCATTTAGCACTTGCTCTTTCATCACTGATGAAGCATAGCTCTGATACTCAAATAACCCTAAAACTGTTAGTTATTAATAAATACTTAAGCTTAAAGAAAACTGTGGTAATACTTAGGGCTATAAGCAGTTAGATGTATAGTCTGACAGGACCAATGGCTTTGTGAACTCTTTTTTCTTTCAGATGTATATAGGTGTGTGTGTATATATAGACGACACACACTACTGCTTGCTCAAAGTAAATAAATAAACAAATGAGACCAAATGTCCGAGAGGCAGGTGTTGAGACATTTGCGGCTTTGTAAATCAAATAAAATCTACATTAAAAAGCCGACAAACAGCTTGCCAAGTCTTGAGATGAAAATACAAAGACAATAAATAACAAAGGTTACAATAACCTTTACCTTAACTCCTGCCCACCAATCAAATATCCACACGAGCTCCAGCCACAGTAGTTCAGCTAAAACTCTGTTTATCCTCCTGTATGTGTTCTTGGATAGTGGGCGTACAAGGATAAAAAATATTGCCTGAAATTTAACCCCAAAGACGAAAGGAAGACATTTTCATTCATCATCACTAAGCTCCAAAACTTTGTTTCGCTTCCAATGGTAAAAAGGTATAACGAAAGGAACAAACTACATATATCAAAGTTTCAGGAGTGTTAAATCAAAGAGAAAAAGGGATTAGAACACTTCCGCTTTAGATTTGCACGAAATTTCTAAAATCCCAATAAACAACCAGAAAGGGCCAAAAAGAGAAATCCACTAACAGTTGATCGATAGTTACGAGGAGAAATTCCACCCAGAACTATATGGGCAATACCAATTGAATCTGAGCCCAGAAAATTAAATAGAACCTATCACCAAAAAAAAAAAAAAGGAAAAACAAACCCTACTTCGTAATTTCTAATCAGTTTAATCAAATCATATAGCATTAAGCCAACCCTACTTTCCTCCCTACCATTTGATATATTATGGGAATACATAAAAGCATATTAAGAAAATTAAAAGAGCAACAAGGAGAAGATAATCACCTGAAACAAATTGATGATGATACCAGAAATGAAAAAGAGAAGGCCCAACGGCACTATTACAGCTGCCGCCATCGCCATAGCCCACTTCCAGCAAAACTCCCTCTTGAAAAATATCCTTAATATATGTTATATAAAACGAAAGGACCAAAAGAATTGAAGAATAGAAATGAGGAAAAATGGCAAATCTAGAAGAAGCATCAATGATTTTGTAAGGCATTTAATAAGGAACGCATACTGGGAAGCAGATGGGTTTGGGATGGGATAGTGAGTGTCTCCTGCCTTGTTTCTCAGTCTGAATGGCAGAGGCAATGGTCCGCTATAAACGCAGCTGCGAGTGCGAATATAAAAAATAAAAAATAAAAATAAAAACCTCAACGTGATTTACAAGAACATGAAATAGTGAATTTGTAATGTTGTTTTCGTTTGTTCTTTTATGTGTACTTTTGTATATTTTGCACCTGATTTTCACTCCTTTTTTTCATTTTTAGAGTCTTCTATTATTTATATAAATAAATATATTTATATAAGATAATAAAAAGAGGACCTTTTTTAAAAAAATATTGATAATATGTATAAAAGAAAGTGATTGGAAAATACTTTAACACCAAACAAAAAATAATTAGAGGACTTTAAAAGTTAACAAAAATAAATATATATTTTAACATCAAATGAAAATATTTTGAGGACCAAATATACCGATATTATTTGTTTTTATCATAAACATTCAACTAAATATGGGGAAAAAATAAGTGCAGCCCCAAAAAAAGTAAAAAATTCAAAGAAATGACGTTTCTGAAATATTGATGCATTTACTTGTTTGGTGAGGATTAGGAAACAGATGCACCTAAAATAGTTACTCTGGCTTTGGATAATTTAGCCCTTATTCTACATCTTCTATCATATAAAAAAATTAATATATATTATTCAATTTAGATAAAGTATTGTTATGATTTAATGTATTTTTTTAATATTCTATTAATAAAATATATTTACAAAAAATATATCTCTATGTTTATCATTGGTGATACTAAAAAAAAAAAACTGTATAAAAGAAGGACTATATTATTTTGGAACCATAAAAGATTGCATAAGGGAGAGCTATCAAAACAATGAAAAGGGATTGAATGGAACTTGCAAATTATTCTTCAAAATAAAAAAAAAAACAATTATGGTATTACCTTTGTCAAACAATATAAAACTTCAATCATCATTTTACTTGGATTAAAATGTCTTAAATATAATTATGTTATGTCAAAAATACTATTTTTTCTCTCCTTAATCATAACTACACTTCTTTTTATGTTATATCATTGAAGAGTAAAAAT
>JAWZTD010000082.1:12116023-12140427 GCA_035221335.1 Echites panduratus
AAAGTTCAAAAATTGAAAATTTTTTATATGGGCAGATTCATATTCTTTATATACACGCATTGATAGATTTGTGAACTTATTAAATGGATTTTAGACACAATATCACTTTTAATATTTTTTCTTCCATGTATATGAATTGATATGAATCACAAGATATGTGATCAGAATTTAGTATTATGAACCTGGGTAGTGTAGGCTGTAATTTTGTTGAAGCCTGAAATAAATTAATTTCGGTTGGTAAATATATTTTAAATAAATGAATGAATGTTTTTGAAGCAATAAATTGTTTTTAAAAGGGAAGTGAAAATGCATGAACTCATAAGAATCCCTGCACCCTAAATTTTCTCAGTATCCCAGAAATTTATAATTGGTTAAAAATAAATAACATAAAAAAAATCATATAGAAAATGTTTTTATCTCCTTATTTGGTAATTTGCTGTATGAATTATTTTCATTATTTTTTTTATTCTCTAAAAAATCTAAGTGGAATGCGTTCTAGAGAAACTTCTGTCCTTTGACCGCAAAGCTACGCAACACATAAAAAATCGGAACAATAAGGCAGGCGACGACTTGGAACAGTCTCATCTTTCAACACAAAATTTCCTCGGTTCTCTTGGTTTTTTCTCCCCTCTGATTTCTACGAGAATTCTCCCGAGGATTCAGCACCCAGGGAGGATTCGATTCCGCCGTTGAAAATCTGAATGGGGACGCCGGCCTTCCCAAATCTTGGAAAGCATTGCAATGTTGAGGATTGCCGGCAGATCGATTTCTTGCCTTTCACCTGCGACTCTTGCCACAAGGTAAATCCTATCTATCCTTATGTTTATCCCTTCCATTTGCTTGTTTTGTATGAAATGAATTGATTTGTTGTATGTTGTTTCAGTTTTTGGCTTAATGATTATGAAAGTGTTGATCTCTTATTGTTCTTCTCTATTAGCAAAATTGCCACTTCGTTTCTTTCTTGAGAAAGATACTTAGTGAAAATGAATATAAAATTTTTTATCCTATTAGATTGATTTTATTTCTTTTTGAAGTTATCCTAGGGTTGCCCAATATGGAGGGACAAGAAGTTATAATCGTTTGAATTGTATGTATACGATCTATTTCCTAGTAGTTTTTCTTTTTCCTCCTCCGTTTAAGTTCCTTTTTCTTGAATATCCATATGTGTGATTTCTACATTTAATTTTACTATGGTGTTGATCTGTTCTATCTAAGATCTATGATTTGATCTCCTCTATGCTTTTTAAAACCAAGAACTTGCTATGGTGGATTTTCAGTTTGTGTTCTCTTCAAAGCCTTCTGTGAATAAATTTCTTTACAATATGGCAAATTTGGCATACTGCTGATTCTTTCCTTTAATTTTCTTCTTTGTCTTTGGTTAGTCCATTGTTAGTTTACCTGGTCATGCTATTGAATATCCTGGTTTGACCTCATGGCTTCTTTTTGGACTTGATAATCTCTTTGGGTTGGTATTGTCCTCAGCACATCTTTGTAACTTCCCTGTACAAATTAAATTTCCATATAGATGTAAAAAGGGGGGGAAAAAAAAGGAGTTAGCTCAAATGAATATATTTTCAACTAAATTCTCATAATAACAAAGTTGTCAAATGCTTTCCTTAGTGATTCACCAGAGAGAAATGCTCTCCTTAGTTTCTATGCAATTTTTGGTGGGAGTACGTTTCTATTTTCTTATGCTGTGTTATTGTTCTGTACCAGTAAAATTGAATATTCTCTTGCAGGTGTTCTGTTTGGAGCACCGGAGCTATGGTAGACATCAATGTCCAAAAGCCAATAAAAATGATGTTACTGTCGTAATTTGCCCTCTCTGTGCAAGAGGTGTACGCCTGATTCCTGATGAAAACCCGAACATCACTTGGGAATCACATGTGAACACTGAATGTGATCCATCAAACTATGATAAAGTCACAAAGAAGAAGAAATGTCGAGTACCCCGCTGCAGGGAGATTCTAACATTCTCAAACACTATAAGGTGCAAGGATTGTACAATAGAACATTGTTTGAAGCATCGTTTTGGACCTGATCACAATTGTCCTGGACCTAAGAAACCAGAAACAGCTTTCCAGTTTAGTAATTTCCTTAACAGAAGTAGAAGAGGTGAGGCCAAGCAAGCTCCAGCGGCATCCTCCTCTAGCTGGGCATCAACTCTGTTTAGGGCTGCTTCATCCGTGCGAGCTTCAGCAGAAGCTGGTATAGCAAAACTGAGCAATGAATTCAACCAAGCATCGGTGAGGGAGAGCAGTAGCAGTAATGCTGGCAATGGGGGGAGTGGAACCGGATTAGTAGAACAATGCCCTCAATGCAACCTGAGATTCTCATCGGTTACAGATCTAGTAAATCATGTGGAGAATGTTCATGAAAGGAATGGGGTTATGAAGTCCACAGTTGATGTTTGCCCCAAGTGTAGTAAAGGTTTTCGAGATCCTGTGGCTCTTGTAGAGCATGTTGAGAGGGAGCATAGAGGCACTTCAAAAGCTCAAAGACGCTAGTGTATAGTTGATTGGTGAAAACAAGAAAGATACCTAAAAAAAATTTGTTTCTCAATGCACATTGATTTTGTTGATCCAAATCTTTTGTCCTAAAGCTTTTCTTTGAGGTATTGAAACAGGATTTTTTCCATTGATTATCATTGTTAAATGTTGCTAAATGATCTTTAAGTTTCTGCAATTAGTTGATTCTAAAAGAAAGGCGAACTCCATTCCAAACTTTTGCTGCTATTCTGTAGGTTTTGGGTACGAGCTACTTTAATTGCAATAGGTGCTGTATTAATTAGGTTTTATAAACAGAAGCTGATCTTAAAAACTAAAAAAAAATATTGATCAACAGGAAAAAGCCAAAAATCCCTCAGTCCTATCCTTTAGTTCATAACATAAAAATTTTTTTTTTCATCATAGTTTTGGATATTATGATTCCTTAACTATTACATTCGCAGATATAATGACACGGTCCCAGAATATTCGACACCAAAACACGACAAAGGAAGAAGACAGCAAATACCTTTTTAGATTGAACAGTTCATGTAGGAGTTGTTCAGGTTGATTTTTTTCCTCTTTTTATCAGTTAGGCTTATAAAGCATGGTTCATCTAGGAACGAATCCTTTACAAGAGTTTCACAATAATCCAAGAAAACAGCAGAGTTTGATGGTGAATTTAGTTTAGTTTGTAATGGAGCGTCGTCCACGAAATTGAGATTGTCCATGTCATGTATTACCTTCCCGTGTAATGTGGGCAGTCTGGTTTGTTCCTTTCATTGCCACATGATTAATATTCAAAGAAAAAAACCTATAAATACTTGTTCAATTCAAAGTATGCAATCTCGGTAGTAGTATTGGAGATCATTCACAAATCACAAACTATAGTATTCAATTTTCTTTCATCAGCTCCCCCTGCAATGGCTTCTGCTTCATCCGCATTCAATTGGAGTATTCTTCTTCTTGCTGTGCTTTTATTCTTCCTGTGCGCTTCCCAGGCCACGGCCCGGAACCTGATTAATGAACATTCTTCAATGATGGAAATGCACGAGAAATGGATGGCTCAGTATGAAAGAGTCTACAAGGATGATGCAGAGAAGGCAAAAAGATTTAAGATATTCAAGGAGAACGTTGAGTTCATTGAGTCTTTCAACAAGACAGGAACTCGTTCTTACGAATTGGCGGTTAATAAATTCGCTGATTTGACCAATGAGGAGTTCCGAAAGGCCCGAAACGGTTACAAGCCATCTCATTTTTGTAGAACATCATCATCTTTTAAGTACGAGAATGTTTCTTCAACAGTTCCAGCTTCCATGGATTGGAGAAAGAAGGGTGCTGTTACAGGAATCAAGGACCAAGGCCAATGCGGTAAGTGAAAATGATGCCATTTTGCCATTTCTGATTTTTGACTTTTTTGAAATAACTAATTTAAAAAAAGAGACTTCTCAATTCTAGAGGTAATAAAAATATCATCCTTCCAGTTAGAAAGATTTATATAATCGGTTATATATACTAACTAAAATCCTTCGGGGAAACTATGAAGGATGCTGCTGGGCATTTTCAGCAGTAGCAGCCATGGAAGGGATCAACCAGATCAAAACCAAAAAGCTCATATCTTTGTCCGAGCAAGAGCTCGTGGACTGCGACACCAGTGAGGACCAGGGCTGCAATGGTGGTGTCATGGATGATGCATTTCAGTTCATCATCAACAACAAAGGCCTCGCAACTGAATCTAACTACCCTTATGAAGGAGTGGACGGAACTTGCAATTCTAAAAAGGAATCCAGCCATGCTGCCACTATTACAGGATACGAAGATGTAACTGAAAACAGTGAATCAGCTCTTTTGAATGCGGTGGCAAACCAGCCTGTGTCGGTTGCCATTGATGCCGGTGGTTCTGCATTCCAATTCTACTCTAGCGGTGTCTTCACCGGTGACTGTGGTACTGACTTAGACCATGGTGTTACGGCGGTTGGTTATGGTAAGACTGCAGATGGAACCAAGTATTGGTTAGTGAAGAATTCCTGGGGTACCAGTTGGGGTGAGAATGGATACATCAGAATGCAGAGAAATATTGATGCCAAAGAAGGCCTCTGTGGAATAGCCATGCAAGCTTCTTACCCGACTGTTAATTAAAATGTAGTAAATTATGGAATGAACCTTTCAAAATTTATATTTTCTGTACTTGTTTGTGTGTAAAAGATGTCCATTTATGTGTAAATAAATGTTTATATTTGATGATTGAAATTGCCTCTTTTTTTTTTTTAAATCTTGTTTTAAATGTCCATATGTATATACATTAATAAATTATAATTCCCATTATTATAACTTTATAGTTTTAATTTTATTAATATCTTTTTGGTTGAATAACGTGTGCATCCACAAAGAACTGCCGTGGACTAAAAAACTATTTCAAAAAACAAATTAAATATTCATGTTTTTATTGTTTTAATATTTACAAATGAATATACACACACATTTTATCTACTTAAGTTCCAATAACGTTTTATTTTAAAGCGATTTACATTCGATCAGATAATTCAATGCATATGATCCCACTAATAATTGTATTAATGAAAATAATAATGTAGTGCTTTTTTAGAAACAAAACTCTTTTTTATTTTGTATTAAATCAAGATTAAATATGTAATTTCAACCATTTTTTTTCTTTTGTAAAATTTGCAAATTAGCCAACACAAATTGTGGAGTACATAATTCAAATAACCTTCATATAAAAATTATATACTCTCTCTTTTTTAAATTAAATATCTCAGTTTAACTTATACTTCATTCATCTCAAAATATAAGTCTTGTTAGCCTCTTATATTTATCACACAATACAAGTCATTTTACAATTTATAATACATATTTATTATGTTTTTTTTTCACTTTTACCCTTCATTTAATATATCCTTCCATTTATTATGAAGAAATATAATTATAACTATAAATATAAAAGATAAATAGTATTTTAGACATAATAAATATATATATATTTATTATTTCTTAATCCATTTGAAACAACAACTAATGAATTATATTATGAGACGGAGGTAGCACTTACTTCAAGAAAAAATTTTGACTTGACTAATTTTAATAATACAATGTCATTTTATTAATAAAGAAATCAACTAAATTAGAAAACAAAACATTCAATTTTAAATAATTAAAAATGGAAAATTATACATCAATTTTCGATGGAGAGGGTATTATTTGAAAATGATGACAACAACCAATTTTGTGAAATCATGCATGAGATATAAATAATTAAGACATCCTTTTGTAAGCTTGAAGACTACATTGTAATGATCTCACATGGTTTGATCCACTCAGAATTGTTAGTTATGGCAAGCTGGATGCCCTTTTTCTATTTATTTATTTATTTTATAATAACAACCTGGATGCAATTGATGAATACACTTTTGAATTTCCCTTTTTCTCCCCGCAAAGTTGATCTACTAACCAGCCAGACTTACGTGCCTTTGCTTGTCTGTGCCGTCTCTGTGTTCCCAATTATTATTATTATTATTTTTTGATAATCCAAATTACAAACTTATATTTTATTAATTTTGAACTTCAACCACATGTCCCTAAATCACCTAAAATATGTAAATTGAGGGATATGCATGAGATGGATTTCCCGTATCTGTATACTCTAATTATTATTATTATTATTATTATAGATAGAGTGACGAGTCAAGATAAGATTCAAGTTTAAATTTCATTAATATTTTTATGGATTGATATTTGTATCACTGCATTCACAAATAGAAATTCAAATAATAATTATGGCTATGCCTAATTGTCCATTATGTATCAACTTTTGAAAGTAAATGATATAGTAGTAACTCTGTACGCTGAAGTCATAAAGTTACCAAAGAATGTAATTATTGACCTTCCTTCTTTAAATTATCAAACGAAAAGGGAGAAAAAAGATAAGGAAAGGAAAATTAGTAACAGAGATGAATATCTAAATAGATATATTTATGTATTTTTTTATTTTATTTTTCTTTTAACCAACCCCATTTATCTTGTTGTGTCGCGAAGTAGAGAATTCTTAATTTAAAATATTACTGTTTATCATTGAACTGTTTAGTAAAATTTAACAAATTTGATAGATAAAAACATCTTAATATGCTATGAATTAATTTTTAGCAAAGTATTAGTTAATTTAGTGAATAGCTTTCCCTCTTTTTGTCACTTGAAATAAGAATTAAATTAAGAACAATTATATATATATTGATTGGTGGAGGGAATTTTTGAAGACAAAAATTTTAAAACAAAAATTAATTATGATAAAATAAAGGGACTTAGCCATGGATATCTATCTTTTGGCCAAAGTTAATTATAATATCTGATCTTTTTTTCTATCAAATTGATACCTATATTATTTACGAGTTGTCAAAATAATATTTTCAATCACTTGATAATAATTTTCTGATCAAAACTTCAATTTTTAGATAATTTTTTTTTATTTCAGGTACTAATTTAACAGTTTGTAAATAATATGAAAACTAATTTACATCAAATATTACTTTTGAGTGATCAGAATATTACTTTAATAGTTTTTAAATAACATGGATATTAATTTGATAAAAAAATCAAATATTATAATTGACTTTTTTTTTTAAAAAAAAAAAGAAAGGTTGAATATCACTAACCTAATCTTAAGAAATTATTAATTTCAATGGGGTAGATATTTCTAAAGATATTTTATTTACTTAGTGTTTTTTTCTGATAGCTGAGCCATCCCATGTATCATATGGGTGAGAATTAGAAACTAGGAGTCATTGATCATAGACCAACGGCTAGCTGAGCAGACCAATGGCAAAACCGTAAAAAAAGAAATCATTTGATTTCCATATTTGCATTCAATATTCTTAGCACTTAGCCGGCGACCAAATTCCCACGTATGGAGACAGGTTCAAACGTTCCAAGATTTTCAATCATTAATTGACCGCCCGATGCTAATTTGATTTTCTCAGATACTACATGATTATTAGAGAGAAGAAAATTGGAGGGTAGTTATAGAAAGAGAAACTCTTGATTTTCGGGGCTCAGGGGAATGCTAGAGATTCGGCACATTGTTGATAGTCTTTGAGGGTGGTAAGGGGGTAGCCAGCCTTCTGGTCTGCTCATTACAGGGGTTGATCTGAAGGTAAGGGAAAAAAGAGAGAAAAAGAACATTCTTTACTTTGACACATTCACAAATCGTTATCATCCCTAGTGAATCTATTTTAATCTAATTTTCTTGAGAAATTGAAGCTTTCACTTAATTTTGTGTTGTTTTTGTTGAGGATTTGATGTGAGATGTTTTTATCCATTGTTGATTATGCAGGCTGGTAACCAGAATTCGAAAAGTAACTGTGTTTTTTTTCCCGTGAAAGCTTTACTTTCCCTTCTGATTTTATTTTATTTTATAAAGAAGGGAAAGAAAAGCATGAAATTGTGGTGAAGTTGGGAAATCGAGAAGATTGCAGTGCGCTCGATCTCCGTGGACAAGAATAACAGTCCAAAATGAGTGCAGTTTCTGGTGTCATCTCAAGACAAGTCTTACCAGCATGTGGAAACCTTTGTTTTCTATGCCCTGCAATGCGCACCAGGTCTAGGCAGCCTGTGAAGAGGTACAAGAAATTGATTGCGGATATTTTTCCTCGGAATCAGGTTAGTTTTTATGGATCAGATGTTATTTCTTTTTACAAAATTGATCACATAATAGGATTGATCTGTTTAGCATTATAATGTTATCTTTTAGTTATTCCAAATGCCAGAACTTGGACACCAAAAGGAGCATCTAACCTGCTTTGACCTTGAAACTTGCTATCAAAATATTTAGATGTGAACCACATCAATGTATTAAAAGCTTTGTAGGACAATGGAGAAATATTAGGTCTCCCCCTCAATTACCAATAAAAAAGTTAGGAAGTCCTAAGTTTGAAAATTTTAGTGTTTTAGGACCATGTACCTTTACCGGAAATGCTTGCACTTTTTGAAGAAATTTGCTTCAAACGAGGAGCCACTTCACCTGGAAATAAAGACTTTATTTCCAGTTGTTAAGCTGTAAGATTTGGAATCTGTGTTTTGCTCAAGTATATCTTAGGAATAGATTTCGCGCAATTCAATATCTGCATAGCTTCCCTTCTAAATACACAATCATATTTTTGTCAATTTATAGGATGAAGCACCAAATGACAGGAGGATAGGCAAATTGTGCGAGTATGCAGCAAAGAATCCTTTGCGTATACCGAAGGTAGTAATTCCATTTTGTCTTGGCTGGAGCTGTTGTGTCCTTCTTGCTTGGTCAGTTGCTATTGTGGTTCTGACTATGTTGTGACGTACTCCCTCCGTCACTATTTATAAGTTATTTGAACCAACTTTTCTTGTAACTAAATATAAGTCATTGTTGTTAGTTTATTAGATATTTTACTGATTTTTTACTATATAATCCTTGTCTCTTTATTTTTCCTAATCAATGTTGTTAGTTTGATTCAAATTAAATAGTGACATTTTAGGAAAAAAAAATATTACCTTAATTTTGACAAAACTATGGCTAGTTAGTGAATTATAACTAGTGATGGAGGGAGTGTGCTTTTTTTATAGTGAAACAAGAGATGATTGTAATTGGCATCTTCATCGGTTAGAAAAAGAAACTGAATTAGCTTCTGAATAGGAACCAAACTTTGCAGGCTTCAGCTACCTGTGAAATGGTGCTGTTTTGCCAAAATCTGATGAGTAATCTTGGATAAGGTGCAGTTGATCTTAGGAAGTCGAATTCTTTTAACCATTTGCATGGCTAAAATGTTAAGATACTGCTTCTTTTCCGTCTGGAATGTTAATCTTTCATCTGTGCAATTTACCCATCAAGTTCCACAGGATTTTGTTCATTCTTGACACTGACTTGAGGACTAATCATTAATGTACAATTCTGGTCCTATTTCATATAGAGTATTACATCATCCCATCAATTATGCACCAAATTTAGTTATTTTGTTATCTTCAGATGCATGTACTATGTATAATTTTCCTTTCTTTAATAATGGTTTAATTATAAATTTAGTGGTACAAGTTCATTCAATTTGGAGGGCAAAGCTACTTTCTTGACATTTTAGTTCATTAGAATGCTCAGTGTCTCCTACTTATCTAACCATTTTTTTTTGCACTCACATACAAGTGTATGTATACATGTGTATGTACATCAATATTTCTATGTTTTCTTGAGTACATTTTTACAATCAGGAAACAAATCATCTCTTCTCATGGGATTTTTGTTGTGAGATCTGTGGCACATCAATGCTGTACTTTCAGATGTCTCTGACATTGTGACATTGTATCTCCGATGCATGCAATTATTTATTTTTGAAGAAAACATTTCAATTTGGCATGTACTGATGAATGAATGTTAACTAATGAACAGATAACAACTTCCCTTGAGCAAAGGTGTTACAAGGAACTAAGAACTGAGAACTACCGTTCTGCAAAGGTTGTCATGTGCATTTACAGGAATTTAGTACTCTCCTGCAAGGAGCAAATGTAAGTTATTTTGTTTATTGATTTTTTTTTTTTTTATGTTATTCTGCTTCTTGTAATACCATTATGGAGTTTTGTGATTGCCGTTTCACTGAAGCATTTACATATAAATGCCTGCCATTATAACTGGAATTATAAATCTTCAATTTCCGGATTTGTTTGTTCTCCGGTTACCAAGTTCCCAATTGGTTGCCTCTAATGGTTTCCTCTTACAGAATTTGAGCCAAAATTTGCATTTAAGTTAGTCTTCAATTAGTTCTTAACGGTCAACATTCAATGGCAAATGTGTTCAAAATTGACTAGTTGCTTTTTCATATTCAACTGTTTCACCTAATGCTGTAAGGAAAATGGAGAAAACCATTCAAGGGATTGGATGGTACATTCTTGTTGTGGTTAACAACCTTCTTACATTCCAATTATCGTCTTCTGATCATAAACTTATTATGCAAAACCTTAACTCATGATGAGTGAAATGTTGGCAGGCCACTTTTTGCAAATAGTTTGTTAAGCATAATTCATACTCTACTGGATCAGACCCGGCAGGATGAAATATTAATCATAGGATGCCAGTCCATCTTCGATTTCATAAATAACCAGGTTTTTTTTTTCTTCTTTTCTTGTGTTTGGCGGTAGTCATGTTTTAATTTGATGATACATCCGCACTCTCTTTTAGGCTCATGAAAGATTTTGTGTGCATTTATATATTTTACAGAAAGATGGGACCTACATGTTCAACTTAGAAGGATTCATTCCAAAGCTCTGTCAACTGGCTCAGGAAGCTGGTGAAGATGATAGGGCAAAGCACCTTCGTGCAGCTGCATTGCAAGCACTCTCCGCCATGGTAACATCTTCATGTGGCCAACTTTTTACTCAAATTTCAAAATATCATTGATAATTTTGTGTTTTTTAATTGACCAAATCATGCTTATATTTCCACTGGCAAAATCTTGTAGTCGCTTCTGAAATTGCATCGAGGTCCACTATCTAAATTCTAATGGTTGATTAAACAAGAGTAGTGGATTCTAATGCCTTAATGATACAAAAAGGTTCCAATTATCTATTTCTTTTTAAACTTCGATTACATTTGAAGCTTGAATTTCACAGAGAAATGGTGTTCTAGGCATATTGAAATTTGATCCAGTCTATAGTGACAAGTTCTGGTAGGCATATTTCATCCTTTATTTCGTCTTTGTGTTCATATTTGTCTGTTCCTTGTATCATTGACTTCTTTCTTTTCTTATTGCTTTTCATAATGCTAGGATACATGCAAAGATTTCATGCATTTGGTTTGAGACTAAACAGTTGATTGTCCTGTATAGAGTTAGTGTCTTTGAACTGCAGTTACCAAAGTATTGGAGGGGTATTAGAGTAACTTATCAAAGAAAGACAGGAGAAAGAAACACAAAAATGATTCAAGACTGAATTCAAGTAACCATGCACATTTCAAGTGATCAGGCATTATAATGATTAAGTCTTCAAAGTATCAAAACTCTTCGAAAGGCCACCTTACCAGTTTCAGTGGAGGATCCTGTCAGACACATACTTGATAAAATGGCAAAAAATCCTTTTGTGGAATTTATGATTCATTGCCTTAACCAATGAACACTGTTCATTCAAATTCCAATTCTATTACATGAACAGTCATTGTTCCCCTCATTATATTTTTGTTGTTCAACAGGTTTGGTTCATGGGTGAATGTTCTCACATATCTGTTGAGTTTGACAATGTAAGCAAATTCTGTTGAACTCCTGCTCTGTTTAGATCTGTTGATAATTGAGATCTTTACATTATTTTGTTTCTCATATTTAAGCATTCTACTTAACTTGTATAGCTTTTTTCTGTACTGTTTTGTATTACAAGACCAGAGTATAGCAGCATATGGCACAATTTCCATCCTCGACTTATAAAATTTAATGAATATGTGGCATTGATTGAAGCTTCTATCTTGCTGTACACTCCTTAAAACCAAAGAAAGAAAAGAAACCAAATACGAAGACTTTCACATCTGTAAACTAAATTGCATATGCTATAAGATTTCAAAGGCAGAAGATTGAATGTACTACAAGTGTATCAAAAGTTATCTGCATCTCATTTCCCTTATCTGCTCTCCACAAGAATCCTTCGTGTCATTCTCTTTGCTGACTCTTTTGAAGCTAACAAAGCTTGAAATGTTCACCTGTTGGAGTCATAGCTCTTCTATTCTCATATGTTTGCTAAACTTATTGCTGAAAATGGAGTAGGTCAATCTTACAATTTTCAGATCATATCTCATTTCTCATGCTTTATTGATTTGTCAGATTGTTTCAGTTGTCCTGGAAAATTATAGAGATTTAAGTGAGGAATCTCAAAAGCCAAACCTGAACACGGGGCAAGAAGTACATAATGTAGAGGGCCACTCACCAGAAGGTCTGGCGAAGGTTCCATCTTGGCAAATGATTGTGAATGAGAAAGGCGAAGCAAATGTCACAGTGTAATCCTGGGCATAACCACTTAGCTGACCTCCCTCTTCTGTTCCGAATATACTATCAAGTGCTGGTTGTTTCTGTTGTGGATGATATCCTTATGTGATCTTTTTTCTACCTTTCACAGGGAGGATGCCCAAAATCCACACTTCTGGTCTAGGGTATGCCTGAATAACATGGCTAACATAGCCAAGGAGGCTACAACCATGCGCCGTGTTCTTGAGTCTCTCTTTCGGTATTTTGACAATGGAAATCTATGGCCATCTGAACATGGGATTGCTTATCCAGTCTTGAAGGACATGCAGATGGTATTGGATGATTCAGGTAAGCATTTGATCCTTTAATATGTACATAAAAGTATAAATATTCCTGTGTTCCATGGACTTTGTTGTTAATTGATATCTGTGGCTGGCTGAGTTTGAATGATGGTTTGTCCTTTTCAATAATGCAGGCCAGAACACACATTTTCTGCTCTCAAATTTGATCAAGCATATGGATCACAAAAATGTTCTGAAACAGCCTGATATGCAACTTGACATTGTTCAGGTTGCAACATCCCTTGCTCGTGATACAAAGATTCTGGCTTCAGTTGCTATTATCGGAGCAGTCACGGATGTGATGAGGCATCTTCGGAAAAGCATACACTACTCACTTGATGATGCAAGTCTTGGAGCTGATATGATTAAGTGGAATAGAGAGTTTCGGGAGGCTGTGGATAACTGCCTTGTAGAATTATCATCTAAAGTAAGATTTTGTTCTTCATCAGATCAAAATGACTATGCAGCTTGCATGCTATAATCAATTGAAAGTTAAAATATAAAAGTTTCTTTTGTAACTACCTCTCTCTCTCTCTCTACAACACACACACACACACAAACACGCCCACGGCATTGCAGCTCACTGAAATTATGTGCAGATGTCAATTTTGATTTATTGGTTTGTTTCATTGAAAATAGCTTAGTTAGCTGGATGTCAGGAAATTTAACAATTTGTGTACAACATCTATAAACAGGTTGGAGATGCAGGCCCCATCCTTGATGCAATGGCTGTAATGTTAGAAAACATATCAAGTATTACAGTAATAGCCAGAACAACAATAGCTGCTGTTTTCCGTACTGCTCAAATTGTTGCTTCACTTCCAAACCTGGCATATCAAAACAAGGTAAGCATAGGTAGAACGAGATTATCCATACTGGTTGTTTATCTCTTAATCAGATATATAAGGCATTCCTCTTTCCTGTTTTAGGCATTTCCGGAGTCAATATTTCATCAGTTACTTCCCGCTATGGTTCATCCAGATCATGAAACACGCGTTGGAGCACACCGCATCTTTTCAGTTGTCCTTGTTCCTTCTTCAGTTTGTCCTTTCAAGGGTTTCACTGTGCCCGAGACAATGAAGGCTACAGATCTTCAGAGGACACTTTCGAGAACTGTTTCAGTTTTCTCTTCTTCAGCTGCTCTTTTTGAAAAGCTCAAAAAACAAAACGCTTCTTCGCGGGAGAATGTTAATCAAGGAAAGAAGGAAAATGCTGATGGGGAGGAACAGAGAAACAACAACAGTGGGATGCTTAATAGAATCAGATCATCATATAGTAGAGCCTACAGCGTCAAAAGTTTACCTGCGGTAGTAGAAGGAGTTTCGACAAACAAGAAAACTAAGGGAATGGTATGTTTCTCAGATTCTTTCTTAGTAAAGTAGTAGTTAACATTTGAGAGACTGGTTTATCTTAATCTTCTCTAAATGAGGAGCGTCAATATTTGTTGTCTATTCAAGCTGGTGACTGTCTGAGTTTGTTAAATCCTGCACTCAATTTGCAAATCTGCAGAATTATTAATCGGCTAAAATTATAAAATTATTTTCGTATTTTGCTTATATATTCCCCACAGATAACAATCTTCATCTGAGTCAAGTCTATTTCATTTTGGTTTGTCAAATAATTTAACTGCTTTTTTGTCCTCATGCCTCAGGAGCCAATTTCTCTTCGGTTGAGTAGCCATCAGATCACTTTGTTGCTTTCATCAATTTGGGCCCAATCTATATCTCCTGCAAATATGCCTGAAAACTATGAAGCTATTTCTCACACATTCAGCCTGGTTTTATTGTTTGCTCGAGCTAAGGTAATCTCTTGTCCAAAATATATATGTCTCCCATAATATTCAAATTTTTGTTCCTTCCGAATGTCTACTTAAAATGATATCATCCAAATCACAACATTGATCATGGCTATGAATTAAGCAGCCTCGAACTCATTTCTGAAAATTGCTCTTTGATTTGTGTAATCTTGAAGGGTTCTGTACTCTAGGTGGTCAGTGTTAGTGTTGGTTTTCCTTGTGCCTTAATAAATACTCTTAAAGAGAGTAGAATAAAGTTATTATTTTATGCATTGGAAAGTGTGAAAGGCCAAATATTTTGATCCAACACAAAATGGCCAAACGGTCATATATATTGAAATGGAGACCAAGTCCCGATTTGTATGGACACAACCCTTGTTCATGTCTCTTTTTTTTTTTTTTTTTTTTTATGTTTTTGATTCATTTTGGTTTAGCTGTTATTCACATAATCTTCCCTTCCCTAGATGTGCCCAACTCAATGCCAGGATATGATGTGGAAAGTTTCTAGTACAACAATTGCTTCCTCAAATTTTTCATACTCTTCTGTTTGCAGATAATGCAATGTCTTTCTTGCCATATAATAATGGAATATCATAAAGAAATAGATTTTCTTATTTAGAACTTTCCTCATGGTGATTGAAATGAATACAGCAGAAGAATTTCTAGAACAATTTCATGCAGTCTTAAGGGGAAAAAAAAATAGTAGATGATGTTTTCAATATTTCCAGTAGGATTTTGTTGGAATACCCAGAGGATATGCGAACAGCTATCTCCACTAACATGATCTTTCCTGCACTCTAAATTTGAATTCTCTTTGATACTAACTCATCCATAGTTAAATGCCTTTTTCTTGTGGAAATTGACTATCTGTTTTCCTAAATAAACATATTTTTCAACTGAAGTTCCACAAACATCCTTCTGAAATTAATGGATGTGAATACCACTTGTTTACAAGTCTAATCACTGGCTACTTTAGTTAATAAAGTTTCTCATGTAATAATTGGATATGAATCCACTAACTCATGGTCTCATTATTAACCATTCGAATAATTAAGTGCAATTTATCTTACTTGTGGTTCACTTGCTGCTCTCGTGTGCCATGTAAAAAACGGAACATTTGGTTTTGTTCTGAGGGGAATATTTATGGACACAAAACTGCTTTTCATTACATCTTCAACTTTAAATTTCTTTATTTTTAGGTCTAATTCCAATAGTTGACTTTTATTGCCAAATATTTTTACCCATTTTCAATCTTTCTATATGTCTTCAGCAGAAATAGATTTTTACCCTAAAAGTTTTCAACTAAAGTTAACTGATAAACAATGCATGTAACTTGTACAGAATTATCCTGAAAGCATCTTCTATCTAGTCCAAATACCATCTGCGCACCTATTGGAATTTCTTTCCCCCTATTTTTCCAGTTTTTCATTGTGTTCATCTCAGCATAAGTGTATATAGTTTACTCTCATTTTCTCCAAATTTTGTTTATTGAGCATTATGCTGCAACTTCAATATTGCTCCTGCATTTTTCCTTCGCAGAACTCCTCTCGCGAGGCTTTAGTCCGAAGCTTTCAACTAGCATTCTCACTTCGTAATTTTAGCCTGGCCCAAGAAGGTAAATCATAACTCAGTCATTTACAACTGTGAATACACTCCTGAGTTGCATTTGCTTGCAGTTCCTTTAGATTTTTCGCATCTTCCGGTTTTTCCTGGGTTGGGTTTTATGCATCTTGATTGCAGCATAACATGAAGAAAAGTTTAAACATATTTTTTATGTTTACACTCCTGAGTAGAATAGATTTCATTTCTATGATTCCTGAGCAAGAAATTTTACAGGTAAAAAATACTAATGATAAGAGTTTTGTGATTGGGGAAATTGACTAAGAGAAATACGGCAAATGATAACAAGCTCAGGCAAACAAGTTAAATAGGAAATGAGAAAATAACAACCAATCTTGGTCTATGGATGTGACATTTGCATCTATTTTTCTGTTAACTGCTGCAGTTATATTTTGATTGGTTTTCTCAATCCAGCTCTTCTACTGTTCATTTTCTAACCCAAAACATTTCTTTTACTGGGAACTTCATGTTCAAAATTTTCCAAACCCTACATGTGGGCTCACGCATTTGCATTAAGTATCTCTTTTAAACATTTTTAAATCAAAATCATCTTTTAACTATTTATATTTTGTGAGGTCCAATTTTAATCAAATCAAACATTTAAGTACAGAACCCGTAAATTGATTCAAGTACATTCTGACTTCTATTCTCAAAACAAAACAAAATTTTCACTTTTAAACCAAATTCAAATTTCATTAAGATTCTTACATGAACCATTCGTGGCGAATGTGATTTTTTCCTACTTTATCACATAACACAAGTAGAATATTATTCAAACATCAACTTTTACAAGTCAAATTTAATTAAATCCGGAAATGCTTTCCCAAAAATATAAAAAGAAATTTTGCTTAATTATCTAGACCCGGAATTTTAATATTTACTCCTTTCGTCAATAATCATAAGTAGTTTGTAGTCAATTTGTTAATATTAAGTTGAAGTTTTCTTTCGAAAAATATCCTTATTGGAGAAGAACATTAAGAATGAATGAGAGAAAAATTTTTTGTGAAGAGAGAGAGAACATGGGTAATATTAGAAAAATGAGTAAAATATCCATTAAACTACCAACAATAACTTATAATAAGGGATAAAAAAAGTGATCAAATGACCTATAATTATTGACAGAGGGAGTATATACTATGTTTGTTCAGTTTGATATTTTGCTTCACAGAAATCTGTCACCAACAGTTCTGCTCAAGCTTTGCTACTTTGTATTTTCAGGACCACTACCACCAGCACGTCGAAGATCCCTTTTTGTTTTGGCTACTTCAATGATTATATTTACTTCAAAGGCATACAACATTTTTCCTCTTGTTGCATCTGTAAAGGTTACATTTTCTAAGAGAGCGGTAGGTAATTACAGCTATGAAGCTATGCTTTGCAGTTCAATGTTCCCCCTGTCTTCATTGTGGAACTTTCTTACTCAAAAATTAACCCATGTCTTTTATATGGCGAATCAGTAGTTCTTTTTCTGATTTCCATATAATTCTTAAGCAGTAAGTTTGATGAGCATAATTTAGGAAATGGTCTTTATAACGATCTCTCTTCTGTGTTTCAGATTGATCCATTCCTATCTCTGATTGATGATTGCAAGCTACAGGCTGTTGCCCCAGGAATCATTCAGGGTAAAATTGAGTATGGTTCCCAAGAAGATGATAATAGTGCTCTGAGATGTCTTTCAGAGATTGAAATTACCAATGAACAGGATAGGGAAAACATGGTTGCTCTTATAGTGAAGAGTTTGGAGAATTTGGCAAAAGTAATTCTTCTTTTTCCATTTTTAAAATCTAAGTGTCTTCTGCATAAAGTAACTGATTTGGACAGTCTGATTCCGAAATGATTCTTTCTGCAGGGTGAAATCGGCACCATAAGAGAGCAGTTGTTGCATGAATTCTTGCCTGATGATATATGCCCCTTGGGTGCCCAACTTTTCCCTGATCCTTTGCAGAAAGAAAACGAATCCCTATCAGAAGACCAACAACAGGCAGAGGTATATTCCTTCAGTAGAATCCAAAAATCTTACTATGTTTTGACTGCAATAACATTGTTTTTTGCTGTTTTGCAGTGTGGGCCCCTCTTATCAATGGATGATGATTCAGAGAGCAGTTCAAAACAAAATCCACAACTAATTGAAATTCCTAACCTGTTGAGTGTGAATCAACTTCTAGAGTCTGTAAGTTACCTTTGCATTTTCTTTTAGCAGACATAAATTTTAATTATGGCATTTGATCTTGCATGTCGTTCTCCTTTCAACCTTTATATTTTAATTCATAGAAGCACATGAATTAGCATGCATTATTCATCACTCCTCTGCCTTCTTCTGAACACTTTTGTGATATGGTGTTTTTTTTTTTTCCATCTATAAATTTTTTAGCAAATTCATGAAGAAAGATATGAGTTTTATTTTTAGGTGTCTAATGTGGTTGGTGATTGCTATGAATGTATTCTGGAGGTGCTTTATATGGATAACAACCCTTACGCTAGCTCATGACCGTGACTCATTTCTAACATGATGTATACAGTTATCAACAAATTGTTTCCGTTTGTGGTGTTGAATACTGTTTTGTTTGCTAATATTATTATATTAAAGTTAGCGATTGAAATTATAACATTTCATTAGATCTTCTAAGCACCATAACCTTACCAGAGCTTTATCTCTCTTTGATAAGAAATGGTCATATTTTAAGCTTAGCTTCTTCGGTTTGAACATCTGAGATTATCCATTATGTTAGTAGAGCTTCATTAGAACTTTTAACAGACAGAAATTTTCCTGTTCAATGCATGCAGGTTTTGGAGACGGCACATCAAGTAGGAAGAATGTCTGTATGTACTGCACCAGATGTTTCATACAAGGAGATGACCCTTCA
The DNA here is from genome assembly GCA_035221335.1 of Echites panduratus. Taxonomy (NCBI): domain Eukaryota; kingdom Viridiplantae; phylum Streptophyta; class Magnoliopsida; order Gentianales; family Apocynaceae; genus Echites; species Echites panduratus. Next base: position 12,135,098 of record JAWZTD010000082.1, read on the forward strand.
TTGTGAGTCACTCACAAAGGGAAAACAGCAGAAGATGTCATATTTGATGAGCACCCAAAATAAACAAGAAAGTCTGTTGATAAGAGTTTCACAAAATTCTGATGATAACGAGAAAGCAACTGTTTCTCATTTACCAAGTGGCAAAGGTTTCAGCTTGGTAATTTCTTCATTCTTCTTACATGCTGTTGTTCGGTTGTTCTGTTCTGGTTCATTTTTATTCATCCTTAATCATGTACTTAATGGTGTACTAATAATACTCCCTCTGGTTTCTTTTTCTTTTTCTTTTTTTAAACCTGTCACGATTTGGAGATTTCCCAGGGTTTTTGACTTGTCATGTTATGAAATAAAGTTAGCATTTACTACTTTATTTCCCATTATTGCTTCCAACTCTATTTTATTCAATTTGTTTTTAGGTCTTTTCCCGTACAGTTGTCGTGAATTTTGTGTTCTTAATAGGTGTAAAAGCATATTTTGTGACAAGGAAAAAAAAGGACGGAGTATTTTAAAGGAACAATGTGTTAGGAACATCAGCTGATTCTCTCTCTGCCCTATTACTAATAACTGCAAATACAATCTTATTTTAGAATCAGTTTAACATGGAGCCTTAGCAAAACTCCACATTTCAACCAATTTCATCTTTATGTACAGATACATATCCATTGTTCTTCTTTCTTGGTTTCTTCTTACTATCTATGGATATGTTAATCTTGGAATGGCATCTCTTACTGATCCATTTCTGTTTCCTTCTCATGTCAAAAAGTGACTTTTCATTTCAATTCATGTTTCTTTTACTTCTAGAATGGAAATTACATAGCACACATTAATAAGAGTGGCATACGTGCATGCTTTTGCAATGGAATTAATAAGAGTTAAAGATCCTGTGAATCTAGAAAATTACACATGTAATTTGATGTATTTTTTTTGTATTTTGATGAATGATGTCGAAGTGTCATGTCATAAGTTATTATGTGCTTAAAAGTCTTAGGCGTGTTTATAAGTTCTTTTGCACAATTGTAGCTTCACTAGAGCATTATTCATCCTGTGGTGAGTTGGTTTTCTGAACTTCAACTGACCATCGGAAGCTGCTAAGTTGTATAATAACAGTAAATCGGGATAGTAGAGAGGAATGAGAAAAGTTTAGTTTAGTAAATTCATATACTGAGTTTTCACTGCTCAAGTTGTTTGGAAAACTCTGATCACTATCTCGATACCTTATCTTACACAACCTTCATATAATGGTTCTCACCATACTTTCTTTGATTAATGTTTATTAAAATTATCTTGAATGACAATTGGCAGAATGGAAACCCATTCCTGGACCTGGATGTACCAGCGGCCCCGAGCAGAACTCCTCTTCCTTTGTTGTGTGCTGCTGAGTTCCAAACTAATCCTCAGTCATTCAGGCTGCCAGCATCCAGTCCCTATGATAAATTCTTGAAAGCTGCTGGATGTTGACATGATGTAAAGCATCCCGTGTACAGTTTCCACCGTACAATTTTGGTATTCAAAAGCAGAAGCTAAAGAATATGTCAAGGGACTTAAGTGATGCAATGGGTTCCTGCTTCTGAGAATTTGAGGATCTGCCATTCCTTCTTTCGAGAATTTGAGGATCTCCTCCATTCATCTGAGAAACTATATGCACTCCGAGTTGATCGATCAACTAGAATTGATTGAGTTTCTTTCAAGATTATTATTAAATTGGTTTTTTTTTATCGATCAACTAGAATTGATTGAGTTTCTTTCAAGATTATTATTAAATTGGTTTTTTTTTCTTTCTTTTTCCTATTTTTATTTTTGTTTGAAGTATATGTAGTTGTTGAAGACATGGGGTAAGAAGATCCCTCCTGTGAGATAGACATAGTCCATCAGAACCTGGGGATTCTACATCCTAGTTTTGGTTTGTGTTGTAGAAAGTAGACTTTTGATGTAATTGGAATGTGAACTCTTCTCTCCCATCCAAAGTTGGACATGTATGAGATTAGATCAAATTCAGGACATTTCTTTGTGTAATTATAAATTTTGGCTCAAAGAATATTTGAAATGAAATAAAATTGTGAATACTTGCAGGTTCTGTTTTTCATCCCTTTTCACCATTCTAGATATCTCTCCACATTTCCTTTCTCCACTACTCTCTTTAATTATTATTTTACATGTCTTCAAGCAATGCAGGTAATCATCATTTAATAAAAATAATAATGTAATGGTAAAGTATCTACATATTTTTAATAAAATTAAAATTATTCAAACTTGTTTATAAAATCAAATAAAATAAATTATATTTTGACTTATTTGACTCCATTTTTATAAAACCAAGAAAATTTAATATATATATATATATATATTATTTCTATAGAAAATAACTAATTAAATGAAAATTCATAAACTTTATCCAATTTTTTTTAGTAATTTAAAATGTGATTCTTTCATAAAATCTTAATTAATATAGAAATTGGAATACTCATATTCTGCAATTATCCTTAACTTTAGCCGATCTAAAAACAAAAAATTTATTAAAAATTAAAGTTTTACTCAATCCTGAACATATCATAAGGAGGTTTTTTTTTTTTTTTGTCTTTTTTTATAAAGAAAATAAAATGACAGAAACGACGCCGGCCTGCAGAGAAACTCTTCTTAGTCTCTAAAGCCATCGGGTGTTGGCCCATGAAAAAGAAGCTATCTCTCTCCCTCGCGTCCCTGGTACATTCTGGTGAGTTCTCTCTGCATGTATGCATGTGTTAATCTACCTATAGATCGTTTGATATATTTCTAATTTGTTCTTTTTACAGTGTCAATTACGAAATTATTTACTGGAGTGATTTGAATCAAGATAATTTGTTTTGTCCTAAAAGCTAGGGTTTTTATTTCTAATTTTCACCTTGTTATATTTAGTCTCTAAACCATCCCGTGTTGGCCCAGGAAACCGAAGCTGTCTCTCTCCGTCGATCCTATCATCCCTCTTACATTCCGGTGAGTTCTCTCCACATGTATGCATATGTTAATCGTTTGGTATATTATAATTTATTCTTTTACAGTGTCAAGTACGAAATTTCTTGTTGGTTTGATTTCTATGTAAATAATTTGTTTTTACCTAAAAAGTTAGGGTTTTTATTCGTAATTTCACCTTCTTGTTGTATATATCAGTTTCGTTCTTTTTTGGATTTGAATTTCTTTTTGCTTTAAGGATCTGTGGTGAGCTATGTATTTTAGCTACTAATGATGTTCCTCAAAGCAGTTGTGTTCGTTCTATTCTTTGATTTACCAGATTAAAACTTTCTTTAGATTTAGTGGCTCTGGTTTCAATTCTCTATGTGCTTTTTTAGCCGGTGTCTATATTCTTCTTTCTCTCCTAACTTTTAATTTTAATAGAATTGAAATGTGGTAAGGCTGTTTACATGAAGCTATTATAGTCCTATCTACACTAGGTATTATTTATCACATGTTTTATTATCCCTGTATTTCTGGGTTGGTTTTGTATTGAAGTGATAGATTAGAGATGATGGTAAGTTCTGGTAAACTGTTATCAGGAATTGGACGTTATTGACCCGAATAAAAGTTCTGGTTTTTAAATTCAGTTGCTGGATACTAAAAATGGCTACCAAGTACATCTTGTCTGCTTTAGCTGGATCATTTGCAATTGCATACGTGTTTGACGTTGCTATTGCCGATCACAAGTTGTTTGGAGGTAAAGTTCAGGGGTTTAGCAGAATCCCTTACTTTCAATTTTTAACTTCAATGTGTTTTGGACGTCATTTATATTTTGTTTGAAATTTTATCAGGTACTACTCCAACAACGGTTTCAAGGAAGGATTGGTGGGAAGAAACTGACAAGAAGTTTCAGGCCTGGCCACGCACTGCTGGTCCCCCTGTGGTCATGAACCCCATCAGCCGCCAGAATTTCATTGTGAAGAACCGTATTGACTAGTGGAGCTCTCTCCCAGAACCCGATTTTGCTATTGTTTTCAAATCTCATTTTACAAATAAATACCCGTTCCAGAATTGTCTTTAATGTACATTCATGGATGAACAAGAATTGTTTGGTTTTCTGTCTTTGCTTTGGTTTCCCTTGGCTTAGTTATGGAACTTGTCCTGTTCTGTAAGTAAACTACCATTAGAAAATTTGGTATCGAATTTCTATTGTTTGTTGAAATGATGTAGTTTGGCTACAGTAATGGTATGGCAGAGACAGATGTCAATATCTGGTCATGCTTTCCATGTTCCAAACTAGACATGTATATCTCCAATGTTCTTTTATTGTTGGCATGCATGAATCTTTCCGAGGATGGTGGAGCTCAAGTTATGACATGTCCAACACAGGAAGCCTGTCCTCCCCGGGTGAAAATCAAAGGGAAAGAGGAAAAGAAAAGACCGAAGGTTTAAATCTGTGTAGCCTCTGTGTGGCTGCCAGCCATTTTTAGTTACAGAATAATGAACAAAACTATGGGTCTGTTTTTTCATTTTCTTCAAATGCTTTCATCGAACTAGTGGAGAATAAGATGCAGTTCCTATTTAAATCTTCCAAGGATACCATATTGTCGCATTGTGAAAGGCAACTTAGAGGGTTATTCTATGTAATTGGAAAGGAATCATCCACATGCTTGCCTAATGTTGGCATCCTGCATGCCCACGTGTTCATGCAGGACATTGGATAACCTTACTGAGAATTTTCGAAATGTCTAAAATAGGACGATGTACGCCTCACAGTTGCTTTTCAGAACTTTGTCTGCCGAAAGATATTCGGACTGGGCAAGTATACATTTTTCAATCAGCAGGAAAATGCAGTAAAACGCGCTTTGTTTATCAAATACAAAGAAAAACTTCTCTCGAGCCTTGGACAACCAACCTTCCCCTCGGAAATAGAGACGTAACAGCAGAAATATAAACAGCTACAAAATGAAAAACAACACAACCGGGCAACGGTTGATATGTTTAACTGACAAGAAGGTCTCTGTGCTCTGATATTGCTTAGCACTGGTGCAAACAGAGAAGTGATCATGTAACTAATATTCATGGGAAAAATTGTGGATAAGATTAAGAGTAATATGTTCCATTTACAGCACTTTCCACAAAAATCTCAATCATATGATTGATGGCCTGAAACATAAACAGCATTACAAATTTACCACTATATGGATGACATCTGTTGCATTTACCCTCCACCCCTTTTCCCTTCTGCTCTTTTTCTTAAATGCAACATATTAAAGAACTGCATTTCTGGAAAGCTCTTCAGCAGGAGACACTTTAGATTGGCATAAAACAGGAGCTAGCCTAACCATATACAAGACAGGCCATCTTCCTGCAGATGATAAAGTTGGAAACAGAAGAATATATTG
>JAWZTD010000082.1:12214354-12228480 GCA_035221335.1 Echites panduratus
CTGAATTATACAAATAGTACAAATAATTTCAAAAGGGAGAAGAAAGTCTTGGATTCTCTTATTTGCAAACAAACTGATACTTTAAAATGATCTGGCGATCAGGTTGATATAAAATGTAGTTTAAATGAGGTTAATACAGAAATTCAGCCCCATCATCCTAGTAACTCATCCAAAGAACTAACATCACCATAAAAGCTAATAAATGGTTTTCAATAATAAATGCAACCCATGCTCTGACATCAGAAGGGATACAACAGAAAATTGTTTCACTGTCTCAATCTCATGGAGAAAAAGACAGGACTCAAAGCCTTGCGGAATGTCCCATGCAGCAATCTCCCATGCATCATATGGCAGCTTAAAGCAACATTCAGCATTTACCATATCCAACCTAAACAAAGATTTGTAATATTACAGTTTACTTTTGGCGAAGGTATAGCACAACTTTCTATGTTGATTTGTTTGGCCATTGCAGCAGATACATTTAATATGTAAGTCAGCATATGTGAGGCATAGCTAAACAACTTATTTAATCTCACGCTTCTAAGTGCAATCAAATCAACAGGCAATCATAAATGATTCCGCATAGATTCGCTACAAATTCAGTGAACAGGGATCGTAAAGAAAAGAATAAAATTTTGCTGATTCTTCTGTAAGACATCCACACAGAATGGGGTTCTGGTAAGAAATGATGGGTAGCACGGGGGCTTTTCCCTTCTCATTCTTGCTTTATTTTTTAAGAATTGGACGCATGCATATGAACTGCAACTATCGGACTTAAACCCATATCTTAAACGAAGGTAAAGATATTCAATCACGCCCGTGAATGCTACTAGCTGATAATGATTTATGGTTTTACCTGACTCCGATTTGCGGCTGAGCAGCTGGCCTTCCTCCTGCAACGGTAATTGTTAAGTGGGGTAAAAGCCGTCCCCATTTTTACTCAAGGAAAATTGGTAAATTTAGTCTCTGGAAAGTTTTTGTTCGGTCTTTAAGGTTCATTTTTTCTATTTTAATTTAAGATCCTTTTTATGATTGGTAGTTAAGATCCTTTTATATTATTTCACAAAACTTTAGTGAGGAGATAAAATATGTAGTGTGCACAAAATAAAAATAATATTAATAATAATAAGAAAAATGCATCAAAGAAATTAAAAAACAAAGGTAAAATAAGAAGAAAACAATTTAAAATATGCAAAGAGAAAATTAAAAGCAAAAAAGGGGTAAAAAAGATAACATGAAAATTTGAGAGTCAAAATGCTTAATTTAAAATTTTGCCTCCTCTGTTTTTTTTTTTTTCCAAGTTTATGCTTTTTTGCAAAAGCTTGAACGAACAGATTTTTTTTTTCATTTAAGTAATTATTTTTTAAAATAAGTCAATCCAAAATAAATTTTAAAAAATAAAAATTCATTTAAATAATAGTCCTTCCATTCATGTCCTAAATTTAAATAAAACTTAACATTACAAAAATTTTTAAATTTTGAAACTCAAATACATTTAAAACCTGAGCACTTATTTATTATTTAAAATTTTTTAAATAATAAATATCAATTTTATTAAAAATAATAATAAAGTATGGTAATTTGAATCAAAAATTTTAAAGTAAAAGGTCAAAGGTTTGGATCTTCGCTGGAAAGGTTAAGAAAAAAAATATTCTTTCAATTTTCTTTTCTTGGTTTATTGGTAATTTCATTTACTGTTTATATTTTCATTTTTATATTATATTTAAGTAATATAATAATTTATATTTTAAATTAATTAAAATTTTATAAAGATATTGACATCAATATTTAAAATGAAATAAATTAAAAGTTTTTTTAAAAATCATTATAAGTTAAAATGAGATATTTAATTATAAAAAGAGTGACTATTATATAACTAAGTATGTATGTATATGTATAACTTGATTTTTTAATTCTTTATAATATTTAAGTATCATTTCGGGTTTTTATTATAATATTAACATTTTTAGGGACGCAAAAGGAAATAAATCTTATTCTGTCATCCGGTAGGCTCACTGGATGGCTTGAACCGAAAATCCGAACCCAAGAAAGAAGAAAGACCGCCACTGGCTTCCCTTCCCCAGTAACAAGATTAGCAAAGCAACGCTTCTAGAAATTCTCCGCCATTACTTTTTTCTGAGTTTCAAACTCTTTCCTAAGCGGACTCAATACACAATCCACCGGTGAGTTCAAGATTCTCTGTAATTTATTTGTTTTTCACAGATAACAATTACCTGTTTCTGAATGTGGATGTGAATGTGTATTTGGAGAACAAGATTGTCTACATGGGGCCATTAAGATTAGGACACACTATCTCCACAAAAAAGGGAAAATTATCAGTTGGTGTTTGAACTGTATGGAAAAGCCGAAAAGGTTTAGCTGTTAGTGACTATGGTTCTGATAAAGATTCTCCTTTTGCCTTGTGTGTTTCTGTAATTGGGTTGTTTAAAGAATTTTGCTTTCGGCTGTACTTATTCTCCAATTGTCTGAAATTATCTGATTCAGATGGCATAATAGAAACTAGACCAAATTTCTTGTTTTGTTTTCAAGTCTGCCTTACTTTTTTTTCAGGCTCCATTACCAATACTGTCGAGAAAATGAGATGGTGATTCTTTTTGTTTTTTTTTTCTCCTCTTTTGTCTGAAATTCCGAAAGTTTCCTTGTCTAATTAATGATCACCTTTTTAATTACTAAGTCCGGTAGACAATTTTCCTAGACAATGTTTACAACCATTTGTTGAATTTTTAGGGTGGGTAGAAACTAGAAGAATTCTTACAGGATATTCACACCTTCAATTTAGTAGGGTAATATAAGGGAAAAGATACTTGTAGATGATAAAGAATTGTTGGGGCAGTGATATTATCATTTAACTTGGTTGGCTTCTGTTTTCCTGGGTGAAGTATATGGGGAGATCAGAGAATATCTATCTTGATTCAAAAGAGAGCACCTCTGAAAGAAGAAGTCTTTCATCTATGCCAATGCCATCTTGAATTACTTCACGCTTTGGCATTGAATATATTATATTAATATAAACTTGGGGAGGTGGGGGAGGGGAGGGGTGGGGTGGTGTGGGGTTGTCAGGTCTCTACATTTGTTATTCTGTAATTGGCATTCAGCTCTTTAACTGGCTTAGTGAATGCTTGTTATTCTTCCTAACCTTGCAACTACACATGAATGTGTCCATGTTGTGTTTGCATTCTGGTTCATTTTCTTGTTTCAGTTTGCAAACAAATTGTGTTGGACATAGATCATGACATCTATGTTGGATTTGGTATAGAGAACAGAAAGTTAGATGCCATGGTCAACTAATGCCTGTTAGGTGTGATGATGCTTCGGATTTGCTTTTCTAATTGTGAATCCATACTTTGATTCTCTGTCGGTTTAGCTTGAGAGAAACCCTGTGAACTTCTATCAGCACGAGTAGGTCAATGTTTCTGCCAAAAGGAAAAGAAAATCCAGAAGTTGATTACCAAGTACTTGTTTAGAGATTGGTCTACTGGTTTTGTCTACATTACCATTGGAATTAGTAAAAGATACAAATGAAGTAAGGCATTAGAAGGAGATAGGTTTCCATCAGGAGTTGGGAATAAAGTTGATACAGCACCACTTGTATTGAAATCTAGTTCCAATGTTTCAAGTTTTGACCTCTTAATTCTTTCACAGGTCCCTTAGTTTTTTACAAAGTTATAAACATACAAGTAGGATGTATAGATGGCAACGTCTCGGCTTTATTTTCTTTTTGGGTGAAGAATTCTCTGAAATCTGAACAATTGTAAACAAGTATCATGAACTTGAGTATGGAATAGTATTTTGGAATCATATCCACAGCATCCCTTTTCTTGATGCTGTATCCAGAAGTCCACGATGTCAATGTGAAATTCTATCTGTCTTTAATTACTTCCAAAATAGAGATGTCAATTTTAATCATTTTTACATGTCTTGGTTTTAAAACGGCCACTTTCATTTATATTAAAACATTTATTAATAATCATCAACCCCATTCTTAACAGAATCATGTTTGAGTGAACTTAGCTATTTGGGAATAATATTTCTGTGAATTTGGCTATTCCCACATATCTAAGAAGGAAAGAGCAAAGCAGAAAGTTAATTCCCTGAAGTCATGATAGCGTTACTTTATTTTTTCAGAATCATGCATTGATTGGTAAATTGGCTGTTCATCCTCGTTAACTTCTTGTCAATGTTTTAACATTTAGTTACTTGAACCAAAGCTATGATAGCATTGCTTAAAGAATCTTATATTCAGAAAAAGGTCAACAACATTGAGCCCTTCTCATGCCTTATTTTTTGGATATTATGCAATGTAATTTATTTTAATGCAGAATCTTTCCAGTATGGATTGTCCTGTGATTGATTGTTCATAGATGTGTCGTTTGTTAAACTGTGCTTCTTTTTCTGAAGAAACTTGGAACTTAAAACAGGTTTATGATGGGAAACAAGCCTGCAAGGCCAAAGAAGGAAGAAGTGCTGTTGAAGATTGTGCCTCCAGTAGACCAGGCATATGCTCGATGGCTTGCCCGGGACCTAGAGAGGATTCACGGCTTCATTCCGAGAAATCCACGGGCTATAAAGCCACCGGAACATTACATCGAGTACATGAGACTATATGGATGGTTGGATCTGAACTTGGATGACCCTGACCTGGCACATTTGTTCAAGTAAATAACTATCATGTAATTAAGAGCACTTGGGTTCCAACATTTGTTCCAAGGACATTTTTGTCTTCTAGTAATTGTAAGAAGGATGTCGCATCCAAATTATAACCATAATAATGACATAGATATTTTATTGTGTTACGGATAAACACAAATGATTTGTCAAATGTATACTTTAACCCAATATTTTTACAATCGGACCGGTTTAATCAAGAATTAGATAGGCTTCCAAGGCTTCCAATCCGGATGAATCTGAAAACCGTCGATGGTTGAAAATCGAGCTTGTTCTAATCTGAACGGCGGTTGGACCGATCCGGATTGGAAAAAACTCATCAATAAAATGGATTAAAGGTTCAAACCCACAATGTCTCCACATTTGTTAAATATATACTTTAACCCAATATTTTCACAATCAGAGCGGTTTAATCAGGAATCAGATAGGTTTTCGGTCAGTTGAATCTGAAAGCCGTCAATGCTTGAAAATCGAGTTTGTTCTAATTTGACCGGCGGTTGGACCGACCCGAGTTGGAAAAACTCATCAATACAGTGAAGGAAAGGTTTAAACCCACAATGTCCCAATTGGTGTGAAGACATACCTACCATTACAACAACATCAATTATGTGATTCAATTGTAAATATATACAAAACTCTAAAACTTATGTTTTTAAAAATAATAATATTTTTTAAAAAACTTATTTCTGAAGTAGGATAATAAAAGTCAATTTTTTTTTCAATTTAGTTGTTAATAGGTAGTAATATATTTTAATTGTTTCAACAAATGGCTAGTCCCATCAGTTTTTAAGTGTGATGACTCTTAAGTTATTGTTAATAAAAAGATAAAATTTGAGATAAATATTTTAAACTTTTAAACTAATTTTAATTCATGTTCCAAAAATATCCCTAGAACTAAAAAGAAAAAAGGAAAATATCTATTTCCCTTCCTCTTCAAGCAAGTCAACACTACCAACTCTTTTTTTCTTTATTTTCTTTTTACGAAGGCATATGAAATCATGATTGTGGCTAATAAGTAGTGGTTTTATTGGGTAAATTTTCTCACAAAACTTTAATTCTCACTTGAAAAGGATCCTTCTCTCTTCAGTAAGGTTTTCATTTTACGGTTAAGTGTCCTTGAAGCCTTTAGGGTTGGGGTCTATTCCATTCCTACCATATGCCATGCCCTTACTAAACAGCTATCACTACTACAATGGATGGCAAAACGACCTGACCTGATGATACTTGAATTGATTTGACCCATTTGGGGTTGCCTTGCTCTTAGAACAAGTCAAGCATAGGTCTAATGAAGGAGACCCATGCATAGGGCAGTCCAGGTATGAGGTTAGTCAGTAATCTGACCTGACCTATTCAGAATAAACCCAATCTCTTCCAAAGGGATATTTGTCTTAAAAAATTATGCATATTACATATATAATTCTGAACACTAAATTCTAATTTCTTTTCTTTCCTTATCTTTTCTCTCTCACTTGCTTCCTTCTCTCTTAGCACTCACCTCACCTCAGCTAGACAGCCAATTTCTCTCTTTCTTTCTAGCGATGCTCACACGGAGGCATCGGTACTTGTCTAGTCACCTTCTCACCCGCTTGTCTGCATCGTTGAATCAGCATTCCCCCCTCTGTCTCTGTTAGTCTACTTTCTATTCTTAAGGTCTACTCTATCTTTGTTCATTCTTCATATATTTATGATCTGCTGAGTGTTGGTACATTTGTTAAATGTTGATTTTCTGATTTGGTGAGTGTCGATGTTGAGTCTGCTAATTATTCTTCATAATTTTTATATTTTAAATATTTTATGATTACTAGGATGGAATTATGGGAAGAAGGCTTGAGAGATCAAATTCAAATATGATGTTTGGATTGTAATTTTATTCAGGGCAAATTATCCCCCCTAACCTTGAACTTATTAAGTATATTAAAAAATAATCCTAAACTAATTTTCGATAAAGCCGTAACTTCAATCTCTCAAAATGACCCACAGATGCACTTCCATCAGCTACCTTCATTATGTCACTAATGGACATGTGTATTTTTTCTTTCAAAAACTTTTTCTACTACCTTCAAAATGACGTTGTTTTGATTTTGGAAGAAAAAAATTCAACAAAAACCAAAACCATTCTCAACCTTTTTTTTTTCCTCTTTACTTTCTCTCTCTTTCTCCAAATGCTCTCTACTTCACCAACCATTCCCCCCACCAGCCACCATCAACCCCGCATTGTCGACATGGTGGTCAACAGGGTGGCTCCAACCATCTTGTCGGCCTCCTCTCTCCTCTGTTGTCTTCTTCCACCGCCACCCACTCCTCTAATTCTTTTGTCGGCAGATTCCACAACTAGAGAAAAAGCCCATTTCAACATCGACAGTTCTCATCCATTCTATTCTATGAAAGAAGTAGTAGCCATTTTTATGGAGAGAACCTTGGTCGGAGAAATCATGATCAGAAGAAAGCAGATTCCATAGCAAGTAATCCAACAATACAATACACCAAATCATGCCATTCCAACAGAGGAAAAATAAAATTCTGACAAAAGTTTTCAAATGCTACAATTCATGAAACTAAAACTAAATGAGGAAAAGTTAAAATTAATAAAACAAAATTGATTTGCTAAATATTATGAGGGAAACCTTAAGCTAATTGACGATACTGCAATATAGACATTAGCAGACTGTGACCACCACTTTTCATGGTGATCAGAGATTTAGCAATATCCATAATGGCGAGATTAAAGCTCCAAGATAAAAACTCTGGATCTGGAAATAACTTGCAGTTGAAAAAACAACGGTAATCAAGAGGCACAGGCGCTCAGAGATCTAAGGAGCAGAAGAAACCCTCGAACCCTTATAGAACCACAAATTACTCAGAAACAGTGAACAGAAGAGAATGAAGATGAATAGTGGAATCTGCCAGCAGAAGAATTAGAGGAGTGGGTGGAGATGGAAGAAGGAGGGAGAGGAGAGAGGCCACCCTCCGTCGCCGGTGAGGGGCTGATGTCACCAACTCGGGGGAATGGATGGTGAAGGTGGTGAAGTAGAGAGCATTTGGAAAAGAGAGAGAAAATAGAGAAAAAAAAAATGGGTTAAGAGTGGTTGGCTTTTGTTGAATTTTTTTTTCATCCCCAAATCAAAACGACTTTGTTTTGAAAAGAGTAGAAAAGGTTTTTGAAAGAAAGTATAAAAGGTTTTTTAAAGATAAAAACACTTATGTCCTTTAGTGACTTAACAGAAGTAATTGACGAAAGTGCATCCATGGGTCATTTTTAGAGGTAAAAGTTATAATTGGATCGAAAATTAATTTAGGGTTTTTTTTAATATTTTTGATAAATTCAGGGTTACAACTTGTAATTTTCCCTTTTATTTAAGTATGGAATTCCTTTTTATAATTTTTCTTTGATTTTGATTTTGGTTCTTTTGTATTTTTGTTATATGAATTTAATGTATTCAATAGTTGATTAAAATTTTTGTTGTATATTAATATTGATTTAGAAATTTTTTAAAACGGGTTGGTCAAAACAAGCAAATTAACCCACCTGTAAAATAGTATAAAGGGTCAAAAGGGGAAATCAGGTCTAGTAAGAACATAATTGGGCAGGTCTAGATTTGAATTGAGAGACTCATGACCACATAACAGGGTAGGTCTAACTCTAAGAAAAATAAGACATCTTTGGATTTTAAAAACATACCTGACATGCTCCATTGTTATCCCAACTCCCAACACTTTTACTGTATTCCTTGCTCCCCGGTGCCAAGAACGGATCATATTAACAAAAAAAAAATGTTAACAAATGCTTCAATAAATTATATTCCCCCCATGTGGGTATTTTCTTTTTCTCTTTCCAGTTCCAAAATATAGATTAGTTACTTTTGGTTAGAAAAAAAAAACAATTATATTATAGTTAGAACTTATAATTAAATTAAAATTTCGTTAATTCTTTTTTTTAAACAAAATTACTATTATTATTTTATTGCTTTTGAAATAATTATCACAGTCCAATGCTATGGACTGTTATTGAAGACACCTTCTGCAATATTCTAATTAAATTTTTAACTATCAAAATTAACGATAAATTATTAATAAAAAATAAATTATTGTATATACAATTTTTTTAATATAAATTAAACTTTAAAAGGATAAACTAAACTCATGGATATTTGATTGATTTTTTTTAAAAAAAAAATATAATTGATCATTAATTTTAACGGTTAGAGACTTGATTGAAGCACTTTCTAAGGTGTGTTTCATAACACTTTATATCATTTCTGTATAGATATACATATATGTATATATATTTATCGAAAAATTCTATTATGAACAATAGAGTTTAAATTATTTTTAGTCCCTATTAAGTTTATAACGGTCAAAGTTAATGGTTAATTATCTTTTAAAAAAATTACTTTTATAAAAAATTATTTTTTAAGAAACATTTTATAAATTAAACTTTAAAAGTATTTGATTAAGTTTAATTTTAATTTTTTTAAAAAAAATTAATTAACCATTAAACACTTAACATGAACTTAAAAATAATTTAAACTTCATTACCCATAATAATATTTATATATATTAATATAATAATTAATGTTATCAAAAGTAAATATTTAATTTTAAAAAGTATTCTAGTAATATTTTGTTGGGTGGCTAACAGTTATTTGACTAACAAAATTAAAAAGATTAATATTTTTGCTCTTCTATCTGTTTTATTACAAGTTTGATTCAAAATATTTTTTTAAAATTTAATTCTCCATTTTTTTTGTTGGTAAATCTGATCCATTTTAAATATTTTTAGTTTTTTTAAGTACTCAATCTTTTCTTTTTACATCATTGATCCAAATTTAGAAAAACATCCTTTGGAAAATCTTTTAACCAGTTTGAGAGTAGCAAAAAAATATATATATATCATTTTTCCAACCCCAACTCCGTTGCCATCTTCCCCACCGCGCCGGCACCACCTTTGCTGGCATCCCACTACCACCACCGATTTTTCTCTTCCTTTCCCTTCCCTGCTTCCTTTTTTTACTTGCCTTTTCTTCCACTTTGCGAATGAGCTGCCACCAATGAGCCTCTCTCTTTCAGATCTGCCTCCGACCAGTCCCGCCGCTCCTTTTTCTCAATTCTTTTGGTTACTTATTCCTCTTTTAAGTCTAACCAGATTTGTCTTAGCCCAACCATTTTTTCTCGATTTCCATCATTTTCCCATTTTAGTCCCTGCTCGCCGTCACTGTCTTTTCTGCCATTTTCAACATTAAATCTAGCAGATTTGCCCTCTCCAAACCTAGTTCAATCTCCTCTCAACCATATCCACCCCCCCCCCCCCCGCCCTCACCTCCCCTTCTTCACCCCCTGATCCTCGCTAAACCCACCTTTGCTTCCTCAGCTGTGAACAATGATTATGATGGGGTTCCGAACCTTCAGTCTACTAAAAACTCAAGTTCAACTAAGAGGGCATCTTCAGTTAACAACACAATTCCTAAGAATAATCCCAAACCCACATAGTACTAATAATATTTCGAAGGCTGCAACAGCAATTTCAAGCACAATTACAACTGCCGGAGTAGCCTCTACTTTAGACAAAACTGGTCCTGTTCATTGGCAAACGATGAATGGAGTCGTAGAAGGATCCAATGTTCCGACAAGTAGCATATCTGATTACTTCATAGAAATGTAACCAGGATGGCATGTCGACGACTTCCTAAACCCCCATTGACCTTTTGGTTTCTACAAGGTTTGCATCGATCAATCAATTTTTTTCCCCCAGATTTTTCTCATTCAATCTGAGGTGCTTTTTGTGATCCAAGAATCACTAAATGGCCTACAAATCCAAGAATTTTTCCTAGTACCGATGAAAAGGGGAAAACTTGAAGTTTAATTGACAAAACCTAATATCATTGATTATTACAGAGTACTGCAGACAATGATATGACAGACCACTTATGGGATGCTGATCTAGAGAGCAATTTTGAAAGTAACTGCGATGGCAGGCGATGCCGGAAAAGGTAGCCAATGCCACCCGATGAAGAAGACGGTGGCAACTGGCGAAAATAGATTAAAAAAGTGATTTTTCTTTTTTATCTCTCACAAATCACTTAAAAACTTAAAAAAAAAAACAATTGGAAATAAAAGTACCAAACCTCCAACAAAAGGATCTACTCTGTAATAATTGAAGGATAACACAAGTTTCAAAAGGGAATTTTAAAAATGATATCAGCCGGGTTTTTAGAAAGTTCCGCATGATCTTTTTTGCCCTAAAAATAAGCATGTGTTTTCTTTTAATATTACCCTACTACTTATAGAAGTACATTGGAGGGTAGAAAGCTGAATATACAATCCGCAGCAAGCAAACAATTTTATCTATCCCCAGCCAACCAACCAACCTGATCCAATCTAGCATTAATTTTCTTTAATCAGTCACAAAATAAATATGCAAAATGCTCCCAAAACAAAACAAGAGCTTCCGGCTCATAAGAATCAACCGGAAACAGGATCCATTGGAAGAGGAAAAAAAGGCAGCCACTCATGGGAATTTCAGATGTTAGATTCCAGGACAAATAGCATAAAAGTTTCACCGCTGATCCGAGGGTACTTTTAAAGTGGGGAAAAAACACGTGAGAGAGTCTTGAAGGAAAATTGTGTCCACTTCATCTTCCCTCTAAGCAGAGATTTTGACATTAGCCACTCCATCCTCATCTGTTCACCAAAATAACCACTATAAATACTTAGGTTGCTGAGAGGTCTAACATTAACTCTTTTCCCCATCTCTTTATATACTAGAGCAACTAGGTTTTTACAGACCATCCCAAAACCAAACAATCAATCAATCTACAGGGCCGCAAAATCAGTGCAAATAATACATTTGTACAACTTATTGGCTGACACAATTGCAAGCGGGTAAAGAAACTATTGGATGCTCTACAATACAAACCATATGAAACAAGTATTGTGCCAACCATATAGAATAGAAGGTACATTTTTAAGATTGGAATGTCAGACCCAAGCCACCGGCTCAGGAGAAATAACAGGTAGCAAATAGCTTTCATCCAAGAATGTGAATTGAAAAATAGAACCAAAAAAAAAGGAACCAAGCTATAAAAATTTTCTACAAAAACGTACTTGATATCCAATACCAAACTTTTCAAGTAACTGCACTTGGTACTTGTGTACACTTTATGGATCAGTTCTATTAACCATTAAAGATTTTGAAGTTAGAATATCATTATTGCACGTAATTAAACATACCGCTGAGACCTCGGAACAACCAAGAGACCTAGTTCACATTATAACATGTAGCTATTCAGTATCGATTAGGGGAAGGCTCTGAGTGTGAGAGAGAAAGAGGGAGCACAATAACAAAGTGAATAAAAGAAAATTGAACCTGGTTAATAACAATAACTAATGAACAAGAAAAAGATAAAACTAAAGAAAACAGGGCACAAAGATGTTGAACCCCAAACAACAAACTGATGATAAAGATGATACAACCACATTTAGGAAATAATCAACCATTCTCTCACCATATAAATGCAGGGTATATCTCCAAAAACGTGAATAAAAAAAGGTATAACACACATCAAATCATAAGAAGATTGTTAGAAAAATCATTCTTAGATACTGTCTCGATTCTTTGACCACTCTGTTCTTGCTTCTTCCTGACCAATTAGAGAATTTCACCAAGAGTTAGACATTACTAGAAACTAGCAACTATTTTCAACTCTTTAATTTTTTCTTTTTCATTTTAATGTGCATACACATGACTGAAAATTTCTTCGACCACTGATCATATTAAACTTATTCAGTCATTCGATTAGTTTTTGTGACGTCCGCCTAGTGATTTTAAGTGGATCCACAATGATTGATGCAAAACAAAACAGAGGAATTTCCTCCTGCTCTTGCAAATTGTTATACAGTATACTAATCCATGTCTGATTGATATAAAAACCAAACAAAAGGTGTAAAGAACTACTAAAAAAAGCAAGCACGATCCTAACCTCACTCTTGTGTAATGTTCCCTTCCGCCCTTCCCTCAGACCCAGGCCTCATTAGCTTCTTCTCCCTTTTGGCAATCTTCCTCATCTTCTTCTCCTTAATTCTCCCAGTTATATTCTCCTTCCTTTTCTGCTGCCTCTCCTGCTTGAATTTCTCTTGGGATTCCATTCTCTCCTTCCATTTCTCCGAATGTTTCTCTTTCCTCTTCTTCTCCTTCTTGATTTTCTCCCTCAATAACTTTGGATCATCATGAACCTTCACTCCCATTGCTCTATTGGTAGCTGTCTTCCACCATTCTTTTTCTGCTACCTTCGGATTCTCCTTCTTTACTTCCTCCAACCTCTTAGCTCTCTCCAACTCCTTAGCCTTCGACATTTTCCTCTTCTTTTTCCCCTTTCCTTCCACTTGATCATCACCTAATCTCATCTTCCCATACTCTATTATTTCTTCACCCCCATTGTCCCCCACATTCACTTCCTTTCCACCATTTTCCTCACCATCCCTCTTCCTCTTTTTCTCCCTCTCATTTTTCCCACTACCCTGCTTCTTATTACTCTTAATCTGACTATCCTCCTTGGATTTTTCCCCACGATTCCCACGTAACATCTCAATCTTCCTCCGCAATTTTTCCCTCAATTCTTCATAAGTAACTGACTTCTGATCGTCCAAATTAATCGGCTTGGGAATGTCGATGTCCAAATCTTTATCATTAGGTGCCAATGTCTCGCTACTCTCACCGCGATTTTCAATCGATTTTTTCAGAAGGTCTAGAGTGGAGGACTCGGAAATCTTCTCGGGGTCAAGGCGGTCCCGGCGAGCAAGTTTAAGATTCTGTTTAGATTGCCGTTTCAGGGAAGCTTTGGCTGCTTTAGAGAGGCCGTGAAAGTAAGCCTTGGGTTGGTCTGAAACGTCTTCCTGTTGTGGGAGGTAGAATTTGGCCGGAATGAGTTCTACCAGACTGTCGAAGAAGAGGCTGTGTGCATGAACTAGAGCTTTGATGTCAGGCATCGGCGTTGCGGTTTCAGCCACCGCGGTGGTGGCGCCGCCTGGAGCAGCGCCCGTTTTCTGCTTCTTCTTCATTAGAAGGGGAGGTGCTGTGTCCGAATATCACTAGGGTTTAAGAGCGACTGAGAATATAGAGGGTTTAAATCGGGCCGGGTCCAGCGGAGCTGATCTCAGCTCAGCCCGGTATAATTCAAATTAGGCGCTCCTTTTTCCTTTTCTAGACAAAATAGAAATGTCTGACTCAAGGTTTTTGGTAATGTTTTTAAAATTTGATAGGAAATCAAATCGGATAGGTAAAAGTGTTAATGTAAGACCAATCAGATCGTGTTCGATCGGGTTTGTTTATTTTTTATTTTTTAATAATTTTTGTAATTATAAATTAAATAATATAGCATTATAAATTTATATGAAAGTAAATTCTTATTTTTCAAACAAAATTTATGTTTATTTTTTAAAGAAAA
>JAWZTD010000082.1:12253374-12264251 GCA_035221335.1 Echites panduratus
TCATCATCATTAACTTAAACTTAATTTACGAAAATTATATCTGAACTATTTATATCTCAGTAATTTACGTGTCTCCTATTAATTACAAAGACAGACAGTTTAATAATTTAAATTTGAGTAAAAAAATACCTCAATTTTTGGAGTTCGAGAAATTAGAATAGCATGGTATTTTGTGAATTTTTACAAAGCTCTAACTTCAATAGCAAAGTACTGTCGTGGTACAATAATATTATTATAGTATAAATTTTATTTATTACTAAGTTATCCACATTATCAGGATATTAATGACCGAATCAAAAATCTTGATTTTTACCGTTTGTTAACTCGTAACGGTTAAATTTCCCTTTTAGGAAATATTTATTGATTCAGTAAAACTAAAAAAAAAAAAAAATTGAAGGGAGGACACGAAAAAGGCCACTCTCGGCGATGCCGGATCTTTAAATTATTCATCATCATATTTTTTTCTCTTACATTTCGGATTTGTTTTACCAATCAATAACAAACTTTCTCTCTCCAACTCATCACAACTCCTGCAACGCACTCTCTCTCTCCTCTTTCACTCACCTTCATCATCTCCTCCTCCTGCTTCCACTTCGCCAATCTTCATCACCACCATCTTTCTCTCACACTAACACGCAGTGAAAAGTTACGTATAATTCATTCAATCTCATCTCTGTCCTCTCTCTATACCCATGTTTTTGTATGTATAGATTTCCTGCTTTTCCATTTCTGAATATTCTGTCTTCAAAAGAATTATCAGAATTTCTGCAACAAATCTCAAAAGTCTAAAATCTAAAAGAAAAGTTAGAGAGAGAAGTATATAATAAAAGAGAACAATTATTTACCTCCGTTTCCCCTTTTCCCTCTCTCTTTCTTTCTTTATTATTATTATTATTATTATTTATTTTTTTGGTTTTTTCATATATATTATTCATATTCATATATTTATATTTAAGATTATTGCCAGCTCTGCATACGCTTCTCTTTTTCTTTCTTTCTTTCTATGCACAACTTCTTTTTTCTCTCTCTAAAACGCCTCACAGCAATCTCCGATAATCATTGAATATATCACCGCAGGGGAGACTCTACCGAAGGATCTCATTTTGTTCTCTTCAGGTGAGTTTTGGATTCTTCTCTCATTGGATGCAATTAATTGCTTTTGAATTGTTATTTTTGGTGTTTGGATTTTTTTTTTCTTCTTTTCAGATCTATTACTTTATTGAATTTTGGATATTGGATTTGTTTTTTAGTTGTTCTGTGATTGATCCGTGTTTAGATGGTTCAATTAAGGTTAATTACATCTTATGATAATCTAATTTGAGAGTGATTGATCATATTCTAAGGGAGTTTGTTTTAATCGATTTTGAACCTATTGGTGTTCTCATCTAACGTCTCTGAATATGGTTTGATCTATCAAATTTTGAAAGAGAGGACCTACTGGAGCATTTTTCTATTAAATTCTAGTAATCCACATTTCACAGATTGCCACTCTTGCGTTTCTGAAGTGTTCAAGGTTTTTAACCTCAATCCTTGAGCTCGAGATGCTCAATCATCCTTCTTATTCTGTGTTTGTCTCGTTGGATGTTGTTGATCGGTTCATTGTGGAAATAATAAACAGAGCGAAGGAAATGGGAGTTGCTGCTGCTCTTGACATGCATTTGATTTTTATTACGGGTTGTACAATGTGAAAAAGAAATAAGAGGTTGCTGGATTGAAACTCTTCCCTGTGATCAGGTGGAAATTTGCTTAGGTGAACTTTTGATAAAAGCTAATGCTGGGTAATCTAAAGTAGCTGATGATGTTCATGAAGATGAGCATTATAGAATTTAAGAATGGGCAGGAAGGGAGACTTTAAAGAGTGGACATGAGTTTTGTTGAGAGTACCTGAGAATTAAATTGCAGTACGGAAAACGTTGTATACGGTAGCTTTTATATTATTGGGGCTCCTTTGATTGTGGAAAAATGTTTGTGGACATGTTCTTCGATTTTGGCACATCAGACTTCTATTTTATGGATGCAAACACTATGTTTCTTTCGTATATTTCTACATATATTCTTTTAGCAGTTTGGTTGAGGGATTGTCAAGCTTAGGTTGACAAGGAAATTTAAAGTAGTAAATCAGCAAAGAGGAAGATCAAATGTTTTGAATGCATTGAGGGACCCGTTTCTAACTTTGAGAAGCCTAATAAAGTTCTTCTTTTGAGCATTGTGAAGTTGGCCTCGCAATGATTTGCATGGCCTTGTTGCTGTTGGTGAGATGAATGGATCATAACCTGATAATGAGAACAAACTGAAATATCTATCCACTTGTACCATAATCCTTAGCACGAACTGTTAGAATGAGTGAACTTACTTCGGCACATCTAAGATGAGTGTATCATATATTTCTCATTGTTTTCAATGTTAATGTATCTACTCGACAATGTTACAATTTGACAAGTCTCCTTAGAATAAATGCCGGATCATAAATGAAGTGAATATTTGGAAGATCATTAAACATTTTAGACTGAATCATGGAGTATCACACTGGAAAACACCCTGAATGGGACACGAGATCATAATAATATGTCCATGTTTTGGAGAGATTATTTAAACAGCCTATCTCTGATTCTCTGTAATGTGAATGGAAATAGATAATAGATAATTGGGATAGAGCTTTGATGTATTCCTATTGGCAAGTGAATTTCACATTTTTATCCTCTTCCACCATATTGATTGGTGCAAATTCTTGTGGACAGGACATAGAAACTGTAGAATTTATGCTAGCTTTTAGATCTTGGTTTTGAATATGCTGGATATGATTAAACAAGCATTAGATTATTGGATGGGATGGATGTGGTCATTTTAAACCCACTTACAATGACATTACATGGATTTCAACATAACATTGTACTCCAGATTTTCATGAAATGATATTAATCGAAGAAACCCGGGTTCCCCATTATTTTTTATTTTTTAAATTATTTTCACAGAAAAACTTTCTTGGTCTTCTTCTAGATAGTGAATAAGGAATTTCCCTTTCCGAAGTCATCTAGTGCCTCTCTACTGGGATGGATGTGGTCATTTTAAACTCACTTACAGTGACATTAGATGGATTTCAACATAACATTGTACTCCAGATTTCATGAAATGATATTAATCGAAGAAACCCGGGTTCCCCATTATTTTTTATTTTTTAAATTTTTTTTACAGAATAACTTTCTTGGTCTTCTTCTAGATAGTGAATAAGGAATTTCTCTTTCCGAAGTCGTCTACCCCTCTACTGGGGTAAACAGATATATGTTGTGATTTCTGCTACCAACTAGGCTTTAATGTTTTTTGTCAGATTTGGACCTCAGATAGTCATGATGCTTACCTCCTTTCTGACTTCTTTTTCTTCTAATTTTTGGACTGCAGGAGTTAAGTGTGGTTCTTACCTTTGCTTTAAAAGGTTCTGCAATATAAAACATCTTACAGGATGTCTAGCTCTGTCAAAGCTTTAGAACCTGCATTTCAAGGAGCTGGTCAGAAGATGTATCCTAACTGAAGAGATCTGTACATGATTTAGATGATCTGCGAGATACATGTTTCAGAAATTCATTCCTACTTTGATTTATATTCAAATGAACAGTTTCTTCTTATGCGTGGCTGTATTTTTCTTTTTGTAACCTCTTTTAGTGCTTGAGATTTCTTTGCCAGATTTTCCCCTTCTTTTTATTTTTTTGTTACTTAACTTTTTATAGAGGACTTGAAATTTGGAGGATTGAGAACTTCCTACCGGTTCCGGTGCCAAAATCTGAACATGGTAAATTCTATACAGGTGATTCGTACATTGTCTTGCAGGTGAGTATGACGATAGTTTTTTCTTCTGTTAGTTCCTTTTATCTTTGTTGCTTTGTGTCTTATTAATGTTAGATTGAGAGTTTAAAATTATTATTCCTACCTATAATTTCTGTTATCGTTTCAGACAAGTGCTGGAAAGGGAAGTGGTGCATATTTGTATGACATACATTTTTGGCTTGGAAAAGATACTAGTCAGGTTTATTGGATTTTTTTTTGCTCATTTTTCATTTCAGATGCATCATTTGACTTTAGAGTGCTAATTTTCTTCTATTGGTTATCATGCCAGGATGAAGCTGGAACAGCAGCTATTAAAACTGTTGAACTTGATGCCATTCTTGGTGGGCGTGCTGTGCAGCACAGAGAACTCCAAGGTCATGAATCTGATAAATTTTTATCATACTTCAAACCATGTATTATACCACTGGAAGGTGGTGTTGCTTCTGGCTTTAGGACACCTGAGGAGGAAGAATTTGAAACACGGTTATATATTTGTAAAGGAAAACGTGTTGTTAGGTTGAAGCAGGTAAATGCTCATGGCATAAGATTTCATGACATCTTGTTTGAGCTTTTCTTCAAGTGGCCTAAGTTCTGATTTGTTTTATAGGTTCCATTTTCTCGGTCTTCACTGAATCATGATGATGTGTTTATTTTGGACACAAAAGAAAAAATATTTCAGTTCAATGGTGCAAACTCGAATATCCAGGAACGTGCCAAAGCATTAGAAGTAATCCAGTTTCTGAAGGACAAGTATCATGAAGGGACATGTGATGTGGCAATTGTTGGTGAGTATCTTTTGGGCCTCAAACGCCACTTCATCCATTCAATTACTGCTTGAACTTGTCTGGCTTATAATAAAAATTAACAAACTACTACAACTTTATCAGATGATGGGAAACTGCAGACTGAGTCTGATTCTGGTGCATTCTGGGTCCTTTTTGGTGGCTTTGCTCCAATTGGAAAGAAGGTTGCTACTGAAGATGATATTGTTCCAGAAAAGACTCCTGCTAAACTCTACAGGTTTATCTCCTTTTTGTTCTTCCAGCAATGTCCATGTTTTAATCTTTTTGAAAGTATCAAATATGCACATGAAGTAATATGTGATTAGGATGCTCATGTCTCTCAATGATGATGCTAGTTCATCAGAAACTAAATTTCCTTTGGTTGAAATAACTTGCTCTTTGATGTAAATGTCCTGACCCTTGTATCTTTAATTTTTTTATTTCACTTTTCGTGGTGCAAAGTAAATGAAAAATTCAATCATGCCTGGCCTTACAGAGAATTTCTTTCTGATTCTAATTTCAATGGTGATATTTGATAGAAAATTGGGTAGTGTTGTGAAACTGTTCTATTAAATTTTAATGCTGCTTTAATGTATTTGAAGTGGAGACAAGCACGAAAAGTTGTGAAGGATTCGTATAACATATGCATGTCCTTTCGAGTAATTTTGTTTTGTTTTGTTTTTTTTTTTTAAAATTTCTAGTGCTAAAAGAAGTGTTCTTGTAAGTAAACATAATATCATGCATTTAATATGAACTGATCACTACTTGTTTGTGCTAAAAACCAAATTGGAATAATCTTCACATGTATCTAATGCCATTAATTGAAGAAGAAAATGACTAATTTACTGTACTTCATCTGCTGATGATTTCACACTTGGATTACAAAATGATATGCGATCTTGCATGTCAGTGTATCCTATTTTATTTCCATCTGCAGTTCTTTGTTTTATTTATTTCTGTGCTTTTATCAATTTCGATGTGAGGAATCAGTTTTTGAACCTCCTGCTTCATTTGATCTTTGCAGCGTTGTGGATGGTCAAGTTAAGGCTGTAGATGTGGAACTTACAAAGTCCATCTTAGAGAATAACAAGTGTTATTTATTGGACTGTGGTGCTGAGGTTTTTGTTTGGGTTGGTCGGGTAACTCAAGTGGAGGAGAGGAAGGGAGCTATTCAAGCTGCAGAGGTGCAAATCTTAGTTTATGTAACTTCATTTTTCTTTCTTAAAAAACAAATCTATTCTTATTCCTTCATGATACCTTCAGGAATTCATTGCAAGTCAAAATAGACCCAAGTCAACACGCATAACACGGCTGATCCAAGGTTATGAGACTCATTCATTCAAGTCCAACTTTGATTCTTGGCCATCAAGTTCAGCGCCTGTTGCTGAGGAGGGAAGAGGAAAAGTAGCAGGTAGATTTAGTTCTTGACTTAATAAAAGGACTGAATGTAGTTCCAAGGTGCTTTCTTGATTGTAGAACTATTCTGTTATGCCAGCTTTGCTGAAGCAACAAGGTGTTGGTGTGAAGGGAGCGAACAAAACTGCTCCTGTAGTGGAGGAAGTCCCACCACTACTTGAGGATGGTGGAAAACTAGAGGTATAGGAAACATATAAATGTTGGGTTCAGTATTTGTTTAAGGGCCTACATCATGTTGGTTTTTTCAGGTTTGGCGTGTCGATGGCAGTGCAAAGGCTTCTGTGCCAAGTGAAGACATTGGTAAATTCTTCAGTGGGGATTGCTACATTGTTCTCTACACCTACCATTCCCATGATAAGAAAGAAGATTACTACTTGTGCTATTGGATTGGGAAGGACAGTGTTGAGGTAACTTATATTGTTGTTTTTGTTAAATTGCCACCTCATCTAAGATATTACTTGACATGTAAACAATAACTTTTTAATAGGCAAAGATTTTATTTTGATCATGGAACTTCTGCTCTCATGCCCAATCTTTTTTAGATTCACGCTTGAGACTATGCTTGTTTTTGTTAGGGAGTGGTGTAAGCATGCATGAAAACATTCCTCAGATAATGAAGGCCGTCATTTTAGATTTCTTCAGTTACAATATAACTTGACCTAGATTATTACTCGATACCCTGCCCTCCCCACCCTCCAAAAAAATAATAATAATAAAGGAAGAAGACTAATGACTTGACATAGATTGTGCCCTTTGTATAGTATATGTTTTCTTGTCCAATGATGAACTTACAAAATAGACTATAATTGGTTTGCATGTGTCTAACCATTGTTGATGCATATTCATCTATTTGGAGCACAGGAGGACCAGAATATGGCTGCTCGATTGGCTACAACCACATGCAACTCTTTAAAGGGGAGACCAACCTTGGTATCACCGTTGCTTCTGTGGTCATTTTTTGCATTTCTTTTTATTGTTTTCAAACTACAAGATTTAGAGGAAGTATGGTGTCATGTAGGGTCGGATATATCAAGGGAAAGAACCACCACAATTTGTTGCAATTTTTGAGCCCATGGTGGTCCTTAAGGTACCCTTTATTAACATTTATCGAAACAGAAATGTTTATAAAAATTTTTGTGTTGGCTCAATTCCAGTGAAATTCTTTTCATTTTAGGGTGGGTTAAGCTCTGGCTACAAGAATTATATTGCCGACAAAGGATTGAATGATGAAACTTACACCTCCGAAGGTGTTGCTCTTATCCGGATATCTGGAACTTCGTTGCATAACAATATAGCCATTCAAGTTGATGCGGTAAGCTGATTCAGTTAATTTCTATGGCTCAAGCAGCTAAAATCTTCCCAATATTTAAGAATTCATTTGACTGTTGTAAATCTTCTTCTAGTTCGGGTTTCCTGTTAGGCCTGATAAGGTTTTGCATGCAGCATTCCTTCTTAAGAAATAACAATGAAACTTCATCAACTTTTTTTTTTTTGTATGCCAATTATCCTGCATATCTGTTTATGCTGATAATTTTATGTTGGCTGCCACTGCTATTGTTCTGACTGATAGAATTTTTCTTTGTACAATGACTAAATTCACATTGACTCTTTTAAACTTTTCAGGTGGCAAACTCATTGAACTCTCATGAATGTTTCCTTCTTCAAACTAGTTCTTCAATATTCAATTGGCATGGGAATCAAAGTACATTTGAGCAGCAGCAGTTGGTAAATAAAGTTGCAGAATTTTTGAAGGTATAATTTTTTTTGCTTGAATTGCTTAGAAACTAGTATATAATTTCAAATGGTTGAAAATGGAATAATTTGTAACCGTAACATTTCCAGTTCTTCTTGAACACGAGTGTATATAGCTTGCATTTTGTTGTTTAAGAAGATAAAATGTTCTTGACTGTTTCTGTTTTCAGTCATGTGTTGTGCCCATTCTTTTTCTTTGGCAGGTCTGTGTAGTACGTAAAATTTGACTTATAAGAACAAAAAAAGGGGTTTGTTAAGGAATATAATCCTTAACTTGGCAGTGCACTTCCATTCTTTTGAGCTACTTATCAGAAACACAAGCAGATTCTGAAACATATACTTGTTTATGTTAATGATTTTCATGGCATATAGGTTCTATTTGAGTTATTTGTTGCTCAAATGAATCAAAATATCATTGAGTTCCTATCAGATTATAATTAAATAACTAACAAAATTGAGAATTTCTGTACAACTTCAGCCAGGAGTTACACTGAAGCATAGTAAAGAAGGAACTGAGAGTTCAGCTTTCTGGTTTGCTCTTGGAGGAAAGCAAAATTATACAAGCAAGAAGGTAACCCCAGAGGTGTTCAGAGATCCCCACTTGTTCGCATTCTCATTTAACAAAGGTGCATATTGTGTGTTTCTGTTCTATTGACATGGATTTCTGTTATATTTTGAAATCTGAAAACTGTTTTGTTAATAATTTTTTATGTTGCCTGTATTTTTTCAGGAAAATTTGAGGTATGTTCTAAAGCTCAGAGTCAGTTCCTAATATGATTGAATCTATAATTGTATTTAATTAGCATTTTGTATTCAGATTGAAGAAATCTACAATTTTTCACAAGATGATCTGTTGACTGAGGACATCTTGATACTTGATACACATGCTGAAGTTTTCACCTGGGTTGGCCAGTCGGTAGATACAAAAGAAAAGCAAAATGCTTTTGAAATTGGACAGGTTGCTTTATTGTTCATTTAAGCAGATCTTTTAGCTAGTCATACCTTATTTGCTCCAGGAATTAGTTAATTGATACCAGCAATCTTGTATTTTTGATTTGTCATTAACCCCTGATGTAAATTTCAGAAATATGTAGATCTGGCTTCATCTTTGGAGGGGCTGTCTCCTAAGGTCCCACTGTACAAAGTGACAGAAGGAAATGAACCTTGTTTCTTCACAACATATTTTTCTTGGGATCCTGCAAAAGCTATGGTATTTTCTGAAATAAATCTCCTTTTTAAATCATACAGTTACATTTCTTTTTCAGTACAACAAATTTGTTCCTTTGTTGCAATAGAGTTTTAAGAGTGTTGGTAATTTGGAGAACCTGGAACTTCTGATGAACATATGAAACACATTGTTTCCTGAACATCTAAAAAAGCATTTGGCTAGGACCTGATGTTACGTCAAATTATGTTGCTAGAGGTCTTCAGCTGACATACTCAAGTCAGCATTTGATTTTCTTAGCAATGATCATTAACTGATAGGATCCTATAGGGATATGGTACAGTAATATCTTGATCTGGAAGTAGATCTGAGGAGAAATTGCAGAAAATCTTGTATTTTTGGTCTGAGCATACTGCTCCCAACTTCTATTGGACATTTAGGATATCTGGGTCAAAATTGATTTCTGGAAGACATTCAAAAAATTTCGAACCTAAAGAGGCTTTTGAAATTCTGGGGATGGACCTAGTCTGTGAATTTTATTTTTTATTGTTTATTTATTTATTTTGTTTCATTGGTATGTGTCTGTATAAGATCTAGTCCCTTTTTTTTTCCCTGCAGGCTTCATTTTATCATATCAGCTTTACATCGAATTCTTAAATTCTTTAAAAACTCTGTAAATAAAGTTCACTCTTATTGACAAGCCAGTATTTTAAGTTTACCCTTAATTTATTCCCTGATTCTGTAATAACTTCCATCTCTTCTTAAAAGCCTATCCACAACACTATTCATCAGTCATACTAAATTTTCTAATTTCCCAGTATGTATGTAATAAGAGAAGCTCCTTCTCCATTCCCATGCCTTTGCTTTGTCAAGTGTCCAGCCACCTCGCATCTTTTTGTCTAGCACTACCTGTCCATGCGCACTTCCTCCTTTGGTTGCTATGATATTATGTGTGTGGCTTGCACATTATTCAAAGCTTTAAACAGTCAAAACATGGAAGAGTTGCAGCTTGATGAAGTTGTAATGTGGACTATATTATTTTTCCCTTTTGTACTTTTGATCTTTGACTATATGAAAATTTCTGTGCAGATTAACTAAATTTACCCTACAATGATAACATCAGGGAAGTAATGTAGCTTTAAACGAATATTGAATGAAATAAATATTGAATCTTTATCTAAACTTGCTTAACAGTCTGGTGGAGTTGGTTCTGAATTTACAAATGTTTTTGGATTTTGTTTCACTTGCCACTGTATATTTGCAAGTGATTTCCCTTTTCAATCATTATGCAGATTCATGTTTTTATTAGCATGTAACACGTATATGTTTCTCATGTACAGGCATATGGAAACTCATTCCAGAAGAAGGTTATGCTGTTATTTGGTGTTGGTCATGCTGAGGTAATTGCATGTTGAGAATTTAGATAAGGTGCATGAAAAGGTTTTGCATATTAAATGCTTAATCTGTCGGAAATTTACATAAGCATGTTAGCTTAACAGGGTATTCCGAACACATTGGAAAACCTCGTGATCAAACATAATACAATAACAGCCATCTTGTCAATTTCATGTTGGAAATTTGTTTCGATAGTGGTCTTTGCATTGTGAGTTTTACCCTCTTGGTGCCTCACTTATGAAATGCTTCCCTTTCTCCAAAAGAATCACCTGCATTTTTTACCACTTAGCACATTGATGTAGAGATTACCCTTGCTTGAATCTTGAGAAAGAATGATTTAGGCTGAATTCTTTTTACAGGCTAAAAGCTGTTGTTAGCATTTGTTTTCATCATACATGGTTATATTGTAGTCTACTATGCATATCCATGCCATGTTGGATTCCCTGGCTCCTCTTTTTTTTTTTTTTTTTGGCAGAGTCCCCATTTTCCTCTTACTGAATTCAAAAGGATATTTAGTAGGATTGCATCTGCATGTAACACTTCTATGA
>JAWZTD010000082.1:12288605-12300487 GCA_035221335.1 Echites panduratus
AGGTTTAGAAGGTTACAAAAATTAAACGGGTAAACTAAATTATTAAAAGTGAGAATTATATATTTAGAGCATGTTTGACCTAACTTTTTTAGTTCTTCAAAGTTGGATTTTGGCTTCTTTTTAAAATAATAGTTTATAATAAAAAGTTGAAAGTTGTTTAGTAAATTTGCTTTAAAAGCTATTTAAAGATGAAAGTTGTTTGGTCAATTTATTTTGAAAGTTATTTTTTTCAAAAAAGTTGTTTGGCATTAAAGTTCTATAAGTCATTATTTTTGTTAAAATTACCATAAAGGCATTTGATTTTGATAAATCAAAATGGTTGTTTTTTTTTTGTATATTAATTAATAAGATAACTAACATCCATCAATTAATATTTACTTTCAAATATTATAAAATTCAATATTTATACATTATAATTATGATCTTATTTTGAATTACATAATAAGTATAAGATATAATTAAAAACTATACCTTCAAGAGTGAATAAAAAAAGAGTGAGTTCAAATATCAAAGGATACCAAATTCAACATATGAAGAGTGTATTGTCAAAAAAAAGGAGAAAGTGCAAGATAACTTTCAAATTTATAGTCATAAATCTGAATAGTTTTGGAGAAACAAATAGCTTCTGCGAATGAGAAATTATTTTTGCCCAACTTCTAAAAAAAAAAAGTTCTTTTTGTAAAAAATTAAATATTAATAGCTTTCATAATTTCTATTTGGTCTAGTTTTTGGCTTAAAATAGATATAAAAGGGCTTTAAAGTTAGGCAAAACGGGCAATTAATGTCATTTATGAAATATAAGAATAACAAATTGTGCTGAAAATTAAGATATTCGCTCTCTGACCCAACATATATTCTGACAAAACTATGGTTCTGCCCAAGTTTTATTAGAAATGTTTGGGTTTTCAAGAACTATATCCTTTAACTTTCTAAAAATATGGTTTTGCCCTTTAACTTTAAACATTTTGATTTTTGCCCTCTAACGAAGAAAATGCACCAAAACATGCCCTTCTTTTCATTTTGAGCATTAAATCTTGACGAAATGCACCCATGTGTCCTGCACGTCCACTTTTTTAAGGCCATTTTCATTCATTCTTATTTCACACCAAAACTCACTGAGATCAAAGGACTTTACCTTTTCATTTGAAACTTGGGGGTTTCCATTCGATAGGAAAATTTTTTGCCATTTTTGCAAAGTTAAGAAATCATGGAGAGAAATTATGGAGAAATCAAGTCTTCTTGGGTTCCATATGAGGGTGTTGAGAAGAGAACCAGTCTTGCTACTTTCCATTCTTTCAAAACCATACCAAAGCTATGCAAGTCACCAAACTTCGTAAAGCAATTCAATTTTTTAAAAAAATCTTAGATTTGCTAGTTGAAATATAAATTGCAATAGAGGTGAATTTCGGGTTTAATCAAATTTCAAATAGATAGTTTTACAAATGTGCATATAAGTGACTGTTGAAGTGGTTAGTTTCGACAAGGACCTAAAGTACAAATTTTTCTTGGTTAAGTAATGAAAGTATACAAAGGGATCCCAATGGTGACGTACACAATTCAAAGTGGAAAAAGTCAATTTGGGTTTAATACTTTATGGTCGTACAAGCATTAACCTTAGGAATTTGTGGTTAGAGTACCAATGATTGTATACCATTCTTTAATGGTGTAATAGGAATTTGTAACAAGCCTTTTGAGAAGCAATTGACAGGATCTAATTTGAGAGAGACTTAAAGTAGGCTTCTTTTCAACATAGCTGTTACATAAAATTTCTTGTTGCCTTTGTTGAAATCGATAGGTCGTGGCAAAGCTTGGATAATAATTTTTGGAGGTGAGGATCTTGTGGGCTAAAAAGGGAGGACAGTGGTGGCCTGGTGGGATAGTGTGTTCAGATTCAAATAAATTTGTGAGGATGAGAATAATGAAAGGTTTACTTTGATAGTACAAATTGTTTTGTCTGTTGATAAGATAAAGTGCTTCTCTTTTAACTCCTTCTAGTTTGGTGTGAAATAGGATGGGACAAAAATGCTCTTGAAAAAGATGGGGTGCAAGTCATGTGGGTGTATTCAGTCAAGGTTTAAAACACAAAATGAACGAAGGACAAGTTTTGGTACGTTTCCTTATTTGGAGGGTAAAAATCTAAATGTTTAAAGTTGAAGACCAAAAACCAAATTTCTAAAAATTTTATAGATTTTACCCATCCTATTTATGGAATCAAATTAATAATAAGTTAAAAGCGTGAAGTGAAAAGTTCACATAACTCCTACCATATCTGAACCGTCATCGTACTCTTCACCATTCACCGGCAATTGTCGGCCTCTGAAATTTCCCTCCCAAATCCTTTTGCCATTTCATGGCAACCTTACAGCACCCGCCAATTTTCAGGGTTACTACAAACCTACTGGAACTGAAGCCCAAATCGGAGCCCGAATCCTTCAAAGCAACCCGTTCCAGAACATTGTTAATCCGTTGCAAGAAGGCCAAGAAGGAAAATGCATTCGCGGAGAAGAAGACAGCTCGAGTGGACTACGATATGGGTACTCATAGCGTATCCATAGAGATAAGTGGGCTCCGAAAGTCTGACCTCACTAAACGGCATCGGAAGCGGGTTGAAACCGACTCCTTCCAGATGGACTGGACCATCTCAGAGGTGGTCGCAAAGATTATGGAGCTCAAGCACTTCGAAGATATTGAAGGTGTCTTGAATCGCTGGGCTGGCCGCTTTGCCCGCAAGAATTTTCCCGTTCTTATAAAGGTAACTTATAAAAAGTGTATTTTCTTTTGTTTCTTCGTCAATTTTTTTTATATTTATTTTTGGAGCTATTTCGATGCTCAAGACCATTTCTTTGTTTTGTTGGAGTTTAGAAAATCACTGAACATTTTTTCCATTTAAGATGATTCACTTGAATCCTGTTTTTTTTGGGTATTTTTTTTGCATGTAAAGCACAGAATCAGTGAAGCTTTATTCAGAAACTTAAATAATTTGATACGATTGGACCTTTATTTTTCACTTTTATCTAATCAGATACATATTGCAGTTCGATATCAATTTTGTTTGTTTGTTTGTTTCATTGTGTCTACCTATAAGCTTTTGATTGAGGCTGAAGAATAGGTTTGGATAGTTTAACAGTTGGATCTATTAGGTTTTAGCCTTTTAGATGAATTGTTTTTATGGCTCTAAGACTTACAGTAAGCGCTGTGGACTTATTTGAATGTTTAGTATTCCCTCCTACTCAATTGAATGACAGAGGGTGTACTTTTTCTATGACCTGAATTGAAAGTTATTTCCTGTATATATCTGAAATGTAGTGAACTGGTTTCTAACAATGATATATGCAGTACAGTGTTGGGTTTACCATTGTACTTACCCATGAGTGTAGTTGTCCATTGTGATTATAACTTAGTGAAAATTGTTGAACTCTCTTATATTTCTACTGCAGGAAATTACTCAAACAGGATCAATTGAACATAGCATCCGGGTGTTCAATTGGATGAAGAATCAGAAGATATATTGCACTCGACCTGACATCTATAATATGATAATTAGATTGCATGCCAGGCATAATCGTGTGGACCAAGCACGTGGTTTGTTCTTTGAGATGCAAAAGTGGAGGTATGCCCTTAGTCCAAAACAAATGAAATACATTCACATTGTTACTTTTATTTTGCTCTATAATTTGTATTTCTTGCTAGATGCAAGCCAGATGTTGAAACCTATAATACTCTCATTAACGTTCATGGTCGAGCTGGTCAATGGCGCTGGGCAATGAATATCATGGAAGACATGCTTCGTGCAGCTGTGTGTACCTAAGTATTTTCTTCCCTAATCCATCTTTTGCTGTTTGATGTGAGCTACTTTCTTATCATCATTTGTTTTGTAGATTCTTATAACTCATCTAATAACCCAAAACACTCTCGAGCTATTTACTTCTATTAGGCTAGATTAGTTTTCTTGTTAGATTCAATTATAATATTCCATATTAACTATATTTCCTGGCTGAATAGTCAAAGTATCACAAGTATATGCCTCTGATTGAAAATTATATATCGAGGGTTGCTATTTTGACCTTCAATTATGGATGCAGATACCGCCAAGCAGGTCAACATATAATAACTTAATCAATGCATGTGGATCTACTGGAAATTGGAGGGAAGCTCTCAAGGTTTGTAAGAAAATGACAGAAAATGGAGTTGGTCCAGATCTGGTGACTCACAATATATTGCTATCTGCATATAAAAATGGAGCTGAATATGGTAGAGCCCTCTCCTACTTTGAACTAATGAAAGGAACAAATATTCATCCCGACACCACCACACTCAATATAGTTATACATTGCCTTGTAAAACTTGCGCAGTATGAGAAAGCCATTGAGATTTTCAATTCAATGAGAAAGAAAAGAGCGGAATGTCATCCTGATATTGTTACATATACTAGCATTATGCATATGTATTCTATTCTTGGGCAAGTTGAAAATTGCCAGCATGTTTTTAATGAAATCCTTGCACAGGGTTTGAAACCCAATGTAGTTTCATATAATGCACTACTGGGTGCATATGCTTCGCAAGGGATGAGTGAAAAAGCGTTCTCAACATTTCAAGAGATGAGACAGAATGGAATCAAGCCAGATGTTGTCTCTTATACATCTTTACTCAATGCATATGGAAGATCAGAACATCCTAAGAAGGCCAGAGAAGTATTTGAGATGATGAAAAGAAACAATTGTACACCAAATTTGGTAAGTTATAATGCTCTAATTGATGCCTATGGATCAAGTGGGCTTTTAGCTGAGGCTGTCAATGTGCTGCATGAAATGGAGCAAAATGGTATTCAACCTAATGTTGTCTCAATTAGTACCTTGTTGGCTGCCTGTGGATGCTGTGGCCAGAAGGTGAAGATTGATTCAGTACTTACAGCTGCTGAGATGCGGGGTATCGATTTGAACACTATCGCGTATAACTCTGCTATTGGAAGTTGTGTAAATATTGGGGAGTATGAGAAAGCAATTATGTTATACAGGTCTATGAGCAAAAAGAAAGTTAAACCTGATGCTGTCACTTATAATGTGTTGATAAGTGGATGTTGTAAGATGTCAAAGTACTCTGAGGCACTTGATTTTCTCACTGAAATGAAGCATCTGAAGATCCCCTTTTCCAAGGAGGTGTATTCATCAGCTATTTGTGCCTACAGCAAACAGGCATGTATTAGTGAATCTTGATCTTATTAGCTCTGACTAACTTCTGTTACTAAACTATTTCTGATACACCCCCACCCCCATGACAATAATGTCCAGGGTCAGCTTGCTGAAGCAGAATCTATGTTTGCCGAGATGAAAATGGTTGGTCTTCAACCTGATGTTGTTGCATATACATCTATGCTATATGCATACAGTGCTGGGGGTAATATTCAATGTTTAGTCCTTGTTTATTAGATTGCATAAAGGCTGACTCAAAAGATAAACTGAATCTCTTATTAACATTGGACATTGCAGAAGCTTGGGAAAAAGTTTTGGCATTATTTCAACAAATGGAATTGGATGGTGTTGAACCTGATTCTGTAGCTTGCTCAACTCTTATGAGAGCTTTTAATAGAGCATGTCAACCAGAAAAAGTTTTGGTAATTGCTGAGTTTATGAAAGAAAAGAAGATTTCCTTTACTGATGCTGTTTTCTTTGAGGTGATCTCAGCATGTAGCATGTAAGACCTCTAAATTTTATCTGTCTTATGGATGAAAATTAATATTTTGACACACACCTCTCTCTGGTTTACCATCTTTTGCCTTAAATCCCTTTTAAGCATATTATTGAGTATGAGATGCCTCATTTGCGGCTTATAATTTGCTTGAAAAAAGACTTGCTTTGTTGCAATGAAAGCCATTATGTTGTGTTTTGGTTTATACCTACTGAACTTGTATGCTTTTTTGTAGGATCTCTATCATGAAATTTATGTTGTCCATATCCACTGCATAGAAACTTTGAGTTATAAAAAAAATGAGAAATATACTCACGCCTATTGCCAATAACAGACTAATCGATTGTTTTTACTTTGATTTACTTTTAAGACTTTTATTGGGAGACTAATGGTATTGGATTGGTCAAATTCTCCTTGCTACCAATTCAAAGCCCAATTCCTTACCAATTTGTGAAGAAACTATATTTCGTCATGTTCCGTAAGAATGTAACTGTTTTGTCTTATTGACTGAAGATTGAGAGATTGGAGGACAACTACAGAAATTATTGGAATGATGGAAACGTCACTACATGTTGTGTCAGTTGGAACTCTAAACCACCTTTTGCGTTCTGTTGGAAAATCTGGGAAGATGGAGACCATGATGAAGGTAAAGGGAAATGCTCTTAACAAATTGCAGGACGGTATAGCATGTTTTGAATAGTTTTCTTTCTATATTTCCTTTTATTGAGAAAACTGTTAAAGCCATTGTAACATTGCTTACATTTTCCAGCATTACCATTTTAGCAAGTTGCTCTTGGAATATTCGATCACATTACATATCCCAGGCATTTTTTTCCTTTGTACAGTTGTTTTACAAGATGCTGGCATCGGGTGCAGAAATCAACATCTCGACCTATTCAGTTCTACTAAAACACCTTCTGGTTTCTGGAAATTGGAGAAAATACCTAGAGGTATGATCATTGAAGCACATATTCTTGCATTTAGATGATGTGTAGCTTAATGCATTCATACACTCAACGAAGTATTTAGGCTTAGATTGGATACACCATCCGTTTGGATGGTGTCATCCAATTCCGTTTTATACACCTTTAAATTGGAGTTCATTTTTAGTTCAAAAATAAAATTTTTTTTTGGAAATCAAATTAAACCATCCATATAAGATGAGATGTATCAATTTTTTTTATTTTTGAACGAAAAATGAACTCCAATTGACATATACATTTTACGTGCTGATGGATGGAGAATGGAGAATGGAGGGGGATAATGGTGTATCCAATCCAACCCTTAGTCTGTCATCAAATAAAAAATTAAAAAAACCACCCAAAAGATTGATAATTGGCTTGCCAGAAATACATATTGCATCAAATATAGTGCATTTGGACTATTTTTCTTTTTAATGGTACATATAATTTATTCATCTATGCAAATAAAATGTTGCTTGCTAACATTTTGTCAGAAGATAAGATATGTTTCCTCTCTATTTTCCCAGTTGACACTTTGTAGTGGACTTTGGGAAGGGGATAGATGAAGTTCAAACAAAGTTATGTTGTTCTGTAAATTGAATTTGAAAGCTCTAAAACTTGAGATAGATGCTCCCCTCTCTGCCTTGCATATGTAATGCTGCATACAAAAGATAGACTTTCAATATTTAGTGGTCCTGTTTTCTACATCTTGTCTGGCTCCGAGCAATATGTCTAGATTAGATTGGTAACTAAATAGGCTGAACTAATGAAACTCAGAGATATATTGGATATTAGCTTTGTTTGCGGAACATATGACTTCAGCTATACTTCCATTGGCAAACTGAAATCAGCTGCAGACAAGATTGATTAAAATTCCTGTACAGGTAATGCAATGGATGGAGGATGAAGGGGTTCAGCCGTCAATTAAAATGTATGATGACATACTCTGTTTTGCTCAGAAAAGCAGTGGAACTGAAAATTGTGTTACTCTGAGAGAGCGACTAGGTACGAGCATTACTTTACTATGCTTTTTATGTTTTTCATATCTGATTATACTATTGGTACATCTGCTTGGCAGAATCCATGAAAAAAAGAAGTGCAAATCAAGTTTGAAACAAAAGCTACATGAGATTTCACCTCCAAATGGCTTGAGACATAAGCTCTCCAAGAGATAGATGACTGATCAACCTCCTATGGGAATGGTGAAAAAGAACATGCCTGCAGTGCACACCTCATGTGGAATGGCTGTCATCGTTGAAGCATGTAATATCAGGATTGCCATCCCATCCAGCTGCAGAACTCCATACACAGGTTGTCTTCACATCTTAGATTTCTCTGAGTTGAAAAAGAATAGATGAATGCGGAGTTCAGATGTCTCCCCTCGGTCATCGTTAACATCACTTCTTGATGCTTTCTTCTTGGTAGATTGCTGCAGCACCTTGCCAACCATAGAAAGAACTATTGGAGTGCTCGGTCACCAAAACATGTACTGAATGATCTCTGTTTGGCTGGCCTCAAACTTGCGGCTCCACAAAAGTCTGAAGAAAATCGATACCCTGAGGGAACCAGTTTTATCACCATATAGATGCTATCAAACTGAGTGCACTCTGAAATGGAGGTGATGCGAGATGCTGCATGGCTGGCTGTACAAGAAAATACGGAGCATCCATTGGAGCCGTGCTCGCCCCCACCCTGTACACTTCTGAATGCATCATTACCTCATTTCTGAAATTCAAAATATGGCTTCATTAGACAGTTCTAGTGATCATACTCAGGTCTAACTAGAGCTCCTGGTTATAGATTTAAAGAATCAATCATTAAAGTTCTTTTACTGACTCTTTACTATTCGTAAATTGCATCCTTCAGGCAAAGGTGATGGGGAATGTGGATAAATTACCTTCAACCACCAAAATATACTTGACATTTTAGGTTGAAATATGCAATTATTACATACATGAAATTTGTCCGCAATCTCACTTCTCTGTTTAATGATATAAAAGAACTGGAGCAAGTTACAAAATCTCTTGTATCATGAGAAGATAAAAGGAATCAGAAGTATACATACCACATGAAATATGTCCTTCCTTCAACACCAATCTCTCCTCTGCTTAATGATACAAAAGAACGGGTACAATATACAAAATCTTAGGGATGCAGAACGCCCACACCAAACTTTTATCGACTTCCTTTCAAGTCCCTGTCTAACTGGAGCTAATTGGAGTGTAAAAATGTGAATCACTAGCCATTGAAATTAGCAGGTCAAAACAGAGTTAGTGATCAGGAAAATATGCAAGAGGAACTTCAACTCTCACAACAGTTATCCTCGATGAGACAATAAATCAGCATAAGCTCCTCCATTCTAACTGAAATCATCCAGGGCGCTCTTCAATTTCTCTTATTATCCAGGGATAAGCCAATCGGGACTTCGTGCGACGATAAAGATAGGTTTCTAGATCATATCCCACAGCCTTCATATCTTTCAGAAGATAGGCGGCAGCCATGGACTTCTCTTTAGAAAGAACTCTAAGCAATTTGTTGCAAATCCGCGGCATCAATCTAACACCTTCCTCCATAGCATACATGAAAATTTTAACTGCCTGGTCATTTTTTTTTTCACAACAGAGTTGGTCAATCAATGCTACAAAACCTGGACCAGATACATTAACGTGAAGCTCCTCAAGAATCCAGAAGAACCTCACAGCCTCTTCAGTCTTGCGAGCCTGAACCAGCCCGATGAGCCAAATATTGAAAGGTGCAGAATCAAAGCTTCTCCACCTAAGATTTAATTCAAGTAGGCTTCTTGAGGCCATTTCTAGATTACCCTCTTCAAAATGCTTCTGAACCACCTTGAGAGCTTCATCTCCTTCACCACCGATGTCTTTCATATACTCCAGCCAAATATTAAATGCTACAGCTGTCTTTCTCTTTCTGCAAGACCAAGTCATAAGGGATTTATAAATCTCTGGACTAAGAGCAGAAGAATAATTTTTCTTAATCTGTTCAAATAGCTTTAGGGCATGCTCATCACGACCAGCCCTATGGAACCCATCTATGAGAGTCCCGAATGTGATTTTATCAGGGGAATGGCCCTTGATTTGGAGATCTTCAAGGAGTTTAAGAGCAGGATCGATATTTCCTGCTTTGCAAAAGCCATTTATCAAAATGTTGTAGGTCACTATATTTGGTACCACTCCACTATCAGCCAGCTGCACGAGAAGTTGGTAAGCTCTCAGAACCTTCCCGGATTCACATAATTCTTCTACCCTTGCTTGGAGGCTTGCATTGTCAAGAACTCGGTCTGCACCCTGTGAAAGTCGAAGGAACA
Organism: Echites panduratus; assembly: GCA_035221335.1. Lineage (NCBI taxonomy): Eukaryota > Viridiplantae > Streptophyta > Magnoliopsida > Gentianales > Apocynaceae > Echites > Echites panduratus. The sequence continues at coordinate 12,298,578 of JAWZTD010000082.1, forward strand.
GTGAAGGATTTCTTCCAATTTCCATCTTGTAAAACATGAGCTGAGCTTCCTCAAGCTTGCCAGCCTTACATAGCCCTTCGATAAGAGAATTAAAGGTCATAATAGAAGGCAAACACCCATGCTTCTCCATCTCATCAAAAATATGATGTGCCTCCCCTAACAAGCCATTCTTGCACATACCAGAGATGAAGATAGTGTAAGTGCAAGCGTCTGGAAATAGTTGATTACTTGATATTTCTACCTGAAGAGACCGAGCTTCATCTAAGAGACCGATGTCACAAAAGCCCTTTATCAGAGTATTATAACAAAACGTATCCGGTACCACACCTCTTTGTGTCATATCCCTTAACAGATTCAGGGCATCCTTTACCCTGCCAGCTTGAGATAGCCCCTTCATCATGATCGTGTACAAGACAAGGTCAGGTGGGACATTCTCCAGGAGATGCTGAAACAGTTCATGTGCTTCATCAATTCTATGGTCCCTGATTAATCCATCAATCAAACTACTATAACCCTGCTTCCCAATGACGTAACCATCCTCCTGGAAAGAACCCAACAGCTTAAATACCTCTTCCATCCGACCAAACTTACAGAAACCATTTAGCAACACGTTGTAAACCACACTATCAGGTTGACACCGTCTACTTTTCATTAAATTAAACACCCTGTATGCGTCGTCAATCCTCCTAGCTTGACACAGACCAGAAAGAATCACGGTATAGGTCATTCTACTCGGTAATATTCCTCTTTCACCCATCTCGTCAAACAGCTTTTGGGCATCCTTAGTCTTCCCACTCTTACACAATCCATCAATCAAAATGGTGAATGTAGAGGAATTAAGCGGAGAGTTTGACTTCAGCATCACATTATATATAGCCAAAGCTAACAAAATCACATTTTTCTGCACCATCACGTGCAATATCATATTATAAGTAAACAAACCGGGCTTACAATCGAACTCTTTCATCCTACCAAATGTTTCCACAGCCTTCTCAGCCCTCCTAAGTTGCCAATACGCGGAAATCAACACTGAAAATGCATCCGAACTTATTGGATTCTCACATTTTCTGACCTCGCCCAGAATTTTCCAGTACAAATCAAATCCATCATGACAGTCACCACCATCATGATCGAATCCTGTTAACATGTCAACGATCAAATTATGCGAAACCCAGCTGCGAAAACACTTCCTTTTGGCAGCCCAGATGAAGAACCGGAACCCCAACGGAGGGTTGTGCCTTTTCTCCTCAAGGACGGAGGCAACAATTTCAGGAGTCAAACTGTGGACTACCTCTTCAAGAACAGGCTCCATTGGATTTGCTGTTTCAACAATGTTAAGGACCTCATTTCCAATTGCAACTTCTTCGCAAGAAGATAAGGAGGAAATGGAGGTTGACGCTGCGGAGTGGAGCTGATTTTCGAGTTGCTTTCTGGTATGAAGCGAGCGGAGAAGGACAGGGAAAGGAATAAAGGATTTCATAATGCAAGAATACAAGCGTTCGTTACCCTGGATAACGGCTTCCGGGGGTGGAGAAAGAAAGAACTAGTCATCGGAGTAGTTCAGAGATGATTTATTCCTTTGCGTTTTCGTCTCGTAGCTGCTGCCACGGCCACCGTTCCCCCAGTCGAGTGGACTCATGGCCGCCGCCGCTGCCACCGCCCTACCTTCTTTTTATCCTATTGACCCTTAAACCTTCAGAAAATATAGAATCTACCCTCTTACTTCTAAAGTATATTACTCTACCCCAAAACACTTTGTGTGCTTGGATGCACCATGGCGTTATTTCATTGGGTGCGGATAAATGAACCCCCAAAACCACTAAGTGCACCCCTACAATTTAAATCTGTTAAATATGATAAGAGGAAAAGACCGTAATGACCTTATTCAATAAAATATAGAAAAATAAAAT
>JAWZTD010000082.1:12421799-12440153 GCA_035221335.1 Echites panduratus
TTTTTTAGAATTTAGTATTTAAAAATATGTTAGAAAAATTAATAATTAAATAATATGTGTAAGAATTTTATTAAAATCTATTATATATATATATATATATATATGTAAAGAAAGTTCCCAAATTTGAAAAAAACTTTAGTTTTTTTTCTTTAATTCTGAAACTGAAGAAGGCTATCTAACCTATATATATATATATATATATATAATTTTTAATTTAACAAAATCAATTATATGACAAATATTGTAAGATAAATGAATTCAATTAACATTTTTTGTTTCCAAAAAGTAATTAAATGATGAATTATATATATATATATATATATTAAATGATGAATTTATATAAAAGACTTTTTATATTTTATTTGTATATTTTTTATACTATAAAAATAATTAAAAGTTTTAATTAAATATTATAGAAAATAATATTTTTAAATTATATAACCAAATATCAAATATAAAAATCTATATTCGTGATCAAATTAATTTAATGAATATTCATAATTATATAATAATATTTCCATTTCATTAGACTTTTTGTTTTTCAAAATGTAATTAAATAAATTATATATCAGAGGATAAATTTATACAATATACAAATTCTTATTGAATAATACTCCTAATTCATTGGACAATTTCAGTTTTTCAAAATGTAATTAAATAAATTATATACAAGATGTTTAATTTATATAAAAGACTTCTCATATTTTACTTTACAATAACGATAAAAAATTTCAATTAAATGTTTATTAAACAATACTTTTAAAGAATATAATAAAATACGAAATATAAAAATATATATTATACATGTCCTGCTCATTACCCTTGATGGCAAACTTGTATATAAATAAGGCATACTCTCAAACTTAAAAAAACAAAAACATTTATTCTAACACCTAGCTCTGTCACATTATGTATTAATTAAAAACAAAATTTTAATTTAAAAATAAATTATGTATATAACAACATCTTTTGATTTTTTAAATAATCAATCTATTATCATATATTTTTATTCAACTTCTTATCTTCTAATAAAAAACTAATAATTTATCTATAGTTAAGTGAATCAAAATAATAAATTTTTTAAGTTACAATGAACAAAAAATATTATTTATAATTTAATAATCATTTAGATTGATTCAAAATTTGATATATTCTAATAAAGAAAACTTTTCACATATTAATATTTTTTGAGATATCTTGAATAATAATTATATTTATAATTAATCATTCAAGTAATGTAATTTATATTGATTCAAAATTCAAAAATTAATATAATTTATTCAAAAACATTTAGTATTAATTTTTATTAATATATCTATACATATCTTTAGTTTATTAATATAATAAAAAATACGTAATTATGTAATAGGGGATTTGAATTTTTTTAATAATAAATAGGTCTCATAATTAATTATTATATTTAGAAAGCAATAAAGTTAAGGCATCAAAGTCTAAACAATTATGGTCAGGCTTGGACCATGAAGCATGGACTTGGGCAGCCACCCAAGTTTGCGAACTTAGATCTCGAGAAGTATGACAGATCATCATCAGCCAGGGATGTCAGTGTTGAAAGGATATATAAACGTCGTCGCTCCACTCCTTTGCAGATTATACCATGAAATCCAAGACAGATGTCGAGCTAAAACGCCATGAAAAGTGCATCCCAGCCGAAGCATCAGTTGTACAAATCAGCCCCCGAGATCGTACCATCGTGATCTTTAAGCACACAAGCAGGGAAAACTTCACCATCCAAAAAGTGGGGGCCATAGGTTGAGTTGCGACGGTACCGTTTTGCTTGCAATCCGTCCGGAGACGATTCTAAATTCCTGATTATAATACTAATGGAAACAGAAAGAAAATTCTGACCTGGGTGATTCTAATTCCGTATACATCTATGGAGAAATTCTTAGGCGAATTCGGTCATCGACCCCTCTTAGGAACAGGATTCACAAATAGAAGTGAGAACTCCCAGTAACTGGGAAATCTTTCTGTCTCCTCTCAACCTCTCCCATCAAGGTTTGAGAATTGACAAATCAAAATTATAGAGTTTGTAGCTCAATTAAACTTAAGTATAAAATAATTTTTAAAAAATAATCTAACAATAAATGTTCTATGTCAAAAAAAAAAAAAAACCCAACATTTCAAATTCAATTCTATATTAACATAAAATACAAATTCATTGCTAAAATTCAACTAGAAAACAATAAAAGTTTAAGTTACTTTATATCTATTCATAAACTAAGAATTTTGTAATTGAGAAATGAGAGATGCGTTTGAATTTAGAAAAGGATAATTTTGAAGATTTTGATTAATTAAAGAAAATAATAATCTTAAAATAATTTTAGAATTCTTTTGAAATAAAAGGACGGGTAAAGAAATTTTGATTTAATTATAAATTTAATTACATCAATAGGTAAACAGAGTGAATATTAGACTCATACTTAAATTTTTTTTTTCAAAATTAATGAAAAGAGACAAATTTAATGAATTCGACATACTCAAATTTATTAATTCTATTTACGAGTTTAATGATTTCATAACCATTTTCGATTTTGACCCAAATTTACTCGGGTTATATTATAAGGTAACGCTATTTGGTTAAAAATTTTTATCCAAAATTTGACCAAAATCAATTACAATGTCATAAATGACATTTATAGTGAATTGGTTCCAAGAAAACTTTTGTTACTTTTTAATCTTTTAACCCTATCAAAATATATAAAATACCCTTATTTGATTATTTTAGTAGCATACATTTTGATCAAAAAACTTTTTCCTATATTATATATGTTAAAACTCCTACAAGTTTATTCGCGAGCCTATCAACTTCCCATCTTGCATCTTAGAATCTGCATTTGGAAGAAGAAATGAAATAATTAGTTACAGGAAAAAAAACATAAGAGGTTTGGATCCATGGGGATATCTAAGGAAATTAAGTGAATTGAAGTACGAATCAAAGCTGAAAATGGGTTGAATGGTTCCTTATTTCAACTCTATCTCCCACAATTTGTTTTGTTATTGTAGATTTGTTTTCATTGAAAGCCTCTCTATTCATTCTCAAAGTTACACCGATGCTGCACCCCTGGGATGCGGCTCCTCCCAACCGCGTCAGCCCCTGGATGCAATGCCTTTTTGAAATGGGTTCCGATGCCACCGTCCAAGAGAAATTAAAGCAAAATTAATGTTTTAAACGTGGCAGTAAAAGAGGGAATACATTTTGACTGGAATCTGGTTATCTATTATATGTTTTAGTTCATTGTTAATGTTGGTAAAATACTTTTTGAGTTCGGTGGTGAGAAGTTGCTGTAAGAAATTCAACTGTGATCATCTCCCTCATTTGTTGATCTTCAAAGAATACTGGCTCAACGAGAAGATTGTAAAGGACTCACTAAGTGTTTGAGGAAGGGGAAGAAGATAGAGGTTCTGATATCTTAATCACAAAAAACCTTAAAATAAAAATGAGGCATATGGGCCTTTTTGGTACTATATGAATCCGGGGTCCACTGCGTTAATATATATAGGTATGTATATGGTATACCTGTGTGCTCACACCCTAGAGCAAGCACTATCTCCTCCCCCTTTCACCACAGCGATCCATTTCTTGCCTCTTATTTCCATATATGTGTAACCCTTTTTCTAGTTTAGGTTAAATATGTCGATGAAGAATCTGTTAAGCGATATAGATATTCCGGCGAAGCATCCGTCGGAAGAGGCGCAGAGGAACTGGAGAAATCTCGTTACTCTCGTAAAAAATAAACGACGACGATTCCGTTATGGTCCTAATTTCGAGAAGCGTTCGGAAGCCAGAGAACAAATGGAACGCCTCCGAGTAAGTCTCTTCCATGTCTCTCTGTATATTGAGTTTGTTTCTGTGTTAATTCTGTAAATTTTTCGAGCATTCGATATCGTCGGGTGAGAAGAAAATATAAATCGATAAAATTACCTGCACATATTATCCTGATTAAAATTTTTTATTTACTTTTTCATAATTAATTTCGAACTATAGTTTTGCCTTTCTGCAACCATATCCCAACCTTTTCAAAATGCCAAAAGTCAAATGTTCAGAAAAAAGTGTGTTTGTTCATAAAATTGTCCTCGTTCGCCGCTGTGTCTTTTGGGGTTTAACTTTTACCATTAAACGACCGTTTCGTTATTTTTCATTTTTATATTTCCAGAAAAATATTGGGAGTAGAAAAAAGGTCTTGCGAGTTGTGAGATTTTATAATATGATTAATATCCAAATTCTCACCTGAATTGGTGTCGGCAGTCGGCTGCCGTTGTAGGATCTGACTTTGGAATTGGAAAAGCCACCGGCCTTGAAAAATCCCACTGAATGAATCTCTAAAAGGCGTGATGAGGGGGATGATACTATTTCAAAATGGTAGTTACAATTTGTCGTTAATTTGGAATTATTCGTGGGAATTAGATTGATTTGATTACGGTAAAAGTTGATCTATTACTTCCCTAATGTGGGGTTTAGATAAATTTTCTACAATTTATTTATATTTTGATATTAGAATTTAGAATAGCTTAATTATATTATATTGAGATATAAATTTAACCAAATTTTCCAATATGATGTGTAAATTTACATAAAACGTTAAAAAGGAATTTTAAATATAAATTGAATGGAATTTGGATTAATAAGTTTTCTGAAAAATTATTCCATTGGGTGATGATCAAAGGAAAAAAAAAAAAAAAAATCTTAAAATGGCTTCCACATTCAGTCTTTATTTCAAGCCAGACATTGTAATGGGGCTTTTTTTTTCTTCCCTCCACTGGATAAGATATCTACATCTACTTTTATTTTTTGAATGAAAAAAATTTCTACATCAACATGACTATCTTTTCCCACATGATAAGATTCTATATTCACTGCTAGCTATACTCGAGGTATATATTAGATTAGCTGTAGAAAATTAAATTATTGATTTATATTATTATTATTATTATTATTTTTGGTTGTGCAAAATTTTTCTTTAATTATACTATACATTTGGGACAAACAATTCATCTCTAAGTGGGATTAGTTAACTCAAGCCGGCTAACAAACTACCTCGGGTGAATTTTGGCTTAGAATAAAAATGGTATGGTAAATGGGTTACCAAAAAAAAAGAAGGATTTCTTTATTAGAAAAAAAAGTTTTAAAAAAGGATTTATTAATTTAAATAAATTTGACTTGTACCTTTTTTCTTTTTTTTTTGTACTGATGAAGAAGAGTAATTAATACAAAATCAATGGATATTTAAAATATTAAATAATCTAAAATGGGGGATTCAGATCTAGACGTGCTTTGCTTAAACAATATCAACAAATATAATAAATAGTCATGAAATTAGAATGTTGGCGATAACGTGAAATGTGCATTATTAAAGACCAGAATACTAATAAACTATCGTTTCTTGTTTTGAAAGTCTGTTTTTCTGTTTGTGGGAACATGTTCTCCATACTCATTTAGTGGTAATACGAATATTGTTGTGATATTTTTATATTCTATTTATAATTTGAAAAAAGAATTATATAGAATTTACTCTTAGAAGTCTTCGATGGCCTCGTGGGGAAAGGTATTCTTTTGAATTTTCAGGACAAGTAGTTAATTAACTATAAAATAAAATTCTTTTGTCAGGCTTTTATCATTTTCAGCTTTTTACGAAAAGTGTATGTGTGGGTTCCTCTCCATAATTCCCCCGTTCAATTCTACAGCCAATAGGCGAAGAGATTTGCTAAGTAAATAATAAATAAAAGGAAATTTTAAAACTTAATTTTAATATGTGTTTTTTTTTTTTGTAAAAATATAGTTTTCATAAATATAAATTCTTAAAAGATAAATATATCATGCCATGTTCTAGTCCTGTGAGCATTTAGAGGTGGGTGGATCTATCATATAATGTAAATATATAAATTAATACTTTTGAATTTTTGTAATATTATTTATGCTTTCTAGGTTTATTAAAAATATAAACAAAAAAAAGGCTATATACAATCTACTTATTCAATGAACAAAACTTTCAATCTATTATATATATATTTTCTTTAAAGAAAAAAATAATTCAAAGAATTTTTTTTTTGGGAATGAATTGAATTAGATTCAACCTCTTTGTTGTCTTAAAGGGTATTAAACAAATTCAATATAAAAATATACTTCTAAATAAATTTATCCAAAATGATGTTTCTTCATATTATTGTTCACATGACAATACGTATTACGCAATAATATTTATAACTAATTTAAAATCACTATTCAATCAAATATTAATTTAGTTTTTATTTTTTGTATGTTATTTCGTTTTCTGCTCTTGGTATAATAACGATAGCAGGAAATCTAAAGATAGAAATAGGTCGAATGTGAGAAAGAAAATTAAATAATTGGCAAATAAAGGAAGTTTCGTTCGAAGTTTCCAGGAAATTTCTGGGGATGTTGACTGCCGGTTAGAAAAATTGATATCTTCAAAACTGCAAGGACAGAGAAGTACAATCACATGGACGGCGTCAGAAAAGACAACGACTCATAAATATAGTACCGTATAACACTCGTAGTCTGTTTAAGAGTAGGACGGTACCGTTGCCCCCAAAGCCTGGGTCACATCAACCCCATTTTCTTTATTTAATAATATTCATATAAATATAAGTAACAATATATTGACAACTGTGCTATTATATACTATATATAGTATAATTGTTCTGTATTTTATGTTTATTCAATCATATAGTAGTTTTCCTTATCTTTCCGGCTGCGGTGGCCCCATATTAACATGACACGTTCTTGGTCACCTTCTGTTTAGTAGAAAGAAAATATTCTTCTGTTCTTTTTCTTTGTTTGTTCTGAAATGATATCTATTGTTTGTATTTTGTTCACGTCGAACTTTCATATGATATTTTCTATTCAAATTCATGGCGGAATTTTTCTTTGTGGATTTCTTTTTATTATTTCTATGCTTCTTAACCTATCCGAATTGAAAAGAAAAAAGGAATTTACCCTGAAATGCCTGCCGTGTTATTCAAATTACTAAGAATTGTTGATTGGTTTGTTCGTCCTCCCGGTTTTTCCACGAAAAAGTATTTGCTCGGTTAATAATGCCTTTAAGTAAACTGTAATGTCTTCAACTGACAACCAACAAATAATCTACTGTTGGGTAACTTTCTGTAATACTTAAAAGGGCACTACACGATATAAACATTACAAAAGTATAATCATTGGTAATGTCAGTTGTGTTGAAGAGTAAAATGATCCCAAAGAAACTACCGGTGGTGTTGAAGAATTAATCATCCGAAGAAACTACAAAATCTTTGATCAATAATAGAATGAATGTAAGATTTAAAGGATCCAAGTACAAGTAAGAAATTACATAAAAAAGTAGCCATAGGAGATTGTTACAGCACATGGAAAATAAAAATAATTTACAGAATGAACAACAAAAAATTTGTAGTAAAGAAAAAAGGAACAACAAACAAACCAGGTGCTATCCTCATTTTGTCATTTAAAGTATAGATGAATGACTCAATTCAATCAGATACATATGTAGCATGCTGCAAGAGATGATATGGATGCTATTTTCCATCTAAAGTGCTTAAGTCATGAATTAAATATCATAACCTCCCTTAAATTATTTGATCTTCTGAAGGTGATTTTATAGTTGGTTATCGAATCCCTTTGTGAAGCTTCAAGATAGTATTTCCTTGCAGCGACAATAATGTAAAAGAATTGTTTGAATAATGGTATTTAATGGATCAGGCAATGTACACTGTTGTTCGGTCTTTCAGTATGAGATTCCACTGTTATGTCTCTCAAGGTAACAAGTTGAGTCACCTAAATACTGTTCATGGTTTCTAATAAACCAGGAATCACGTATGGGTATCTGCTTCTTTCAATATAAGATTCAGCAGTCCAATAAATTGAACCTATTTCACCACTCAAGATATGCAGTAGAAATAACTTAAATACTTATCATGTTCAAATGCCAAAGTCCTCTGTTTGCTTTTGAGAGTCCTCGATCATGGGATACATTACAGTTATATTCTATATGATATATATATCATGAGAAACGCAGTCCCATTTGCAGTTTCCTGCCAAGCTAATTCTGATACGTGACTGTTCATCAGGAAAGAATTCGGATTGCTTTCGTGGCTTATATGGCAGCACTCAAGTTTATTTATGGTACCTTTCTGGTTGAATAATTGTTTCTTCATATAATATTAAATAGATTTTCTTTAATCTTTCCTGGCTTCTTTTCAAAATGAAACTGAACCTTTGTGCAGCTGGTGATCATGGTAAAGAAAAGCTTCCTGATGAGGCAAGAGAGGAACGTGGAAAGATGGAGGATGTAAAAGAAGAAGAAGAAGATCTGACAAGGGAACTTCCCGAAGAGGCTAGAGATGCTGGTTATCAAATTCACCCGGATAAACTAGCATCTGTTGTTGGTTCATTTGACATCAGGACTTGTAGAAAGATAAAAGGAGTTGAAGGACTTGCAGCAAGATTAAAAGTCTCATTTGAAGAAGGGGTCCGAAGCAGTGATGTTCCTCTTAGGCAAAGTGTATATGGATCTAATACATACACTGAGAAACCTTCTAAAAGCTTTTGGATGTTTGTGTGGGATGCTTTACAAGACTTGACACTGATCATCCTGATGGTTTGTGCTGTGGTCTCCATTGGTGTGGGACTGGCCACTGAGGGCTGGCCAAAAGGCATGTATGATGGTTTGGGAATAATACTTAGTATATTTTTGGTTGTTATGGTCACAGCTGTCAGTGACTACAAGCAATCTTTGCAGTTTAAGGATTTGGACAGAGAGAAGAAAAGGATTTTCGTACAGGTAACTAGGGATGGGTCCAGGCAGAAGGTTTCCATATTTGACTTGGTTGTTGGGGATGTTGTTCACTTGTCTATAGGTGACCAGGTTCCAGCTGATGGGGTATTTATATGTGGATATAGCCTATTGATTGATCAGTCTAGCTTATCTGGTGAAAGTGTACCTGTAAGCATAAATGAAAAGAGACCATTCCTTCTAGCAGGAACCAAAGTGCAGGATGGATTTGGTAAGATGCTTGTGACTACTGTTGGCATGAGAACTGAATGGGGTAAGTTGATGGAAACTTTGAGTGAAGGAGGAGAAGATGAGACCCCACTGCAGGTGAAGCTAAACATTGTTGCAACAATAATTGGTAAGATAGGATTGACATTTGCAGTGGTGACTTTTGTGGTGTTGGTTGTTAGATTTCTGGTCGAAAAGGCAATTCACCATGACTTTACTGACTGGTCCTCCAGCGATGCGCTGTTACTTTTAGACTACTTTGCAACAGCAGTAACAATAATTGTTGTTGCAGTTCCAGAAGGATTACCACTGGCAGTGACATTGAGTCTTGCATTTGCAATGAAGAAACTAATGGATGACAAGGCATTGGTTAGGCATCTCTCTGCATGTGAGACAATGGGTTCTGCTACTTGCATATGCACAGACAAAACGGGAACATTAACGACAAATCACATGGTAGTTAGTAAGATATGGGTCCATGATAAAGCTAAAGAGATTGAAACTAATGGACACGTAGATGCTATTAACTCGGATATATCAAGAAATGCATTAAGTATTCTCTTGCAGGCAATATTTTATAATACAAGTGCAGAAGTAGTGAAAGATAAAACTGGAAGAAATTCTATCTTAGGCACACCTACAGAATCAGCTCTGTTAGAGTATGGGTTGCGAATGTGTGGAGATTTTGATGACCAACGTCAGGGGAGCAAGATGCTCAAAGTTGAACCTTTCAATTCTGAAAAGAAAAAAATGTCTGTACTTGTTGCTCTTCCAGATGGCAAGGTTCGAGCTTTCTGCAAAGGTGCATCTGAGGTAGTACTGAAAATGTGTGACAGTGTAGTAGATGAAAATGGCAACACCATTAGTTTGTCCGAGGAACAAACACAAGCTATCTTGGATGTTATCAATGGATTTGCGTGTGAAGCTTTACGTACTCTCTGCTTGGCTTTCAAGGACAATGACAACAGACACCTTGAGAGCAGTATTCCAACTCGTGGATATACATTAATTGCAATAGTCGGAATAAAGGATCCAGTTCGCCCAGGGGTAAAGGAAGCAGTTAAAACTTGTCTAAGAGCTGGTATCACCGTACGAATGGTCACTGGTGATAATATTAACACGGCCAAAGCTATTGCTAAAGAATGTGGCATACTTTCTGATGATAATGATATGGCAATAGGAGGTCCAGATTTTCGTATCATGACTCCAGAGCAGATGAGGCAAATAATTCCTTGTATCCGGGTACAGAAATTGTGGATAGAATAATGTTTAGAAATAATTATCTGAATGGATGATTTTCTAAAGTAAATTCATTACAAATGCAGGTCATGGCTCGGTCATCTCCGACAGATAAACATGTGCTTGTAAAGAACTTAAGAGGCATGAGGGAGGTTGTTGCAGTTACAGGTGATGGGACCAATGATGCTCCTGCATTGCATGAGGCAGACATTGGACTTGCTATGGGCATTGCAGGAACTGAGGTTTGTTCATATTTTTATGTTTTTTTTTTCTAATGTATATATAGCGTTTGTCAAATTCGGAATAGCACGTGAATGAGATTATCATTTAAAATTGTCTTTTAGCACCTGATTATTGTCTTATGAGGAAAAAATATGCATTTGGCCTTCAGCTTTATCAGTAGCATTTTTCATATGTTCATGTCATGTATTTTACTTTTTTTGTATTTCCTTATTCAACACTTTTAGTAATTGTATCTTCAGGTTGCAAAAGAAAGTGCTGATGTGATTGTGATGGATGACAATTTCACAACAATTGTGAATGTAGCTAAATGGGGACGTTCTGTGTATATCAATATTCAAAAGTTTGTCCAGTTCCAACTAACCGTTAACATTGTTGCTCTGATGATCAATTTTGTTTCTGCTTGCATTTCAGGTATAATCTTGAGAATTCTCTTATTCATATTGATAATATTTCTAGGAGGTCTTTTGTTTTTTTTTATAGAGTTCCAACTCATAAAGTTACTGTAAATGCTCCTGAAGTAGTAATTTGGATGTTTCCTTCCTTTGAATATCTCAGGATCTGCTCCTCTTACTGCCGTGCAGTTGCTCTGGGTAAACCTGATTATGGATACTTTAGGAGCACTTGCACTAGCCACAGAACCACCCCATGAAGGACTGATGAATAGACCTCCTGTAGGGAGAGATGTGAGTTTCATTACAAAAACCATGTGGAGAAATATCATTGGTCAGAGTATTTATCAGCTGGCTCTCCTCCTAGTTTTCAACTTTCTGGGAGTTCAAATCCTGAATCTATCAGGTTCAGATGCCACAAAAATTCAAAATACATTTATCTTTAACACATTTGTCTTCTGCCAGGTATATACTTATTGATTATTTAATGTATTTTCTTGATTGCTTTTATTAAAGCCTATGAAATCCAAAAAAGAAAAATGTGGGCAAAAGAAAGATGAATTATATATATAAAAAAAACTGTTTAGCAAGTAATGCTTGTAGTATAACCTTTTGAGCTAGTAATCAAGCTCTAATAATCTTGAAACAAGATGTGAATCTATTCTCTTTCAGTAGACTCACAGAGTTCTGGTTTCCTTTTGCTCGATAGGTCTTCAATGAAATAAATAGCCGTGACATGGAGAAGATTAATGTTTTCTCTAACATATTTGGTAGCTGGATATTCCTTGGCATCATCGGTGTAACAGTTGTATTCCAAGTTATTATAGTTGAATTCCTGGGAACTTTTGCGAGCACTGTTCCTCTAAGCTGGCAACTATGGTTATTAAGTGTTTTAATTGGTGCGGTGACTCTGCCTATTGGAGTTATTTTGAAGTTCATTCCTGTCGAAAGTGCACCCAAACACCATGATGGTTATGATCTGCTGCCAAGTCGAGACTTGCCATGAAAGATTGAAGGAAACATAAAGAAAGAACCCAAGAATTGCCTTTGGTCTTGAATTATTTGTCTGCTGTTGAAGTCAGAGGATAAGTCTCACCAGGTTTAGAAGATCAATTTTGAAGAACTTGAAGAATGTATTATATTTACCAAACTAGGAATCTGCTAACTTCTGTTACCCAGTTTGCATCTGAAAATCAGGTTAGTGACTTTTCACCTGCTAATTGAGATATGGTAATCCGACTCTTGTCGTTGTGTTATATATTGAAGAAGCCATCGGAAGCATTCATTTCCTGAAGATTTTTTGTGATTGAAAGATTTTCATTTCCTGCAAACCAAAAAAATGATAAGACAATAAAGAAAATAAGTCGCGGTGAAGCTTTCGGACAGATTAGAGGTGCTTCTCTGTCATGGGAATGTCTTTTTGATCTTCTTGGTGTTTTTTCCTGTTCAGATTTGTCTCAACAGATTAAAAAACAAGGAACATAAGAAGAACATGTATCAATATCTCTAGTTGTTTCTGTGTGTCTGTTTTTGTTTGTGTTTTTTCTTATATGTTGGACTTGATCCATTATGGAGTTTTCCTTTTGTTATCTCATGTATTACAATTATCCTCTGGAATTCAGCCTTCGAAATGAAACTTTCCCTTATTCTGCAAATATGTTTTTGCCTTCTTTTTCAACGTCAGTCCCAAATTAATAGAGTGCCAAGTTTCAAACAATTTCATTCCAAGAGTTGCAGGCTCTTTTGGAGTAAAGAAGAATTTCATTTCACACAGTATTCCCTTCATCTTTATGATCATTTTGACTATCTTAGGATAAAATTTTTTTCTCCTTATGGAAAAGAGAGAAAATGGATAATATTAGAAAAAATAAGTAAATATTCATCAAATTATTAACGATGACTTATAACGAAAAAGTCAACTCTTATAATTAGGTATTGAGGATCAATGAAAGAACAAGAATGGTATACCATGTATTAAGTTGCATTTGGACAAGAGTCCGATACAATTTACCTAAATCATCCTGTATGCATGGAAAAAATTACAACATCACAATGAAACCGATTCAATCTCTTGCTGCCTGCCTCTCTGCTTCTTTCACTTGAATATCAAGTCCAAGTTTAATCTTCTTACATGAGAAACAAAAAAAGTATCCCTAGAGAAAATAAGACTGTCAAATCATTTGTATCTGCGCTTTGCTTCTCCATAAGCAACCACCCCCATAACGGTCATTGTATATCCAGCAATTCCCATGAAGGTTACCGGATTGCGGAAAAGAAGAATTGAGATAACAACAGCCACAGCACCCTTTGCATTGCCCAAAACCTGGAATCATTCATGAAAAAGAAAGGTTCAGAACAGCTGGAACTCAATTCTAAAGGAATAATGCCGTGAGAAAGAGAGGAATTCTCACCTGGAGAGTTAATGCACTTGTGTGCTTAGTTACTAAGAAGTTGCATAAATTAGCTGCATAAGCCATTGTTGAGTTGGTGAGAAGTAGTATCCACATATATCTATGTTTCATCGCCAGCATGACCGTAGATTCCCAGACATTTGGTTCCATTATGATCGCCGCAGGCAATAAAACCATAACAGCAATTGGGGACATGTAAAGCATCAAATTCATAGAGTTCAACTTCTCCCTGAATCAAAGAAGGACATCGAAATTGAGAATGTTAAGGAAATCAACAATAATCCCTCCCAAAACCAAGTGAAGGAAAGAAAAAGGAAAACCTCTACAGATTTAGAGGTTGAAACATGGATTTAAGAAATGAAAAAGAATAAGAAATGAAACATCCAGATGATGGCTTTCAGAACCACCAATAGCATACAAATAATAAACTGACCTTCATTTTACAAACCGTATAATGGCACAACATGTTTCTAAAACTAATAATATTCTCTGAAACAAGACCCAACCTATACCACATATCTTGAAACAATAATTTTTCAACTGAGTTCTAAGAATAAGAAAGAAATAAATGGTAACACTAAAGAATGTCAAAATTAGAATTGAGTGTGAACTTGCAACCATCATGATCATGTATGTGCATGTACATAGGCCTTCTCTTGGCTCATTTGTTCTTGATCATTACATAATCTTTCAGAAAGTCTACTGTGGTTTCTCTGTCTGTTGTGTTAAAGACAAAACCTACTGGATCCCAACAAGTAAAAGTGCCCACGATTGACAAGTAGAAAAGTATACATAAAATACAAACCTTAGAAAACTCTTGCAGCATGTGACCCAGAAAAACAAATGTACGTGAAAAGATGCCCTCAGGTCATCAAAATTTCCCTTAAACTGTCTCGATGCTATTTACTAATATATATGCACGTAGTCTTACAGGAATTCATTATTTTGATTGTTTTCTCACGAGATTTCTGTTTGGAGATGAACATTTAAGTAGTACAATTCCATCAAAAAAATATCAAGTAAAGCTTTGAAGGTAGCAAATTGATAAGAAGTTTATTTACCCTTCTGAAGAAAGTAGCACCCCTTGAAGAACAGATTTGAAGGCTCTAGCAGCAGTTGCACCTATGCACATAATGAATCCATACAAATGAAAGCTTGGTTCGCCCTGGCACCAAGAACAAATGTTTTACATCGTTAGTTCCATGAAAGTCCAAAAGATGATTATATTTAGCAAGAAAGCAATTGAATCATCGAGCTTCAACATCCAGAGAGCCACAAGATCAATGGATATTCCTATTTGCTTCCAAAAAGTAAAGTTGATTGATCACAGGCCAGTGAAAAATTTTGGTTAGTGTCTTCCATATAAGAGCATGCTCTTTATTTCATTTGAAAGTTTTGCAGCACATCTAATCATGTGTTTGCTGTGATTAGTAAAAGCTAAAGAGGTCAACAGTGACAGCATATTGCTAGCATTCAACCCTGCAAGATGAATGAGTTAAACTTAAAAAGTAAAACCAAATAAAGCATTGACCAAATACCACCAAAAGCAACAGCCCTAATAACTCAACATGCCTCCTAAAGTATTTCATTGACTGGCAATAGAGATTGTGAATGTCTAAATGTGCACAGACAGAGAAGCATATCACTTCTGTATATAGATTATTTTTAAGGGACGTCAACAAGTTAGAAGCCTAGAGAAACAGAGTTAACTTGAGAAAGGAACAGTGAACAAATTATAGAATAAATATGCCTAAGCTTCATCTCGAATGGATATTTTGCTGTGCTGTTGATAGGAGAAAGGTTCAAAAACAGTGTTCAAGGTTCCCACTCTCCTTTTTCTCTTCTTTGGTGTAGGCAACCACAAGATGTTAATGCTTATCAATATGTCCCTCTAAGACATTAGGTACACAGGTATCCCCGCCTTTTCAGGTCAGAGAGCTGACTTGAACCTTGTACCGTATATGTTGTTTAAAAATGTTTTAATGGTTAATCTTACTTGCATTCAGCATTGACTTGTTACAGGTTTTTCAGATGCATAAAACTTCATCAGCAAATAAAGCCATATGACATTTTCCTTAATTCAACTTTTCTTTACTGCCTCTGAAAGCTTCCCTTATCTACTCTCACCACCCTCTCTAAGCCATCCCATATGCATAAATTTTTGCCAAAATTAAAGAAATGATATTACAAGTTGTAATACTTTTATGCATACATGATTAACAAAAAGACCCTTAATTTGCTTAAATTGGATTAGATCTTGCTCTCCTGTGTCACTTTTGCAGAATAAGCTCAAGACATGCTTGTGTTTCACTTAATAGTTTCTTGAATTGAACATAAAGTGCACATATATACTCAAACAATAATTAGTTAACTGGCATCCATCACCTATTGACCTTTTTAGAAAGTCTATTTCTCCCCACATGCATATGATGCTCAATATGGCAACATCTCACATTTGGTTCAAATTCAAACTTCAGAACATGAAACGTTGCTGCTTTTACCAAAATTCAAGAAAATGCATGTCTTGCACCAAATTCCATTTTTGACACAAGTTTTACACAAATTCACTAGAGCACGTTTCGGCATAGACAAAAAATTAATGCCAATGGAAGTAGAAAAAATTAACTGAATTACACAAATTCAGATCTGATCTTATGGATTGTTCAAGTAAAACTCAAATGATGTCTAGACTTCAGTTCGGATCAGCAAAATAGTGACTTGATAAAGGAAAACCAGAGATAAATCTTTCCTCAAAAAAAGAAGCTTGATGCATCAATGTAGCATAATTCAGAATCAAAATAATGGGGAGAAAACACCGAATAATCAAATTCTGGGAGATGGATCCGGGAAACCCAGAAAGAAAATGAGCAGAGAAACTTACCCCACTAGCAATGATGACCCCACCAACCACGGGCACCAGACAAGCATAGGTAATCCAAGCTTCTCTCTTGAGGGTCATAAGATAAGCAAACACGGCAGTGAAGAATGGGGTGGTGGCACCGACAGCCTGATTGAACGAAACCGGAAGGTATCTGAGAGAGATATTCCCACCCACAACAGACGCGCAGAATACAACGCTGAGAGTTGCAATTCTAAAGAATTGGGACCTAGATTTGATCCTCTGGTGAGGGACCACCTTCATGAAAACAATGGAGATGTAACTAAGGATAGCACAAGCAGACATATGACACATTGTGAGGAAAATTGGGAAGGAAAAGCCATAATTGGAGAGCAAGAACTTGTTGAGGAGGAGGACACCAATATTGCTAGAATACCAAAGAAAAATAAGTGAAGTTATGAACAAAGCTTGCTGCTTTGGTGATGGTATCGAAAAGGGTGATGCTGA
Organism: Echites panduratus; assembly: GCA_035221335.1. Lineage (NCBI taxonomy): Eukaryota > Viridiplantae > Streptophyta > Magnoliopsida > Gentianales > Apocynaceae > Echites > Echites panduratus. The sequence continues at coordinate 12,438,460 of JAWZTD010000082.1, forward strand.
AGACATTTCTTGATCTTGTTCCAATTCTTGTCATTCAAAAATAGAAAACAAGAACAACACAGCCACACACTCTCTGACTCACCCGCTCACTTTGTTGAATGTGAATAAAGGAAGAGAGGGAATTTTCTCAAGGTTTCATTCTTTCGGTTAGATTGACGATACGTCTCCGCTCAACAAAGAAGAAGAAAAAAGTTGGATTGGTCACGCCGGCTGTGTTGTCTGAATGTGTGTTGTGTGTGGAGGTAGGCGATATATAGGTGTCATTTGCGGAGACAGAGGAGGAATAGGACGCCATGGCTCTTCTTTTTTAATTTCTCTAGTGTTCGTAGATTTGTGGACCATTGCTTCCTATGTAGGGGGGAATTGGTTCAATATCATTATAATCGAAGAAATTACAAGGTAAATTTGATTCCGTCGAATTTTTATTTATCTTTTTTTCCATTATAAACTAATGTTTTGTATTTGTCAAATTAGAAAAAAAAAAAAAAAGAAAGGGAATCTGATCAATTACAGTGTCATCTATCTCGTTTTTTTTTTTTTTAAATATTTCAATGTAAATGATGTTTTAAAATGAATTAATAATTAATTAGTAGGAGTTTATGGGAATAAACTATTGATTACTTCATTTAATATATGATATTTATTTGATTCGAGATTTATGATTTGTATTTTTTTTAATTAGATCATTTGAAGTATCAAAAAATTTGTTAGTCTTGTGTATATGGAATATGAATATATATATATATATATATAAATAAAAGCACCCAACAATTTCACTAATATATCTGGAAAATTTTTTAAAAAATTATTGTAATTATATCTTAAAATTTATTATGTGAATTTAAAAATCATATATGATTGAGAAAATATAAACCATATTGTCTATTTTATTTTCTAAAGAGAATTTTCATAATCTATATAAAAAAAAAAATTGAGTCAATGTTAAGCTTTTATTTCCACTTTTCAACGGTATAACTTTCCAATTTGAATATTCCGACAGATTTATTATTTTATGAAAAAGGTTATGTACAAAAATTATAGTAAGTGTACTTCAAAAAGAAAAAGAAATAAAAATCATAACTTTTGGAGGGCTAAAATTGAAAAAGCCCTCTACCAAAACTAGGCTCCACACATCTAAAGGCCCATCCGCCTCCATCTTGGGTGGCCTGGCATGGCTTCCCCTTCCAGCATTCAATATTCCACGGCCTAAGACTTAGATGCTCTTTAGGCTTTAATTCTGGTGGCATTCAAAAAACTTCCATCTTAAAAATGACTACTTTCATTACGTTATTTGTAGTTTAAATAATAAATATATAATTATTATGTTTAAAATATTTTTTATTTTTTATAAGTATAATTTTTTAATAAATAAAAGATAATATTAAATTTAAAAAATTAATTTAATTTCTTTAAACATTATAATGCTAATTTTTTAATTAATTCCTAACTAATTTGAGACACAAGCTAGATGGAGAACCATTATAGATCCTAGAAAGCTGGAAGTATCGATAGGCTTAGCTCCGAGCAGATGTCAAAAAAATTTTAAAAAATAAGACATCTAATTTTAAATGATTCAAAATAAAAATAAAGATAATTCAATTATGGAGAAAGGAATGATATTGTTATGAAATAAATATAATGGATGTCTATCTGATATCAAAGTGATAATCCAATATCAAGAGATAAAGAGATAC
>JAWZTD010000082.1:12440253-12454537 GCA_035221335.1 Echites panduratus
TCTCTCAATTCTTTACATATATTTGTTGTTATTATATTTACAATATTACTTTAATATTATTGTGTTGGCGACTACTCGCGACAGTAATTTCACAACAGATATTTTATTTTCACTCGCTGTAAAGATTTTGCTGGATTTTAAGAAATGAAGGAATTTAATTACGATTATTTTAAGGTTTTGAGAAAATAACTGATAAAATATATTATTTATATTTTTGTCTAATTTAATACTTAAAAATATCACCGAAAAAGTATATGGATGATGTCATGTAACAGAGAAGAAGAAAGACTTACCGGGGGAAAGACCACACAGAGGATCCTGTGTGCCATGCGACAAAATCATATTTTAACTTTACCCTTCTTTTTAACACAATTCACGACGATGCCACTGTCCGTTCTCTATTGCATGCAGAACCGTGTCGATAAATTGCGCTCCGATCCTTCCCTAGCTGTCATCATCAATCCCTCCGAATTCAGAGTCCCTCTGTTTCCACCATTGATGTTCTCGTTCTCTGTTCATTCGTGATTGATTCTATTTCTTCAGGTACAAGAATCTCAGAAGCTTCATTTCTAATTTAATTTCACTATTTTTTTTTTTAACTTCGTGAATTTTGAGTTTCAAAAGTTTTTGCTGAAGAAAATCAGAATGAAGGATTCTTCAAATTGAACTTCCAATCTTAGTTTCTTTTGCAGAACTTTCTAACTGGAGGTCTTCTTTAGTGATTTTTTTTCCAGTTGTTTGATTTTACCATGAGATCAGTTTTGCCCAAAAGTACTTGAAGCCGGGGTGTTTTCTGCACTTTCTTATTTTTTTCAGAGTTCAGAGTCTAAGAATGAATTTTTTTCCCTCTGCGGAGGAGAAGATAAACACTGATGTGTTGATGAAAGATGTAGCGTGTGTATCCCTGTAAATGCTGGATGGTATAGAAACTATGCAAGTATAAGTTGATGAAATCAATTTTTTTAACGTGTGTTTATATATTTACGTTTTCTGTGATGATCGATTTCTGAAGCATGTGTTGAAATTCTCCCTGGACAACATTTAGAGGCAAATAGTAATTTTTCAGTTCCATTGGCTGAAAACTTTGTTATTGCTTTTCAGAACTACAAAATTTTTTGAATTGTCTGAAGTGGCATTTTAAAATAGAGCATATGGCCATGGATCTGACGACTTCCTGTTGTTTTGGGTTCTTAATTGTAATTGCTCGTATAAGTGGTCATTCGAGTTGAATGATTAATGATAACCCGACAAACAGGTTGACCTTGTCATTCTCTTTACTTTACTTGTCTGTTGCTACATTTACTAAGAACTTATTTTACGTTACCTGTTTCCATTGTAAGGCATGCTTACTCGTGATAATTTCATGTAGATATTCTTAATTTGCAGATTCTTGAATGGTATAAATCTATATATGTCAATTCTTGGAGTAAGAGTTTGTTTTACCAAAACCGGAGGAGAAAAAAAAAGGAGTTTGATTTAGAGATTTTTTAATGAACAGAATGTTCTTGTTTTTACTTGGAAAATCCTTTAATTATATCTACCAAAGCATATTTGTTTCCCATAGCTGCCATATGAAATTCTAAGAGAACACTGATTGTCATAAGTAGTCTTCAGGTCGAAATTTTCTGAAGTAATGGATTCATGGCTGTGGGATCCGCCAATTTATGAAGGTTTATCCTGTTCTCTGATCAGTTTTTATACTTTTCAACCATTAAAGTTGCACATAAAAATTGAACAGTGGACGTATTTTTTTGGTTCACTAAAGTGTAGCATTGGTTAAAATGTTAAGACCATTTTTTTTTTCCTGTTGCAGATGAAGACCCCTATTTCCGCGGAGACAGGCAACCTGATTTTTGTTTCTGGGGCGAGCCAGGTAATTTTTTTCATTCCTTCATTAATAATGGGCGTCTCGCATTCACCTATGCAAGCTTCCATTGCTTTATGAATATTTCTATGTAGATCCCGCCGAAAATGATGCTGCCAATGAGCAGGCCTGTATACAGGTGCTGGGGATATTGCTTAAAAAGGCAGATGAAGATATTACAGAACTCGAAGAAGATATAATACTACTTCAGAGTGAACTGGCTTGGACTGATGAAATTTGGTCTGAATTGTGTTTCATTGCTTTAAGAGAGAAGATTAAATTCCTTGAGATGTCAATTAATAGCTTAAAGAATGAGAACCCACAACAGCAAGGTCAGCAAGAAGTAGATGTTCAATTACAAGAACATGGAGATCCGGCAGAGAAAATACATGAGATACTAAAGCCCATGCTGGAGAAGTACACTTTGCACAAAGATGACCAGGTTGACCTTTATAAACTTTTTATGGTTTTTGGTCTTCTTCTGATTATAGAGACCTTGTCTTTCTTTCTCCTGGTTCGTAACTTGAATATGAACATTCTGACTATTGACTTGTAGTATATGACAATGGAATTTTGTCTCTGGTTCTATGAACATCTGCCTTATGCATTGCTTGATAATATCTGCAATCTTATTGCAAGAATATCTGCCATGATCTTTTGCGCATATGATTTGATTGTTTGGTGTTTTAGTAATTCTGTTATTTAGTTCTAATTCCTACAGTAATGCCAATGTGTTTTCCTTCATGCACCGCCCCCAATACCGCACAGCATCAGAGTTCAAATGTCGAGAACCCGGGGAACAGTCAGTTCAAGGATGAATCCACCTTGATCCACTCTATAGCGGAAGTTTGCGGTGCCAATACCTCAGGACAAACTATTACTAGTACTCTAGGTTTGGAAGCTCCAAAGGGAGATGATGGAGAAAAGGACGACCAGGTAAACAAAATCTATTAAGTTGTTCAACCAGTTCATGAAATGGAAAGCTCTCATCAGTGTGAGTCGAAGCACATTATGGAGTGTGCTTTGCACCCGCTTATTTAGAAACATAGAAATGCCTACTTTTTTAGTGACGCTTTCTTGTACGTCTTTGCAAAAAATAAACAGAATAGAGATAACATCATCCAGGATCAGCTTAGCGATGTTTGTAGTGTTGCATTTGAGGAGCCCAATCAAATGGATCTGGATAAAATAAATGCAGAATCTAACAGACGGCAGGAAACAAGTAATCATGATCCGATCATTAAGACTGCGAATGAAGTAACTACCCCAGAAAATGACGAGGTACAAGTCACAAGCACACCGACTTAATGCATAATGTGTTATATATATCCTAAACTATTATTGGTTAAATATGCTCATGTTTCTATCATATTGAATAGCAAGCAACTGCGGTCTTGAGAAATGCAAGTGGAATTATGTCAAGTCATGAAGCTGATTCTAACAGCAGAAACTCGGGCAATCACTCTGAAGGAATCAACGAAGGAGAAAGAATGCTGAGGGTTACAGATGAATGCACCATCTTAAATTCATCACCAGAATCAAAGGAACCCACACTGGAAGAACCACAAAAGGTATGCAAGTATGCAACTATCTTTACAGCATTGATCCATCAAAAAGCGAAATACAATCACCACAAAATGATAGGCTACATTAGCTTCCTAGAATAACCTATTTGCCTGTTCCATGAAATTTTAAACTGGAAGGCTGCAAGCACAGACATAATTTCGCAGTTTCTTAGGCTTTAATGCAGGTGATAGTTTTCAAATATTTAAGACAATCTAGTTTTCAAATATTTAAGACAATCTATCTCTACAGTTTGCTAAAATGTAAGCATCTCAGCTTGCAGTTACGGTACCAGATAGCAGGCCATCTGCTGTAGAACAGCTATCTGATAAATCCATCATAAAATCCCCAATGGAGGAGGAAGTTGATCGAGCCAACAAGATAGACCCTACAAAGAAGTTGGTGACAATGGGAACCAAATCTCTAGAATTGAAGGAATTTGAGGCATGGCTATATGATGGAGAATGCACCATTGCCAATTCATTCAGGGGGCTGCTGAATAAGAGAAATGAAACAAGAAAACCAGAGAAAGAGGAAATCCCCATATCACAGATAGTAGAACATATGCAGAATACTGAAGTAACTGCACCAAAGGCACCTGAATCAAATGAGGCAATCCTCATATCACACATATCAGAACAAATGCAGAATACTGAAGTAACTACACCAAAGGCACCTGAATCAAATTTGCCGCTGAGACATGAACTCGATCAGAAGCCCAGTTCCCAACTAGAACCACAACCAGCCCAGGGACCATTTGTTGCTGCAGAAATGGATTTGAAACCATCTTCTATGACAAATTTGCAGAATTGGAAATCAATGATCAGGGACAAACATGCTAATAATACTGGTGCAAACAGAAACTCCAGAGGGCCGACGCTTCTAGAGTTTAGGAGGGACAGAAGTCCAAGTGCTGCTTCAGATGCCAGCTTCAGTTCAGAATCCCAAGCAGAAAAGAAGCGGAAATATTCCTCAACCGTTGATGACATCACTGAAAACAAAGAGCCAGGGACTATCCAGACAACATCAGGAAGGCACGAGGATACAACACAGGGCATGACTCAGAAAGATCAATTGCTGAGTAACTTCTGTACAAAAAATGAAGCCACTGTGGACGCACCTATGGAGTCACTTACAGGCAGTGCTTCAAAGGAACCAGATCCAGCTCTAGATTTTTTAAACATGGATGCATTAAGAAAACTTGCAAAGTTAAACAACTTGACAAGGTACTCTAAGCTCAAAAAGGAAGACTTGGTAAATCTTCTTAAGGCGAAGTCACAAGATGAAGATTGGCGTGGAATATAGAATCACCCTTTTCTTTTTGTCTAACTCATTTTGGGAAAGGTAGAAGATATCATTCATGACAAAAGAGATCAACTCTCACAAAGTTTCAGAAATAGTAGAGTTTTTCCTTTGAACCTTAAAAAGAATTATGTCTAAAGAAACTGCAATGTGTTTTTCCGGTAAATTACCTGACTTTATGGACCTTATATTTCAGGTGGTAAGCAATGTATTGCTAATGTTGCAGTTGATCGGCTGTTTACTCTGACTAGCCTGTTATTGTGGTTTACAATTTACAAAATGGTCATAATAGGCAGGCACTGAGAAAAAGAGAACATATGAATGACACATAATTCTCTGTGGCTCACCAAAATTGATGCCTGAAAACCATTTACAAGGCCAAGGCAGACTCAGTTTGAAACTCATAATCAGGATATTAAATATGACCGGTATTAATTTCTGACAGAAGTTGAGTCCAGAAGAGATTTTACAGGGTCATCCATAGCCAGGAGGAATTCCAAGCTCCATCAGAATATGAGAGGCTCATCACATATTCTTATACTGTCCATCTGCTGTAAGAAAATCAGTGACATGGTAAGAGGGATACATCTGATTAACGCAATGATAAGAAACTGAAAAGCCAAGAGCCCACATCAAGATCTATGAGCCGAATGATGATGCCATTTCGTCAAGCAATGCCAACATTATGCTGATAACAAGAATCAAAACATAAAATTTCTTACACCATCCTTAACCCTATGGTTCAATTAGATCACTACATTTTTATATTGTTAAGCTAACATTCCATCTTACTAACATTTCTGATGAAGATATCATATCCTCTTGGCATTAGTCTCAGTTATGTAACTGGAAACCCTCTACACTAGAGTGAATGTCTATTTCTTCCCTTTAATGACCACAGAATGTTTCATACTCCAGATATCATAAAGTCACTTCACTTTCACCATGTGTCAGAAAAATAAGCAATCCTCTCACACCCACCCACCAAAAAAACAATTCTTTACATCCAAGAGAATAAGGAAAGATGGACTAAAAGTACAATTTCAATGCTCAAACAGGAGCAAGGTACGAAAAGTACCATTATAATTGATTGGAATTGGATAGTTGAAATCATTCGATCATGATCATACACATGCTAATACCTTATATTGAATAAAAGTCATCATTAGCATCAAGCAGTAAGTTCTTCAGCATGTGCAAACCATATTCTAACAAATATAGCAAAATGGCAAAGAAATCCATTTATTTTCATCATGCATTGTTATTCCTACCTTTCTTCACACCATTTCCAAATTCATTGTTCAGGTAAACAAAATCTAGATTTGGGATGCAAATCGAAAGCAAGAAAGTAGGGTTTATGACTCCTACGTTATCAATTACTCAGCCAAAGGGTAGCAACCAAACAAGCAATTCGAAATCCCAGTGAAAAACTTAGAAATCAATTAGCTGCAATCATTAGTCAACTTTTCGTTTAAGGGAAAAGTTTATTTACCAAGCTCTTTGATTTTGAGTAATAAGAACCTTATTTTGCCCACACTTATCATCGGATTTCATTTATTTGCGCAAATCCCAACATATGGGTATAGCTATCACTAGATTAATTGTAAAAATTCCATCACAATTGTCATAAGAGTTACAATTACAAAGTAGCAAAGTGGAGACCAAAGATGGCCTCATTTGATCCTCAGAAAAAAGGGGTTGACCCCAGATCATCAAAATTAAGAAATAAAAGCATAAACCTTGAATAAAGATGTGGTATCACTGATATAAAAAATATGAAGTTCTTCACCACTGACCATCTTCCAAAAATTCACTTCAGAGACAAATTTCTCCTCACTTCCCTCAGGAGAGTATCAGGTAAGATGTCCTGCAAATGAAAAAGAAAGAAAAAAACCACAAATTATCCAGTTGAATAAACAAGAATGAGAGAGGGGCAAATAAGCAGAGCACAGAAATCGTGAAAAGGGAAAATTTTACCGGGTGAAAAATCAAATAAACTTTTTGAAGGGATAAGAAGGAAAATATTTCACAATTTAGAATTTCTAAAATAACTGGTTAACTAAAGCAATCATGCCCATCATTATCTTCCTATCTAAAAGACCATCGATATGTAGCTTCCAGAAGTAGCCATAGAACAACAGGATTGCACCTTAGTTAGACATCAACTTGCTATCAGCCTCCTTCAGTGCCCGGACAAGATGTGCTATACGGTAATTGAGTTTGGCTTTTTCTTCATTGAGTTTTTGCAACTCTTTCTGAACCTAACATTGATAAGAATCTATCATTGATAACATTACTTTTCAAAAGAAGCTAAAGAAAACTTATTATTGGGGAACCTGTTCGGTTTCTGCAGCTTTTTCAACTTTTATGTCCTCTAGCTTTGACTGGAGGTCATCAACCACCTTCATCAATTCCTCATCTCCAGAATCTAAAGATACGTCACCACATAGAAATGTTAGCTACAAGATCTAAACTTACAATATGCTGGATCACTGTTCAAGAACTTCAGTGAGAAACCCACTTCTCATGATAGCAGCAGCAGCAGCTTCAAGCTTTGCTAACCGGTCCTTTAACAAGAGAAAAATGTTAATTAGTAACTTGATGCCAATAAGACCAAAAGCTTTTCTAAAAGTTCACATTCTATAAAAGATTTACATAAGATCATACATGTAATAGAAAATGTAAGGATACTGCCCTTAATAGTGGCATATTGAGAACCACAGACACAGAAAGGTTGAACTTGGAACAGATTTCTCATTCTTGGGTAGAGCTATACCCACAAAACATTTCATGAAATAGTCTTATACTTGTATTATTTGTAGATTTAAACCATGCAATTGAAAAAAAAAAAAAATCAAACATGCTTCCAGTAGGAGTCTTTATCCCGGCAGAGTGAAGTGCATTTTTCTGCACATTGAACCATCTCATCACTCTTCATCTATTTTATTTTTGTCTCTACTTAGCTTTCTAAAGTAAGAATAAAAGTTCGATTCTTTTTTTGCAGAAGTAAGAATAAAAGTTCGATTCTTTTTTAAACTAAATCAAATTCTTTAACAGTGAAAATGAAAAAATAGATATTCTGAATGCCCAATTTAATTAATGATATTCCAGACGAGGAAAAATCTACAGCGACTGAAACATCAAATAAAGTCATGACACATAAGTCACCAAACTCCCAGAAAGGCAACAAAGGAAATAGCATCAAGAATTCCCCATTAGCTCCGAATAATTCCAAAGAAGTAAAAGATTAGAAGAAAAAGGTCAAACAAAAAAAAAAAGAGGCACGTTGAGAAGAAACAGAAGAAGCAATAGAAATGCAAAGGAGTTGACTGAAATTTAAGGGCTTTGAACCTCAGCCTCGGAAGCTCGTTTGTAAAAGGGCTTCAAGATTTCTTGAAGATTGTTCGAGTCTGCCATCCTCCCAAGTTGAAAGCAGATTGAGAACTCTTCCCCCTTTCCACCTCTTTTGGTGCCGAGGAGTCGACCGAGGTTCCGCCCGAGACTAGTGGCCGGTTTTTTCACCCTTTTTGTTGGGAGTTATGGACAGGTTAATCGTAGATAATATGGCAGTCGTACAAATTCAAGAATAATCGCCCATCTAAGATTAAAATTTTCATTTTAACTTTAAATAGATTTTTAAAGAGAAAAAAATTTATTATTATCAAAATTTTGACTGGAATTTGATAATTTAATCATTTTTAGTAGAATTCAAGTATGTTAATGTATATTAAATTTTAATGAATAAAAAAACAAACAATTAATTTTTAAACATTGTTAAATATTAAAATTAAGATATTTAATTATGATTATAGAAAATAATATATATAGGTTTTTGCGGTTGACTCGGTTCACCAAAATTAGTAAAATAACTGAATCCAACTAAAAAGAAAACTTCTATGTGAATTATCATATACCTAACTATAAATAATTTTCCTTCAAGCATTTTGTTGAAAAGAGGACGTTCTTCCATCCATGAGATATGTTTCTTCAATGAATTAATTCAACAGAATTTAGCATTTTTAATGTAACTCTTTCACACCTCTTTCATGAATATATAATATGGAATAAAATTGCTACAAGGGAAGCATAATCCCAGAAATAAAATTACTAGAAATCTCCAGAGAAGAAAAAATCCCTCTGGCTTCAAGAAACAAAATTTATTGTAACAGATGAAAAAAAAAAAAAGGGTCTGGATTTTCAGCAAATTCCAGTATAGATTAAATCACCATCATGTCAACAAATCCAACAAAGAATTGCCATCTATACACTTATTATTATTCCATCCATTAGTGTTTGTTTGTATATTTCGATGAAGCAAAACTCAAGGCTGCCCAAGAAGTGATGGCCTATAGAAAGCATGGGTTTGTGCAATCTCTATGCGGTCTCGGGGATCATTAAGATTTTCATCCCGTAATGCTTGAAGGATTTCTCGAACTCCTTGTTCCCTGTAAATCCCAAAAATCCCAGTGAGATAACACACAGAAAACTAACTTTCGCTTGTTTCTTTTCTTTAAATGTAAAATGTATTAACAAGGGCTAATATGATGGGCTCCGGAAAGACGAAAAGGAAATCCCAGAAGGAGACTTACCTTGTTATCAGTATTTTATACAGTGTCTTCAAGATGGGGCAGAGTTCAACTGGGGCTACTGGATTCTTGTCATCCGGGTGCAGTACATTTAGGCTGGATTGACTCAGAAGTTCATAAAATGCTCCAACAGCAGACACTCCCTGAAAAGAGACTAGTGAGTTTCCTCTTGATTTCAAAGCCATAAAATTCCTTCCAGTTTTAGCTGCTGTTATTCCAAAGACATCATTGGAAATTAGAACCATATAAAGCGAGTTATTTTGCTATCATTAATATGTAAAAGGTTCAGCCTTTCTTTGAACTTGTATGTGTTAACATGTGTTTTCCAAACAAGATTTTAAGTGGTGAAAATGGCAAATGAAGCCGAGAATTCTTATGCACAATAATATCCCATGAAATGCAGACTTTTCAAAAGACACTATGGAGGTCCATAATTGTTACCTACCTGGATTGTCCCTTTGCCCCTAATACTATCCCCCAAATCCAAGCTGAGTTCTCCCTTTGCTATCATTTGACCATACCATGCGTTACGACCTTTCAACAAGGTCACATATGTGTCAGCCAGTAAAGGCCCTGCAAGCTTCTCTGGTTCTTCAGCCAACAAATGAGTGATGAATATCATTTCTGATGTACAATGTGCAAAATATACTGACTTGCTGGTAGCACTTTCATTAGTCAAAGCAGCAATCATTCCTGATAAAGAAAAATAAGTGAATACATAGCCATTAGAGCAAATCAATTCTGAAAGCATAGCATAAGTCAAGGAGATTTTGCCTAAACAACTATGCCTTTTCTCTAAGAACTTCCACAAACATGTTCTCTTTTGTGTGCTACACTAAAAAAAGGACCAAAAATGAATCAGTTTAATGTTCTGAGTTTCTGCTGACTTCAGTCTAGCTACGAAGCCACTAAAACAGTTAAATAAATAGTTTTTTGCAGAACAAGAATTGGCTTTGCTTACCAGCTCCTATAGCATAGACATTCTTCAAGCCTCCCATAACTTCATGGGTGACAAGATCACTGTTGTCCCAGACAATGAATTGAGGCTGTCTTAAGAACTTTGCAAGTGGTATTCTCCACTTCTCAGCCCCACAAATACGAGCATTAGCGTATTCCTTGTTGTATATCTCCGAGGCAATGTTTGGTCCTCCCAGGTAAAGAATGTTCTCTATTGGTATTCGAGCTGTCAGACAAACAAAATTAAGTTCAGATATTTGCAATATGTCATTTCGTCAAACTCAGTATTAGTTAGTTAAAAGATAGCATGAGGTTAAATTTGCATAGCATAAGGAAAATGATGCAGAAACGCCGCTGAAGAGATTGTCATCATATCTAGATAAAAATTATGCTGAGATAATCTCTGCAGCATCTTTACAAGTTGGTAACTCCATCGAAGAAATTAGAAAGAAAGAGATTTTGAGAAAATAATTCCAGCTTAGGGACTTTAAGGAAAAATGAAATTTTAATCTCAGCATTTTATCTTATGGGAACAAAGTCTAAAATCTTTTAACCGAGAGGCAACTTTCATTCTCTTCATGCCATCCCTGAACCTCACAACTTTCACCTTCTTGTTTCTCTAATTAAAACACTGTTACTATCTTATCTGAAATACACATCCTGGCTTAAAAGAAATTCCCATTTCAGTGCAGTAAGAAATGCTACTAATCCTTAGTTCAGTTAAAAAATGTTTCTAAATTGATATACAAACCAAAAAAGAACATAAATCAAGAAATGGTTCACCAAGAGGCTAAGGCAGAGACTTACTTGCTTTGTTTATCATTTGTGTGGGTGTTATTATACGTGGAAGAGGATCTAATTCAGCCTCTATACCCTTAGCCAAAGAAATAATGATTGGCGTGGTTAGCCTTTCTTTCCAGTACTTGCTGATTTCTTCAAAAATCTCCCTCGTTTCAGTCGAAGGCAATCCATTCACCACAATATCAGCATCCCACACTGCTTCCTGCAAATTAGTCACAACTTTCAAAGGACAAAGTGGTGTATCAATCATGTTCAAACAAAACCCATCCTTCAAAATCTCATCAGCATAAAGTGTACGGTCACCCAATCTTGCCTCAACATATTTCAAATATGCACATCTCCTGATCAACCTCCTTAATACATCTTCCCTTGAATTAATAACCTCAAACAAATGCTCTGCAGTAGCTCTGTCAACTGCTCTTCCTGGCCTCCTCCATATCCTAATCTGGACCTTATCACGGAACTGGCCATAGCTATCTTGAAGCAAAGCTGCAAATACACTACCCCATGCACCAGCTCCGACACCAACAATCTTCAACAAATCACCATCAGCCTTGCCCAACATTCTTCGAAACTCATCAACCTTCTCTTCAGAACCGTTGTGATTCTGAATCAGCCCATTCGAGTAGACCTTATAATTTGCAACTTCTATACTTCCAACCATCTTTTCCCAAGTTAAACAGATCAAATTTCAGGCTTCACTTTCTAACTTTGATTATTGTGAACCAAAGAGAGAAAATTCACTATACTGGATATCCCCGTGGCCTATGAGTTAAAAGATCATTTGCAGAACCCAAGTCCCAAAGAATAAATTTTCTCAATTGCCCAATATTTTGATTGCAACCCAGAACCACTGCAATAATTTATACTAATTTTGATCTTTCATTCCCCCACAACTAACTTCTTCGAAGAAAAACCCAGAATCCCCAATTCCCTGATCCTTAGGATAGATAACTAAAGAAAGTATGTCTACTAGAACTTTCACCTAAATCATAACTAATCCTTCAACTCTCTCCACAGATTTTTCAAACCCACCAATACATACCCCTTTTTTAACTTCTTTCTAAAACAATCTAAACAAAGAAAAAACAATCAGAGGAATTATAGTTATACCTTTTTGGTTGTCAATAGAGCCACATCAATGACCCCCAAAAAAAAAAATGTATAATGCAGCTTTGTAAAATCCGCCTAAGGTTGTTCATCTACCAAAGAGATAATTTCAAAATCTCAAGCTTTACGTGTTGAATAATACAAAGCTGAGTCAAAAAGCAATCAAAGATTTCTGATCATTAGTACACATGCAACCCTCAATGAAAGAATTTTGCATGCAGACTGAAAAACAAAAAAACAAGTTTTTGGTGAACTAAATTAATGCTGAAAAGAACAGGTTGAAATTTCTACTCTAGCAGTCCTGATTTTGTCATCAGAATTTGTTTAGAAGAATAAACCATATACAGTAGTACTAGTATTTTTCTACATCTTCTGACGAGGAGAAGGAGAAGGAGAAGGAGAAGAAGATAAAGGCATTGATGGAAACAGTTGAATAGGGAAGGGTGCCTAAGTAAATAGGCATTAAAACGTTTTAGATATGCTGCCAACCTCCCCAACGGTCATTAATTCTGCGGGGTGAGATTGTGACTCCTGAAAAAAAAAAAAAAAAAACCAAAGATTAGTATTTCTTTAAAAATAAATAAATACTCTTCAAAAGAAAAAAAAAAAAGAGAAGGATTTGAATTCATTATAAGAATTTCTGCAAATTTTCATGAAGATTCATAACTTAATGCAAGTTTCCTTGCAACTTTGACCCAAAAAAATAAGATGAAATTTCTTAATAGGGCTTTTAGAAATATAAGATGAAGGACCATTATTGTTAAAAAAAAAAAAAAAATTTTAAATCAAATTATAGTTTGATCTAAAAACCCTTTCTTAGTACTTTATGGTCTTTGTAACCGTACTTTTTATATACACTAATTATTGCTTTGAATATTTCTCCAAATTGATGACCTTTTACTTAGAATTTTCAGTTTTGATTTTTGAACATACCCTTTATCAGTTACACAATTTAAAACCTCACCATATGAATCATAATATTATAATTCCCATTATTATAACTCAAAACATTGTAATTCAACCATCGGATCAAAATTAAAAAAATTTACAAAACCTTTTTTTTTTTTGTCTTTTTCCTTTTTAAACTTTTGAGGGAAAATGAATCCTAAAAATTGTATTAAAACGTAATCAAATTATATTCGAGAAAGGTTTTCTAAAGTATATGTGCATTAGAAATTTATATTTTTAGGGTCATTAATTTAACTTTAAAACAACATTATCAAATAGTTCTAAATCTTTTAATATATATATATATATATATATATGTGTGTGTGTGTGTCATTTTGTTATAATAGTAAACTTTTAAGGTGTTTTCGTAAGATTTAACTTATTTTTTTATAATTTATATATATAATATATTAAAATAATAATAATTATTAAGTATTGTGTGTTGAATTTTTTTTATTTTTATGATTAGTGTAACAGGAAAGATATACAAATATCGGTAGAATTAAGAAATTGACAAATCATTTAAATATGTATATGAAATGGGATTGGTGTGCACATTGATGGTCAACGCAACGTCAATTTAATGAGTATCGGTTAATTAGGCATGCAATGGACATTGGTTATTAGTAGTAGCTTTCGGTTTCTTTCCCCCCAAATGGAGTGGCGAATCGACCAAGTCAACGAAACTCCTTAATCATTGTTTCTACTTCCCATCCATGCGTTTGCCATCGTGAGAGGTCCCAAGATGTTCTTTTTTTATTTTTTGCAACTATTCTTAAAAAAAAAAAAAAAAAAAAAAAAGTCAACCCAATAAATAATTATTTAGATCACGTGGAGTATGTATCATATGCTGAAGTGGGAATTAGGGTGAGTTTATTTTTTAATTATTACACGTAATGAGTCAATTTCTTAAAAGTTCTTTGTAATTATTCTATAACTCTATAATTCTACGGTTGATAAGAATCAAACTTACACTTTATGCACATAGACAAGATTGACACTATATATTTTTTTTTAAGTTTATCACTGAATTATATCTTATAGGCTCCTTGCAATTATTCTATAACTCTATTGAATAAAGCTATTTGTGATGCAAATACTTTGTACAAATGATATTGTTTGTATTTCTATCTTATGTCATTCTGAATTTTTA
>JAWZTD010000082.1:12457074-12467279 GCA_035221335.1 Echites panduratus
TATGTTCACAATTCTCGGTTTTGCAGATGATATTTTCTGATCCATCAATTTGTGCTTTGCCCTGATCTGTTTCTAACTGCTGTTTTTCAGGTTCTTTATTGGCTTTCTGGTCTTACGTGCACAGATGAGAACTTCATTGCTAAATCTGGTGCTCAACGTGTTGCTTCAAGTGAAGGTGTAGCGCTAATTGTTCCAGACACATCCCCAAGTGAGTCAACTTCTTACCATAGTTATGTTCAGAGGAAAAAGGGGAAAAGAAAATAAATTGAAGAAATATTAAACTAGAGATATTTCATTAGGAGCAAGAATCTTATCACATATTTGGCAATTTTTACAGGAGGACTCAATGTGGAAGGAGAATCTGATAGCTGGGATTTTGGTGTGGGTATGTGGTATCAACTTGTGCATGCCTATATTCTTGAACAAATTGCGTAATTTGTAATGTCAATGAGTTTTTAGAATCATTACTTTGTTCTTTCTGTGTATTGAATTCCCAAATAAATTTATTATGAGTGGCTGCAAAACAGGTGCTGGATTTTACCTGAATGCAAAGCAGGAGAAGTGGAAGAATTGGCAAATGTATGACTATATTGTTAAGGAATTGCCAGCACTTCTTAATGAAAATTTCTCTCAGCTTGATACATCAACTGCATCTATTTGTGGACATTCCATGGGTGGTCATGGGGCACTAACAATCTACCTGAAGAACCTGAATAAGTATAAGGTAGTTCATTTGTTTTACCTTGAAAATTGAATTTACATATCATAATTATGTTTGCTGAAATAACAGAATTTATAGAAAATGGCAGATTCCTCCAGGACTCTAGAATAAGCCGCTAGAGTTAGCAGCATTTGGCCAACTTCACACCTTTATGTGCCAAGTTTCCTACTTTAAAAGAAAGATGTGGACCAAGTAACATTTTCCCTTTGTTTATCAAGCCAAAAGAAGAAGTGTAGCTTTATACTTTATCTTCATCTGATCTCGGATTTAGCCCACTAAATTAAACAGTCAATATCCATATGACAAACCCACTTAGTGGAGTAAGCAATTTACAACAACAATCTTCTGATTTCTTATTTATCCATGTTATGCTTAGATTACACTCATGATTGATGGATGTGGTCATAGATAGTGACTGTAAAGAGGGTTCCGTTCATAGTTTATACAAGGTAGGTTTGAGTTCCTTTTGAGCTGATTTTGAGAATTGCAAGATAAGCTAAGTGATTAACTGTATAACAATCTTTTTCCCCTCTTTTTTCTTGGTGTGGGGGGGGGGGGGTAAGGATATCTACAAGAAAGTGTACAAGTTCTGTTTGTTGTCAGTTTCCAATGTCTTTGTCTGACATTCTAGTTCCTTCCTCAGTCTGTATCAGCCTTTGCACCCATTACCAATCCAATGAATTGTCCTTGGGGCCAGAAAGCTTTCACAAACTATTTGGGCAGAAATCAAGCAGACTGGGAGGTATGATACTTGTCATGTTCAAGTGTTTTTATCTTGATAACTTACCCTACTACAATCCTGCAGGAATACGATGCAACTTACCTTGTATCAAAGGCCAAGGACCTTTCAGCCACGATTCTGATTGATCAGGTAAGAAGTTAATTTGTTCAACTTGTGCTTAAAATATCAGGACATAAGGGTTTGAAACAAAATTTTACGTTTTTGTTTTTTGCTGTAATGAAACATATCTATACATAAAAGGTGCACCAAGCTATAGGTAAGGTCAGAGCTGTTGGTCTAAATAGCATGAAAATATGATCATTAACAACTAACGGAGAATTTTGGTACTGAACTGCTAAATGCATAAACCTTGCTACTTGTGGAATTTTAGTCAATGAAATGCTCACATAGTGATATATTTACTGCAATACTCTTCAGCTACTCAAAATCACAACTTTTTAATAATATCCTTCTGTTCTTATATGTTATTTCAGGGTGAGTTGATTTACTGTAACTAGCTTCCCTTTTAACTGTTGCAGGGTGAGGAAGACAAATTCTTGCATGACCAGCAACTTCTGCCACAGAAATTTGAGGAGGCATGCAGAAAGGCCAATGTTCCTCTCCTTTTGCGCTTTCAGCCTGGTTATGATCACTCCTACTATTTCATTGCCACCTTCATTGATGATCACATCCGGCACCATGCTCAAGCTCTTAACCTGTAATTTGCATGCAGTAGTATAGACCTTTCTTTCCTGTTGCTCGACTTAGAACACTCTGTGCGATCTTGGTGTTCCCATGTCCATTTCCTTCGGTAGCAAATGCGAGCTTTATGTGGTGTGGTGCTGCAGAATGCCCGATTTCATAGCATAAAGTTGTCTGCATAAATGTTTCTTAAAATGACATCCAGCCTAAATTATTTAGTGCTGCTGCATTCTCTTTTCTTCAAATCTCTCATCTTGCTCCAAGATCCTCATGGCACAATCACCTTTACCAACTAAAGGGGATTAAAGAATCCGAAGGCCTGCAAACAATGTACTTCCGAGTAGGATTTATGAACATTTTTAGTCAGGACACACTTCATTTCAAACTGAGAATAAATAAGAGCAGAGCGATGAAGACAGAGGCATTAATCCAGGGGACTTGGCCATACATGCAAATGAAGATATTTAATTCCAAAAGTAGGGCCGACAAATTTACTTCAAAAAGTGAAAACATATTCTACCTGGACATTACAAATTTTGATTTTTCATATGCGGTAACACCCAGAATACTCCCAAACCAACAAATCCTGCAGGTGTAGGCATCTGGCTGTATATGAATCCTGTTTTTCTATCATCTACTAAACTGCTTTTACAACCTAACTAGGAGGAATGGGGGTGGAGGGTGTTGAAGGAAAACTACTATACATCACTATATTTCCAGCATAAGAGCTAGGCAACTCTAGCAGCACCAGCGTATCCAACAATCTATACAACCCAATTACAGAATTATGGGTAGTTTATGTTTTGTGTGAGCCATTCAAGTACCCCAACTCTGTTGCCTCGGCTATATGTGGCTCATTAAAAAAATAATCGTCACTGCCCAGTTATCAAGTCATCCAGAGTGTCAGTGTGGAGCTCGTTTTGATTCCCATCTTGAACAAAATGTGAGGCTGTAAATGCCGGCTCAATATTTTCATTCACACTTTTTGTGAGCCTCTTCAGCCTTTTGGGTCTCTGCTGTGGTGCGTTTGGTGGGAGATCATCAAACTCAGAGTCCATTGCCACGGAGTTTGGAGATGAAGAGTTTACGGTTTTCGACCCTTTCTGAGGCCTTGACTTTGGACGAGTCTCCTTGTCACTTTTCACTTTCCTCTGCAGATACCAGAACAAAAATAATCAGGTACGATGGAAATACTGGAAAAGTATAGATACTCAGCTTCACTGTCAATGTCATCCAGGTCAAAATTATAAAGGGAAAGGAAAGTGGCCAGTATGAGGAAAGAGTAACTCTGAAGTATTTATCCATAATTTTTGAAATCTAACTTATTATGTATAACCTGAGAGCGAGTCAGAGGGACTTGGCTTAGCACAACTATTCTATAAGGATAGAAGGATTGCCGCTAAAATTTAGCTCGCCTCAATTAGGTCTGAGCCTGAAAAATGACTACAAAATTGTGGTACACCTAACATTACAACCATTAAAAAAGACTAGCATAGATCCACTAGTTGTTTAGTGTATATATGCTGCATTCATATAGATGTTATGCATTTATGCACATGCAAGTGCACGTAAGGACTGTTAAACTACAGTAATTTAAATGGTCTTATTTTTTGACCATGGAAAGAAGACATACTGCTATTTTGTCAATGAAAGGACACAGAAAAGAAAAATGACACTCACCTTTTTATTACTGGGATTTGCTTTATCCGGATCAGGAGTGTGCTCAAATTCATTTTCCTGAGATGCAGGGTTCACAAGATCTTCCAAAGATGCATCACCTTCTGCAGTAATGCGTATGGCCTTGGTTCCAGCTCTCTTTTTCTGTCTCTCTCTAGCCTGGTGAAGGAAGAACCATTGATGATTGAAATTGTCCAATTAGTATCAAATCCAAAGAATCTTGCAGAACTAAAGTAAGCAAAATCAAGTGCTTATAAAACGTATATGAAACGAAACAAGCAAAATCAGGGTCAAGCAAAAGCTCATAGTAAAAGCAATGGTTGTGACCAACCTGTAAAGGAATCTCTTTTAGCTTTTGCTCCAAACGGGGATCATCAATCAACAATGACACAACATCCTCAGGTGCCAAAATATCGCCCTGAACATGACCACCTGTCATGACAAGCTGCTGTACAGTGCTTTTCTGATTAGCTCTCTGTAAAATCTTCTCTTCAACTGTCTCTTTACATATCAAGCGATAGACTGTGACCTATAATTTGAACAAATCCTATAAATAAATAATGCAGCTATAGAAACTCAAAATCAAACAAGAAAGTTATATGAAAATATTTTTGTTGACAATCAGTCAAGTTTTTGTTGACATAACAAGCCTAAGACACAAATTCATGCCAATGAGCAAGTTATATGAAAATATTTTCCACAAGGACAATCAATCAAGTTTTTGTTGACATAACAAGCCTAAGACATAAATTCATGTCACTTTGTCAGGTAGAAACACCATATAAAGGCCCCATTCCAAGTTGCTTAAACTAAGCAGATTTTAACCTTTTTAAGTCAGAAGTTATATTGGGAGGCAAATTTTCACATTATAATTTTAAGGACCATTCAAGTACAAGATAGAAGACCCACATCCTTAGTCTGGCCCAAGCGATGTGCTCTATCCATTGCTTGAAGATCCAAGGTTGGATTCCAATCACTCTCATAGAAAATTACAGTATCAGCTGCTGTCAAATTGATGCCCAGACCACCAGCTCTCGTACTCAGCAAAAACACAAAAATGTCATTCCTATAATATTAACAAGAAAGAGTCAACCCATCAAGTGTACACGTTAAAAGACAACTTAAAAGCATACAAATCAAGTTGACACATACCGAAGCTGGAAATCCCTGACCATGTCTCGACGGTCAGTTATTGGAGAATTGCCATCAAGCCGTAGATATTTATATTTCCTATAGTTCATATAATCCTGCAAATTAGTCAAATATCAGAAATAAAGCTTATATTAGGAGAAAAAATTAATAATCCAGCTATAACTGTACTTACAAGTAATATAATAGAAATTCACGTGAATGTGAATGTGAATGTTTTTGAACTATTGCTTTTATTTTGCCAATCTTCGGATAACTAGGTCACAACTTTTGATATTGATTGTTTTGGAACTGTCTACAAATCAGATCTGAGATACATTTTTAAGAAAATAAGAGTTTCTTAATCATCAAGTATAAGAATTGTCAAATTGTCACCTCTACCAACTGTTATAGGATTCTAACACATACATCTGAATGCCAAAAACATTATTATCGCATGTGAGCTAGTAAAACTTATAATTTAATATGATATCAGGTACAGTCTTATACATCTTTGCACCAAGCCATGAATCTGGAAAACCCCTTACTAAAATTCCATGCTAAATTACCACTTCAACAGGTGTGGCTTGTGCATTTTATGCATCAAGAATCATGACGTTTTATCGCATAGCAGAAGGTTATGGAATGCTTTCATGGGACATATATTCTTGCAACAATTGTTTATCACAAAGAATTTCGGCAATATGATAAAATGGTGAGAGGGCAAAAAATAAGGTGATGTTCTTCCATGATTAAGCATTTGAGTCATTTCCAAGAATGATGGGTCAGTTTTTGTTATCGTGCTTTCCTCTCATCAACATTTTCCACCAATAGGTGTTTGTTGTCTCTAAGCATCACAAACCTCTAAATCAGTTGCTACACTTTCAAGGACGAAAAATATAATTCATCTCTGTCAGAGTTATAGGCACTATCCAATTACAGATCAGATCTCTTGTAACATAAAACAGGAAAAGACAAAATGAAAAGGTTCAAAGTACCTCTAGTATATCCAACACCTTAGTCATTTGTGTAAAAAGTAGTACACGATGATTTTCAGCACGCAAGCGTTTTAGCAGTATGTCCAGAGTTTGAAGCTTCCCGGAGTCCTGATATTCATTAACATATCCAATGTCATAGAGATGCACAAAATCAAAGGGGTATATATAAAGCCATAAAATGGATAACTGAACTCGGGAAGAATTAGGCTTACTGTCAGCATCCTTGCTGGGTCAAAGGGTTGCATTGGAGGACATGAACCAAAGATCTTATATGTAAGCTGCAGAGCAGGTTGAAAAACAGGTAGTTCAGAGTCAATCTCTTGAATCAATGGATGCGGAACATCTGGCTTTCTTGGACCGTTAGAGTCAGATGTGCGGGCAAATCCAACTAATAATCTCTTAATCCATGGGTGATGCAGTTCTTCTAGTATATCATATGCAAAATGTCTATCTGAGCAATGAGCACTTATCTGGCAAGGACATAGCAAAAGAAAGCGGAGAACTAAATTAGTATAATTTTTTGACTAATGTACGCCAATTTATAAAGCACAAATACTTTAGCACTCTTACAGGAGGAGCTCTGGTTCTTGGGATATAAGAATATGTTGAATGTAAAAGCTTAACATTAGATAGAAGCCTATCCTGATGTGGCATGACTAAAGCCTCAAATGGAGTATCCTCAAGTCCTGTGGCAAGTCTTCTCCTCAGCAGGGTACTCTCTGATTTCGTAGGGAGAAGTAACATTCGCGTGACTGCTCTAACCTTTTCCCTCCCCATCTGACTGCATTCAAAATCATCATCCTCAGGCTCCAGCAGCAAATCTAAAATTGTATCCAGAAACTTCCTATCCCATCTCATTATTGAAAACAACAATCTCTCCATATAAGAACCAGTTGCTAAAAGTGAAATTTCTGCAGGAGATAGATCAGCCAATCGAGCAAATCCAAAAGCCCCACTTTGAACAAACGAGCAATCAGAACGGTGATGTCCTTGGAGCTCAGATCTATGGACATTTTCAGGACTGAATATGTTAAAATATCTTTGAGACAGTTTCTTGTTATAACCTTGAAATTCTGCAAAGTAATTTGTGCTGGATGGAAGGAAAAGGTCCTGATAGACCAACTTGGGTACCTATAAGGATTTTTACAAAAATAAAATAAAAGTTAGAACATGAAATTATGCTTCCGAAAAGTCCATGGAAACTGGTTATATCAGAAAAATGTAACTAACCCTCTGAACAATAAACCCTATAAAAAGGAATAATAGGCACTTGGCCAAAGAGAAATACACTGTCTATTTAATAATGTTTTCCACACAAATTTATGAGCCAGCCTAGAAGCACAATCTAAAATTCAGAGTGTCTTCTTCAGCTCTCTTTAGAAGACATGTTTTCTTTTATTATCAAAAGGACAGGAAAGTGTGGTATGGATGTACTCCAGAACTGGCCCCTGTTAATATCAGTCAAAATAGTCTAGCAGATTAGCATCAAATGGTTGGTAAAATGAGTCACAGAATTATGATCACAAATTTAATTCTATACTATTTCTATCTTATCCCAAACAATGACTCATATCCAGATGAATTACAAATGAGTATCTATCTGCAGACAAATAACCACATTTGGGTATCAATATTCCATAGCATTCAACAACTAATGTTTGGGTCACACAGCTATTAGAATTGACCACAAATTCTGAATCGCTTCATTGGGGTCTTTTCTCTGACGAATTTAAAACTTATTGAACAGCTAAAATGTAGACAGGATAAGAGTAATAATCTGCAGAGCACTAATCCAACTTCCATAGTATTGACTTGTGCACAATAAACCAGAATAGGAATGTTTTGTGAAGTTAAATCTCATCATATGAACAATGTTATGCCGTTTAACCCATGCCATAGGGCAATTCAGAAGTGTTTGCCTCAAGCCTAACCCGCTCCATTTCATTCTTCGTGCGGGCCTCTGATTTGTTTCCGTGAACTATGACCAGGCCTTGTTTCTTATGAAACACCTCCAGAAAGTTTGAAGAACAGGGAAAACAAAATGTAATGTAAACCAAGAATAAATCAGAAAGGTACCACTAATTACCTCATATGTAATTGGATTCCTACCACCAGAATAGTATATCTCCTCCAATTCTCTAAAAGGTGGAAGAAGAAGAGAATTAGGAACCTCCCCGAAGAAAAAATATGTACTGCCCTCGTTTCTCTCAAATAATTCTGGATGGTTGCAAACCTGCCATTACATGGAATGCAAAGTGTGTGACAAAGCTACCACCGAAGGTGAGAAAATCAAATCTGGAAAATTCAACCCTAATACCAACAATAAAAATCTAGTTCACGATAAATAAAATACCTTTCTCAGCTGGATAACAATATTCATCAGGTTGAGAATTTTTTTGTCATTTAGATGCCCCCGATTTCCCTCAAACAACTCATTAAGGGATATCTTATTCTTGATGGCTTGATAAAATGCCTGCTGGCGTGAACTTAATTTACAATGCACAATTATTTCAGTTTTCCCAGTCAACTCAGAAACCACATCCTTCTTTACCCTCCGTAGCATAAAAGGCTTCAGGATAGCATGCTGCCATAGAAGAAAGAAGACAAATGCAGATTAAAAAAGAGTAAAGGAAAATTTTTAAAAGATGAATAAAAACCCAGCCCATCAAACAAAAAGAAACCAAAACCTTTTACAATTTCGACCAGATAACATGGCAAGGAAGACTAACTATTTAGACAATAATTCAAAGACATAACTATCAGGGTAGGTAAAATAAATGTTTTTATAGAGTTAGAAGCTTCTGAAGGTCAGCCATGTTAAGCATTCAGTGTGTGGTACTTTTCCACAACTCATTCCAGCTTAATATAGTGATGTCAAGGACAGGGTACATCTACAAGGTAATTCCTCATTAGAACAAAAGTTTAGATATTCTCTAGATATAAAATTTACAAAAAAGGGGGGGTCCAACAGAACTTGCTCAAATTTGATTCTAAATCAATTGGGTTATGACAATTTTCAGAATTTAGAACTATACTCACCAATCTATTAAGCTGGTGTTCGTTCAATGTTCCACCATGCTCTGCGTGGTTCTCTATACTGGTTATATCACAAAAAATGGTAAGACAAATTTTCTAGATCCATAACTTGAAAGAGTTTGAAGAGATAACATGTATGAAGGAACACACCCCTTTGAGAACCACTCATTAAACTGCTCATGGCTATCAAATAAGGTTGGCATGATGAAATGTAATAGAGCCCACAGCTCAGCCATGTTGTTTTGGATAGGTGTCCCTGTCAAAAGTAAACGATTCCGGCAATTGAAACTGAGCAGCGTCTTCCATCTTATACTGCCAACAGAAATATACAACATGATTCCAAAGGGATCAGCATACATGTGCAATTTCTACTTTCTCCAAGACCAAGCAATTTAGATATGTACAGTTCAGACTGCAGGTGTACAAACAGATATAAAAGATTACTCATGAAGTTCCATATGAAAATTAAGATTAGCTGCATCAGCCACACATCTTTATATTTCATACTAGCTATCATTTGCCAGAGTCTTCAGGATTTTGTTCTCAAGAGAATTCCTGCTTAAATATGAAAATTTACATATTTACTGTTCCTATTCTAATGTAAAAGGAAAAGAGTAGTGTTAGATAGCTATACATACGAATTTCCAAACTTCAGGTTTCACTATTCCTTTCATGAAATTCACAACTTTGCCCATATCAAACAAAACATTAGCAAATCCGGAAGTTTCAATCTTGTTTCTATCCAAGTCAAGTTAGTGAAATGTCAAAAGGAGAATAATTATTTCATCAACCATTATATCCAATCCTGCAATACTTGCAAAGTGTACATTCAATTCATCAATTCAAACTCAATATTTCAAAGCACGCATTAAAACCTGGTAGAACTTTTAATTGCCTGAGCTTCATCCAACACCATATATTGCCATTTTACACGTCGAAACCATTTTTCATCAGCAACTAGGAGTTGATAGCTAGTAATCAGTATATGAAACCCACCATCCCTGCAATAGAAAAACAGGATCCAATTAGCAGATAGGAAAATATGCAACTGCATGTAGAGAACAGGCCATACATAATCATTCATCAGAAATAAATGACACAGAAGTGAGCAAAGAGGAAGTAAACTGGAGAACTTGAAACCCGATTGCTAGGACCTCCATAATATACTAAAAAACCCTTTTAACCTGTTCAAAACACTGAACCAGTGACAGGTAAAAGGCCT
>JAWZTD010000082.1:12488282-12513533 GCA_035221335.1 Echites panduratus
ATTATTATTATTATTATTATTATTATTGTCTAATAACTAAGAAATGGTGAGTAATTTTATCATCATGACCAATAGAAATTTAAAACTTGTTTGGTTCATAAATACGGATGGAAGAGCGGCAAGCATATTAGGATATTTGGAGGAAATATTTGAGAAGAAAATTATTTGTTTATCATGATGGGGGCTATCCATCATGTGTAAATTAGAAAAATATGGAGAAAACTATATGCAAATTTGGTGGTTTTTTTTTTATTTAGATGAATTTGTTAATATCATTACTGGGATCTACTAAATCATTTTCTACACAATCAAATAAAATAATATATAATATCTGATGAAGATTAAATATCTTTAGAGTTTAGTGTATTCTTTTAAAATTTTATTAATATTATATTTACAAAAACATACCTTTATTTATGGTGATATAAAAGATAATATAAAAAATATAATAGAAAATACATAGCCTTAATATGAGATGTAAATTTAATTATTTATACTATGAATATATTTAGGGAAAATGACAGTTTTACTAAATGAAGTGTGGCCCATTGCTTATTTCTCAACCACAGCTTTTTTGACCAATTTATCCAAAGAATTTTTGGGCTATCCAAATGATACCACCATCAAAATCGTAACACCAAAGCTGTTAAATATGCATGTGAAAGCTAATTTGTCTGTTCATAAAGATATAAAACATAAAAAATTATAAGGCCCGAAATTAGGATTTTTGTATTTTTTAAATAAGAGGCCCATCTTGTAAATATCCAAAACCTTAATTAGGGTTTTGGTCCTTTTTTCCAACAAGAGAAAACCCTCGCTTCACTGCGATGGGACCATTAGCCGCCAGATTTGGATTCCTGCACAGCTATTGCCTAGATTTGAACAGCCAGAAGTAGCCTGAAGCAAGTTCGAATCGTCATCAGCCTCAACAACCAGCCTCTAGCAGCCAACCGGCTGGAATAGGTTGAGGCTAAGCATTGCCGCTACAACAAAAAGCTATAGGCTCGCTAATCGTGAGTTTGCTGGCTGTCACGATTTGTTTTTGTTGCTCCGAGTGTTAGGGATGCCTAATGCTGCAAAGACATGCTTGTCGCTACCATGGACTCTCTTTTGCCTAAGCTGCCAAACTACACCAGTTCTGCTCGGCGTTGTGGCCATCTACTCAAATTGCTACTATCGCTCTGCCTTCTACCTTTGGTGCACAGGATGCTGTTGTTCGGTCTACCCGAGTGACATTTCTTGCACTGCTCACCATCTGGCCAAGGCTGCCTCTAATTGGTCAAGCCACATGTTAACGGACGAGATTATCCTAAAAAAAGATTGTCATTTGTTTTTACATTTGGATATATAATTTAAAATAAATTGAAATTTGTTTTTTTTTTTTAAATAAAAAATTTGATGAAAGGTAAATAAATTTTAATCTTATAAAATTAGATAACAATGGTATATCTAATAAGTTGGATGATAAGATTTTGACCTGGTATCATTTCATTACCTTATCAAATTGGTAAAAAAAATTATTTTTTGTTTGAAAAATAAACAATAGGTCACACTTTTTTTTTTGTGCGTGTACTGATGTTGCTTTCCTGTTTGCTCTTTTGGGCCCTGACGAGAGGTTAGGCCTTAGACCCGTAGTCTAACTCCGTTAAATGGATTTTGGTTGCTGGCTTTTAGGGTAGGTTCATTGGATAATCATTTTGTTTATGGAATGAAATAGTTATTCATTGATTTGTCCATTTAACAAGAATTATTAAGATAAAATATACACAATAATATATATTTTAAATAGAGATAGTTTAGTACCAAAATATAATAAAATAATATTTTATCTGATTTAAATATCTATATTTTGATTCTTTAAATGTTTTAAAATTTAAATATAAATATTTTTTAAAATAAAGATTCATTAAATATAATTCTGTTACTAATTAGAAAGGATAAAATAATAACTTAAAAAAAATCAAATATTTGAACTTATTTTTAATAAGAATAAGAGAAAAAAAAATTGGAGATCTACACCTTTCAAAAAGATTCTCTTTCATAAAAATTATGAATAATTATTTTAAATAATATAAATTCAAATATATTAAATAATGAATACTGTATAAGAATATCTGAATTTCATTCATTATCCATTTTCATCGACCAAACTATACCTATGAGTAGTTTCTTAGCCCAAGTCACAAAAAAATTAGGCCCAATAGGCTGATCCACACAACTCTCAGGGTCGATAAGAAGAATATGGCTAGGATTGGGGTTAATTCGAAATAATTGAAAATATTCTTAAAAGAGGATTAGAACCCTAGTATTGCTAGCAGGACATCTCACCCAAACTCATCCTCTCAATCTCTTTTCTCCGGCCGAGGAAGAAGAAAAAGAGTATAATCTGCTCCGGGTAGCGAAGATGGCGAAGTACGATTTGACGGCAAGGATAGCACCGAATCTGGATAGGCACTTGGTTTTTCCATTGCTTGAGTTCTTACAAGAGAGGCAGCTCTACGCTGATGAAGATATCTTGAAGGCTAAAATTGAGCTTCTTAATCATACTAACATGGTTGACTACGCCATGGACATTCACAAGTCTCTCTATCATACTGAAGATGTTCCTCAAGGTACCGCATCTGATGTATAGGGATGCCCTTACATTTATATGATGATTTATGTCGGTTTTTGATTTTTGGGATTCTGTTTTTGAATTGCTGTTGTGTAAACCGCCTGTTTCTTTTTGGGAATGGTTTGTTCCATAGACGATGAGTTTAAATGTTTGAGGGTGTTTTGAGGGAGGGTAAAAGGTCATGTTTTTCTGGAAAAAAAAAGGTAGCTTTGGGGAATCTTTTCCTTGTTTCCAATTGTTATATCAGTTTTTCTTTACTTACTGTTAATGGCTGTTTCTGCAATGTCCATTATGCAATTAAATTTCCTTAGAAGGATACTGCTTCATGTTTCAAAATTGAAACTTCCATTGGAACAGAAAATTATTCAGTTCAGAGCAGTTGATATTTTGCCCATTAATGGGTTGGATTGGTTTTCTACTATTGAATTCTGTGTTTTAGATATGGTGGAGAGGAGAGCTGAGGTTGTTGCAAGATTGAAGGCATTGGAAGAGGGTGCAGCCCCATTGATTGCCTTTTTACAGAATCCAAATGCTGTTCTGGAGTTAAGAGCTGACAAGCAGCATAATCTTCAAATGCTAAATGAACGGTACCAGGTACATGTGTTTTCTGTTTGTTTTAAATCTAGTCCTCTGTATTTATTTATTACTCTCTGATCACCCTGTATTCTTTCTCGGATGAGCTATGATTATTAATCTCACCTGGCTAAAACTGACGGTATATATTTTCTTATAGATTGGCCCTGCTCAAATAGAAGCATTGTATCAGTATGCTAAATTTCAGTTTGAATGTGGAAACTACTCTGGTGCTGCTGATTATCTATATCAGTATAGGGCCTTATGCACAAACAGTGAAAGGAGTCTCAGTGCACTTTGGGGGAAACTAGCAGCTGAGATACTGATGCAGAATTGGGACATTGCACTTGAGGAACTAAATCGCTTGAAGGAAATAATTGACTCAAAGGTGAAATCTTACTCATGAACATACCTTCTATTATGATTTTAACACCGTCATTTATCTTTTAACTCCAACTTGGCATATTCTGCAGAGTTTCTCATCCCCACTGAATCAGGTTCAGAGTAGGATATGGTTAATGCACTGGAGTCTGTTCATCTTCTTCAATCATGACAATGGGAGAACACAAATTATTGATCTTTTTAATCAGGACAAGTATGGCAACCATTTAAAATTTTTGTGTTCTTGACTTGCTGCTTCTAGATATTTTTGGGCTACTGTCCAGATTGATTGTTTCCATTTGACCACAATTTTTTTCCATTTGCCTTCTGATTGTCAGCTTTCAAAAAGATTAAAGAGTTAGTTTCTTTACCTTTGCTAAAGTTCTGCTGCATTAACCTTGTTGATCTCTTGCAGGTATTTGAACGCCATTCAAACAAATGCTCCACATCTTCTTCGTTATCTTGCTACTGCATTTGTTGTGAACAAGAGGAGAAGACCTCAATTCAAAGATTTCATAAAGGTTATTCAGCAAGAACAGTACTCGAATGAAGATCCCATCACTGAGTTTTTAGGATGTGTCTATGTTAATTATGACTTTGATGCAGCTCAAAAAAAGATGAAAGAATGTGAAGAAGTATGCTCTCTCTCTCCCTTTCACTCTCTATGTTGGCATTCTCGTGTTCAAGTCATTTGACTTGGACAGCATTGAATCCTTCTAGTAAATAATATGAACTGGAGAAATGAATAACTTGAATGTCTAGTCTTTTAGGTGAATTATGATGGATTGCTATATTGGCATTCTTTATGGATTTTTTGCAGCTCGTTTCTTTGTGCTTATCATAAAACAAATATCCCATGCAGGCAATTTTGAATGATCCTTTCCTTGGTAAACGAGTTGAAGAGGGTAACTTCACCACTGTCCCATTGAGAGATGAGTTTCTTGAGAATGCCCGCCTCTTTATCTTTGAAACATATTGCCGAATTCATCAGCGCATTGACATGAGGTATGTATGTTATCTCCGTGTGCCAGCATTTTTTTGTTTCACTTATTAAAAAAAAGGGACCAAGAGAAACAAACACACCCACCGTTTTGGTTTACCTGGTTAATAGGTGGTAGACTTAGTTTTCCCCCATGCATTCTGGTGTAATTAGAAACTGTTTTGGTTATGGCATGAAATGGTTTGATGTATATTTTGGTGCTCTTTCTGTGAATGATAATTCTTAAAGTATCTAGCATGTCTATCTTGTTAAGAGAATTACTTGTTGATATCAATTTTGATTCTCAAATCATTTTATATTAACTTCTGAAATTGTTAAAAAATTTGGCAGCGTGCTGGCCGAGAAACTAAACTTGAATATTGAAGAGGCAGAGAGATGGATAGTTAACCTCATTAGGACCTCAAAACTCGATGCTAAGATTGACTCTGAGACTGGAACTGTTGTAATGGAATCCAGCCATCCTAACGTGTAAGTTGTTTTTAAACTATAGACTCGTGTTCTGTTGAAATCTTCATGTCCCCTTGGGAATTCTTTTGTTTAGCCAGTTCCGTGCACCTGTTTTTGTTCAATAATCTCTGAAATAATATTTTATCCTGCACAGGTATGAGCAACTCATTGACCACACCAAAGCCCTCTCTGGGCGTACTTACAAATTAGTCAGTCAACTTTTGGAACACGCACAAGCACAGGCTACTCGTTGATGTGGACAGTGAAAAGTTGATTGTATTGATAATTTTCACATCATTGATGAGTTGTTTTTGTTTTTCCAGAATTCTGAATTATGGCCAATTTTTTGTGGTTAAATTTATGTAACAGCACAATACTTCATTTTATAAAATAGAAATTTAGAATATCCTAATATAGAATCTTTTGGGTGTGGCAAATATATTAGGTAGGCCTGCTTGTGAACAGAGATTCATTGTATTTTATTGCGATCGCCTCCACTCCAAATGTTTTCAGATCTTGAACCTCTCTTCTATATCCATTATGGTGTGTATCACTTACCTCTGTGCATGGTGTCAAATGGCAACTTGGACTAATCGAATCATTATTGAATTAACAGCCATGGTTAGGAGAAATCCATAGAATCTATGGGATCAGGAATTTCGTTCAACTAAATTTTGGTTAATTCTAATTTTGCCAAAACCTTTTGAATTGTATTAGATTACCACACTAGAGGTGACGAAGACCAGAATAAATGAAGTCCTTAATAATGAGGTTTTGGATTTTTTGTGACATCTGTTTGTCTCTTTTACATAAAATAAAAATTTACAGTGATTTTTGATTATAATTTTTTATATATTGTTAAATTTGTCCTGATGTAAAGAGTGACTAATATAGTCCAATAGAAAATCTGGAGCTCCTTAATAAACTTTGATTTGATCTCATAGTTAACCCAGAAAAGTAATTTCCTCTATGAAAAGAAAATATATTACAGCAATTCAGTTTTCTGGGGAGCATCTTACCTGCAACGATAGACTTCAATCTCCCCTAAAAGAATTGAACGGAAAAAAATGATACTAATTTCAGCACAATGATAGATAACACAATCTCAGTCTTGCAAAAGTAACAAAAGAATCGGTTCCCAATATAAACCTTGTAGCAAGACAACAAGAAAACTGATGTGTTACAGAAGATTACTACTGAAGACGTATCCACAAGCATTTCCTTCAAGTCACTTTGAATAGGTTCATTGTCGTTCTGTCTTTACAGGCTATAGAGCTCGATCAGAAACCAATCTTGTACATCTCTGTCAACCCCAAAAAATTGAATCTTTTATCGGTATGGGCAGACCTCCTTTAATAGAAGCAACACCTTCAGAGTAATTACAACTGGAGACCTCTTATAATCAAGTTCTTTTTTCATGAACAAACTGAGCCTAATCTCTGTTTGAAACCTGATTTAACCAGGTTCTCTCATGTCCCATCAAGCTATGTGTAAACATCAATCATCCAGTTCAGTTCACTAGAAAAACAAGGATGAATTGGATTAAAATGCACATTACCACCAATTATGTTTATCATCATCCCTCCAAGTGTCTTGCCAATTTTGCCTGTTTCTGCTTCTTCCAGATGGTGAACTATAAAAATGAGATTGCCTGCTGGACCAGCGGCCTCCTTCATAAGGAGAACTATAAAAATCAGATGGTCTTCCAGAGTATGTGTTTCTGTTGCTATTACCACAGAAATCTCCAATTTCCTTTTCATAATTGTACTTGGAGCGCTGTACAAAAAAAAGAAGATTAAGAATGTGTGATTTCCAAATTTGACATAATCATAGGCTCTGTTCACATAAATATAACCTTTACACCACCAATGAATATATTGAACTAATGACTAATTTATAAAATCTGATTAACAATCGAATAATAAAATGGGTAGCAGATTGACAAAACAAAACAAAATAATTATGTTACTTAATTATAAAAAGTTTGTAACTTCTCAACAATGAAAATATCAACCCACCTAACATCAACAGTAGCAAAATGATGTTTAACTCTCAAATAGATAATGTGGAAAATAAAATAAAGAACATAATATAATTGGTAAAGTATGAGTTTTTATTAAAATATCATCAACAATTCCACTTATAGAACTTGATAAATCAAAGTCGTAATCAGCATCTACTATATTAGAGAAAAAGAGGAAAGAAGATGATGTTTAACAAAGACTCAAAATGAACACTGCAAATAATCGTTCTAATAACATATCAACTGAATCTAAACTAAATTTTAAGAAATGCGCTCATGCATTTCATGCTTCTAGTTGTGCCACCATGCTAATTGAAAGAAGTACTTTGATAAAAAATAATTATAAAAATTAAAAGTTCAATACAAATACAATCAATTCCATGAATGGTACTTTATATGCATGTGGCAACAATATTTATCTTATTGAGATATTATCAGCAATCCTCAACTTATTTTAATAAAATAAAGGATGAGAAAATGTATATACTCAAGAAAAAGAAAAAAGAGGAGGTGTCAATAAAGAAAAAATCATGAAAAAAACACTAGAAGTGTCAAATACTGGTTAAGAGCTTTAAATTACATTTTTTTTCCTAAGTCAGAAGCTTTTCTTTATATGAACACTAAGCAGACAAGAATAGTTTTTTTTTTCCCTCCCAAAACATGTGTTATTGTTACATATGAGATACACAATTGAGACAATCAATTTCAAGATAAACAAAGTCAGATATGCAGTTGAAACACGGGTGGCCTACCTTGTCTGTATCTGAGAGTACAGCATAGGCCTCACCAATCATTTTAAATAGTCTATCAGCATCTTGATGAACCTTGTCAACAATATCCTTCCACAATCTCCCGTCATCTCGACCATCATTCCTTGCCAAGAACTGGCCCACCTATACTTGAACAAACTATATTAGTATGTTCTGATATCCAACTAAGGAGTAATATATACAACACAACAGTAAACACCTTGTCCGGGTGATGTCTTAGAGCTGCCTTTCTATATGCCTTCTTGATGTCAGATTCTGTATCAGATTCTTTAACTCCCCTGGAATAGATTTAGTGAAGTACTTCAGATGGCAAACGAGATCTTATAATATCGTCAGATCTCCCAAACATAAACAAGTGAACTTTTTGCTACAAAGATGTGAAAACGAGAAAATTACAGTATCACATAAAGATCCAAAGAAGTTCCTTTCGTTGCCATATCTTCCATTAAAGAAAGACGATGGCGAGCTTGTTTTATTTCCTTCTTACAGCTGCTGCTTGATCCATCCGTCTTGTTAGATCTTTGTTCTTTCAATTTATTTTCTAGAAGACTTATAAGTCTTCCAAGATCATCAATTGCTTGTTTATAATCTCTAATCATCTCATGCAAAGTGGCTCTTCTTGAAATTGCCTGCAAAGAGCAGAAATACATGAAAATGGGGCTACCATCAAATTACAAAACCACATCCATCAGTCTGAAGTCACATAACCAAAAACCATAAAAATGCTGGAAATCTCAACATTTTTACTTGCGTCATACAAACTCTCAACATCCATGCGGAAATACATGCAAATAAGGCTACCATCAAGTTATAAATCACAGCAATTAAATCAGATTAACAAAAACCATAAAAATGCTTGAAATCCAAACACTTCTACTAGT
This sequence comes from Echites panduratus, assembly GCA_035221335.1. Classification (NCBI taxonomy): domain Eukaryota; kingdom Viridiplantae; phylum Streptophyta; class Magnoliopsida; order Gentianales; family Apocynaceae; genus Echites; species Echites panduratus. The sequence goes on from JAWZTD010000082.1 coordinate 12,496,972, forward strand.
ATCACAGAAACCCACAACATTCAGTGCAAATCCCTGAATCTGTAGGAATATTATGATGTATGATAAATCATTTTAAGAATGCAAAATAATTTACTACCTCTAGACCATAATAATAGTCATATTTGAAGATTTGGTTTGTTTCAAATTATTTGTCACGTATAGGAAATTAAGTGGATATTATTTTTTTCCAATATTACCCCTATCCTTTATATATATTATATACACAACTGTATTATTTAATTCTTTTATTTCAAGTTCTAATAAAGATTATTTTAGTCTATTCCATTAGTTATTGAAACAATCAAAATCGTTTCTTTAAAACTCATGGAACCATTACTATGTATTGGAAATACTATCTCTTAGGTAAATTATCAGACTTAGTCTCCAAATAATTTTTGACTTTCAAGATAAGTCTCTAAGATTTTCATTTCACTTTTGAGGTCTTCAAATAGTTTTCAAATTACAAGATAGGTCCCTAAAATTTTTCTTTTCACTTTTAGGTCCAGAACTATTTTCAAGTCACAAAATAGATACTTTTTATAGAAAAAATTCACTTTTCAACCAAGTCATTTTCTTTTAAGTGGTTAAAGTGGAAAGACAAAATAATATAACATTATTCAGAATATTAAAAAAAAAATCCAAAATTAATTTCTTCAAAAGGACCTATTGTATGAAAACATTAGAGACCTACCTTAAAAGTTGAAAATGTTTAGAAACAAAATCTTATAATTTGTCAGTCTTTCAATATGAGAAAAGGAAAATTCACGAGAAATCATGCAAAAAAGCTGGAAGAATCTGCCAATTATGAAATAACTCCAAAGTTCATTTAGGCAGTGCTAGACCATATCCTGCATTCCTGCTGTTCTAGTTTGTTCATACAACTGACCAACATTAACAAGCAACATAAGCCACGGTCAATAATTGAATTGGCTTTGATATATGTGGAATTGGTACGCTCAAGTCCTCGTAATCTAGGAGTTAGATTTCTGTACTGATTCAGACTATCCAGGAGTTAATTTTACTGTTTTCTCATTATTAAAAGTATAAGGTGAACTAAATATCATAATCATATATAAAAAAAAAAAGATAAGGAAGAAATCATAATCACAACATTCTTACAATTTCAGAAAAGGCTGCATCATATAAATAGGATGGAACAAGTATTCTCATAAATGCTAACCTTAGGATAGTTTCCATCAAGAGCTATGGCTAGACTGCAATCAGCAATGGCATCAGCAATTTGACCCAGAGCTTGATGGGCAGCAGCTCGATTGCAGAAACAGACAGCTGCAAAAGGACGAGATTCAACACTGCTTGATATAGCTGCAGTATAGTGCTCTATGGCCTCTGCGTGCTTCCCAGATTGAAATGCTTCATTTCCTGCTTTCTGTTGTTAACATGAAAGCAGGGCCAAGAAGTTAGATGAATCAGTACGCAGAAGACATCATCATGATCAAGTATCTTCTGGAAGGTACATGCTTTGATTACATGAAAAAGCAGAACTCAAACAAAATTATACAGATACAGAAAAATCACATGGGGTATATATATGTGCTTCAATTTAAAAGGGTTCAACTTATCAATATCAGTAGATTGATCTTTCAGATAATTGTGCTGCACTCAAGTGAAAAGCAATTCACATGGAAATTGCTTATAGTTGATCATTAAAAGATGTATCCTAAGTCATCTCACATATCTCCCTTATCTATGAAGATAATAACATATTTCTTTTCCTTGGGTAGTCTGTACCGTTTTACTGTTGCAAGTATGCTAGTCTTGGTCTACACTGAAAACCAAGAAAGGACCACCAACCACTGTCTTCATTCCAGGTTGCAAGCATACAAACTTCCTTAACTTTCGGTTCAGAGGATGCATCATGAAGTTCCAGGGTAAAAATGGGTTCCCCAAACTTTTAAGGACAAAGAGACCAAAAATAATCTTTTTTCACCAAATATTTTAAAGGCATTGTCTACCAAACAGCAGTGGCAAGCAGCACACAAATGTTTTAACTAATATATGGGTACTGAAATTGAGAAAGGTTTGCAGTCACTATTTCCTAGATCTTTCATCATACTTTTCCTCATCTGCTTCCAAGGACAAAATTTTTTGCAAGTAGAAATTGTTTACAAGAGACAAACCAATTAGCTAATAACTATGATGTATTCTTAAATTCATAGAAACCATGAATAAGAAAATTAAAGAATTTTAAAATCCCAATAAGCTAATTCATGCCATAGCAGTGATAACACTAAGCAAGTATCACAATAATACAAAATATATTTCCCTACACTTCTTGTCTTACATTACATAATATATTAGAACATTGAAAAGAGAAAAAGGTACCTTGTGAACAAATAAGATAAGAAAGGTAGTTCTCGAGAGAGAAAATATTGGAGCTAAAACCTCTTACTTCAGGAATCTATTATATTAATCATTAAGTACCTTTCAAATTTGAAAATTGATTCACCTTTTGTTTATCACCTTTCTTCATACAATATATAATTATTTGAGGATATTATTAAATCAGTCTATAGAGAGCAAAGGGACATACCTTGCGTTCTAAAAGACCATGTATTGTCACAGATAAAGGAATGGGGATTTCCAGATCTGCATTAATGAACCTATATAATAACTGAAAATCAGCAACCAAAATCATCAAGAAAAAGGTTGAAAACATAATCTGTCAATTTAATGAAGACCATAAATACCTATCATTATTTAATTTTAATTGTTGTTTTTCAATCAAATCAAGAGCCACCTCAAGCCTTCCCATATGAAAATGAGACTTCGAAATTAGATGCCACCTCCACAATCTCACAGAGTCTTTGCATTCAAAATCAGAAATATTGGCATGATGATTAGGTGTGGCATTCTTTTCAGCAATTTGAAGAGTTTGATTACACAGTTCAATCACCTCATCGTACCTTTGTAACTGCGTACATGTTGTGGACAATAATAATGTCCATAAAGTCAAAACCTCAAAATATTAACTTCAAAAAGGGAATAAATAAATCAGACAAGACATGAATTAGCACAGACCAGAAAGAGTGCCTCTGCCTTCATTGCAAGTAATTTTTCTGAATACCGACTTATTGATAATGCATCAACAAGTATATCGAGTGCTCTGTTTGCTGCATCATCAGTTCTCTGCTTCATAAGCTCAGCAATCTGAGACGTATACTCAGCTGCTTTCTGTCAGAATGAAAATTACCCAGCAAGAGGTTGCATTAGAAGCATAATGTCATATACAGATGCACACTTCTCAATCATGGAGAACACAGTTGCAACAGGGATATAGTAAAGTGGGGCAAGAAAGGCCACTTCATTGCAAGACAAAATGGTCATTTCTTTTCCTTGCTTTTTGCACTTTGCATAATTAAAGCAACAATAAAAAGGAACACAAGATTCCAGTTTTCAACATCCAAAACAGGGGACCAAAATAAAAAATTATTCTCTCTTTTTAACTAACAATAAAACAGTAAAACTTGGGGACCAGGAAGGAAATAAACCTCTCACCTGAGCCTTCTGTAGGCCATCAGCAGCTTCAATTGTGAACCGCCTATCTAAGCAGATTTTGTTCAAAGATTTCAAGCAATCATTGTAGTACTGCATTGCTTCTTGGAATTCACCCAACACAAGGTGACAACTAGAAGACAATTCCAGAAGATAAAAGGCAAATCCAACAATTAGAAAAAGAGAGACTTCATAATAAAAGAAACCAAGACCGGAACCATCACTGAACATGGTTACTATTATATAAGCCAGTTGAAAAACAGTAACACACAACCTTTTTCTATTTCTTTAATACAAGATTCAGATTAAATGACAAAAACAGTAATAGTGTTTTTATCAGTAGTATCATTTAGTTGACAGATGTCATCAAACAGAGAAACCCTTCCCTTTAGATTTTATCAAGTAAAACTCAAGTCTCAATCCCTTCTCAACAGCTAAATTTTAGCTCTCTCGTTACAGATAGCTGAAGACTAGCTTCAGAGATGTAAAAAGTTCCTAGTGTAGATCTAGAAAACATAATACAAATGCATATACCCTGAAAAAAGCGAGATATCATAAGAAGATGATAGCCTATCCCCAATGAGGTTGGTTTATTTGCTAGAATTGCTCTAGAGCAAGGACAGTCTTGTTTCATGAAGCTAAGGGGTCCTCTAATGAAAATGTTTCACCAGCCTTTTACTTCTTTATGATCATAAAAAAATCATTAGAAAATGTTATCCTGGGTTCTTATGTCTAATTGTCTCCAAATTATTTTCAAGAATCAAAAACACTAAAGACATGAGATTTCTCAATCCTTCAACTTTACATGCCATTTCTATACTTGATGATTATTGGTAAGTATTCCAGCACATGATATGATCTAATCAGTTACCAGAAAAACACATCCTACCCATAGCAGTCTGGATATGCGCGTTATGTTCAAGTATCAAAACAAATCAGATGACAATCCAACAAAGTATTATTTACTTTCCCAATGATTTTATCCAAGATGGAAAATTCTTTTCCAACTTGAAATATTCAAGAGTAGTGGGCAATGGATCCAAGAGGAAAAATGTCCAAGCATTAGAGGCCTTACTTTGCAGCTCTTATTTTAACTTTGGGGAAGCTAGGGTCAAGGACAGCAGCTGAGTTACAATCAACCAGGGCTTCCCTCATTCTTCCAAGAGACATTCGTGTAGCTGCACGGTTGCTATAACACAATAAGAGTGGCTCACTGCAGAGACCAGACACATTATTATCCTTCACAGAATTTATGCCCTCTGTATAGAATTCCTCAGCTTTTGATAGATCTCCAACTTTGTAGGCTTCATTTCCCCTGATATAATATTAGAAAACAAACCACCAGCAGAATTATGATCCTGAAGCAAATTAATTCTATTCTAATAAGAAAAACACAAATGGTGGTTCGATAATGTGTACTTTTAACATAGAAAGTGAAGTAGGAAGTAAGAATCAGTTACATGAAAATTACTTCAAGCAAAAACTGGAGTAGATTCAAAGAATGAGATATTATGATGAAAGATGCACCTGATTCGCCAATGCTCACATCCATGAGTCATGGCCTCAGGTGTGTCCTGTTTAGTGTGCTCTCTATCAGCATTTCTAGCCGCACTTTTTCCAGTAAGACCATCACCAATTTTTAACTTATATTTTCTCCTGTACTGGCGTCTTATTGCTGACAAACCATCTTGGGCAATGGATGAAGTAGTGGACTTGAAATTAGTCTTATTAAGACCTTCAGAATTTACAATGTCTGTTTCTCCCGATTTCTTACCATTTTCATGGAAATCAGATCTCTGTCTTCCAGAAGTGGCATAAGTCTCTTTCCTTTCAGTTGCCAGAGGTGCTGGTGTGCCATTAGGGCAATGCTGATATGGTGAAAAGTCCATAGGCGAACAACCTCCAGGGGACTCAAAAGTTTTTGGAGAATTGCCTTCTTTATACAAATGGCCCTGTCCCGTTAAAGTTTTGCTTGGGGTTCTGTGCTGTAACTTTCTTCTGGTCTTTTTCAACTTTTTCTCCTTGGCTGATTCACTATGTGCAAAGAATTCAAACTTTTTGTTTAAGTCAGTAAATAGATTTGTTCCAGAAAAAGGTTCATTCAAATTTGCAGTATTAAATTCTTTAGAGGTTGTCCTGCTTCCAAATGTTGTGCAAGTAAAACCAATATCCTCCTTATTCTCAACTTTGGTTGGAGGTGCTTCAAAACTACTAATATTCTCCTGATCATGAACAGTGGTTTCACTTGAATTGGCTGGTTGATTCTCCTTTCCAAGTATTCCTTCATAAGCAAATGGTGAATTCACTCCTTCACAGGCAGCTTCAACAGTACATCTTGGATTTGTGTTCTTCATTCCAACAGGTTGTGTGATTTTGACACTTCTGCCGTAAGAATTACCTGTTTCTGGATCATATTCATATTCACATGTTCTCTGATCGACAGTCTTAGTATCAGACTTCTTGGAATCACTGTATTTCACAGCATCACCAACATTTGCATCTTTATGATGTTCCTGCAAGTTGGTACCAGTTTTCCTACTGGAAAAATTGGACATCTGCCCATTATTTTGTGCTGCATCTGATTGATCACCACAGAAGGAATTACTTCCAACATCTTTGACTTGATCAGCACTGCTTATCCCTTTAGAATCATCAATGTTCAAGCTCTTCATCTCATCAAAGAGTTTAGAGAGAGGGATTTTGTAAAATGCCCCAGCAGAAGTAGAACTACTTCCGACTACAAACTTAAAATTAGACCTCATAGAATCATTAAGCAACATTGTAAAATCGCTGTTATTTTTCACTTTTTCATCATTTAAGTGATTTATAGCATCCTTATATTCAGTACTTCCATTAGAACTAAGCGTTTCCTTTCTGGCAGCTCCAAAAACAAAATCATCATTAGAATCAGATCTCTGATACTCATTCATTGTTTCTGCATTTTCTTTACCCTTGGGAATGAATTCTGTTGATCCAGCATCTTCATTATGTTTGCTCTGTTCCACTCCTGCAGTTGATATTGAACTATTCCCCCTAGCACAAAAAACAAAATAATTATCCATTTTCTCACTATTAGACACAAAACTTGAGGGGCCTTGTTTCTCAGAAACGTCTTTAGCATCCAGTTTCACTTTGCCCCTCACATCAGGTATTTTTTTCCGAACACAATCACTAAGATCTTCTTCTTGTGGGATCCTGTTTTCTGTTTCCATTGAAATCTTCTTACAGCTTGAAACAGAACCCACTGCTGGTTGCACGTTACTTCTTTTAACAGATCTTTTCTGCTCCAACTTTGCATCAGAAGCCACTTCACCTTTATTAGCACCAAACACAAAAGTGAAACTATCTGAGTTCTGCATTTTTTCAGCTCCAGACAGATTCACATTTCCACTATTCTTCTTCTGTGTGAAATTTGAAATCTTACTATTACTTGCATTCTGCACAGAAGCATTAAAAGGAATGTTTCCATCTCCAAGACCCGATTTCATTGCAGAATCACAAGCACTAACACCAATCACACCATTCACATATCTCAAACTTGAATTTACATTAAAGCCTCTATTCATATCACCAAACGCCAAACCAGTACTGTTTTTTTCAGCACCAAATACCTCATTCTCATTTTTAAGATTAGAACACGAATGCAAGCCATTATTTTTTGCTCCATATTTGACATTACAATTTGACTTTGCACTACTCTTATCAGCTCCAAACACGAAACTTGAAGCTGAAGAACTACTGCTACTGGCTCCAAAAACAAACATCTTATTCTCACTGCTCCAATTGGAATCAGAACTGTAAACTTTTGCCCCGATATTACAATTCACATTACAAAATTTCCCAGACTGGTAGCCGCCCTCATTCCCTAACATAGTTGGACCACAGAAATTATTGGAAACATTAGTTGTTGGAATGGCACCAGTAACATTCTCATTTGACCGATTCGAACTCTCGGAACTTAATGAGTCCACTTTTTTCCTCAACTTCTTCAAAGGATACCTCAACCTTCTAGCCCTGGGCTGCCCCGTAAGATCCGGACCCATTCTGGAGCAATCGAAATTGGGACTCCCGTTACACTCTTCACTGCCAAAACTGAAACAGCTCGATTGAGGCAGGTGGCCGCTATTTGAACTTGAATTAGGGTTCGTAATTTGGGAAGCAGTCTGTGAATAAGTGAACGAATGCGTGGAACGTTCGGAAGCCGGAGACATTACCGGAGACGGCCTCAATATTTGGGGTTTTTGGCATGAGATTGATCTACCAGGAAGCGAATAAGGGCAGAAACGTTCGTACTTGGTCAGTTTGCGATCTGTTAGATTCTGATGACCGAATTTGAGACGGTATAATTAGATTTAGTGAAAACCAACTTTCGGCCGTGAGGAATAATGAGGTTTTAGTTTGAAAACAACGCTTTGGGAGGGCTGAAAAAAAATTGTACTCTTTGGTTAATTATGAATCAGTCCCTAGATAGTTTTGTTTGTTCCAATTTAATCCTTTAACAATTATACTCCTAAATTTTTTTAAAAAATTTATACCCTTAAAATTATAAAAGACTTATAAATCACTTTAAAATAAATAAATTAAAATATTTTGAATGAACAATTGATAAAATAATAATAATAAAGTCATGTTTTATTATATTCAAAATGTTTAATTTGAAATAAATTTACTGTGATTTTTTCTTTACCAAATTGATTTTTTAAAATAATACATTAAGATTACAAAAGGAAATTATCATTTGAACATTATTAAAAGATATTTGGCTTCGACTTGATAAACTAACAATATTGCATAAATATTGATTTTAATATATATATATATATATGTATATCTATATAAAGAACTATTATAGAGTATACTTATAATAATTGATTTTTTTGTTGTTTATGTAAACAAATTTGATTAGTTTACAAAATACAAATATATAAATATGGGACATTCAATTTTAGATAAATGAAATATTTTGCATCTACTGCCACATACCTTTATGTCCCTATTGTTTTGGTTTAAAAGTAAAAATCAATATTCTTTTATAATCTTTTATTTGGAAACAGATAACTTTTATACTTTAAAGATTATTTAATAATGAATTTTTAATTTTACTCTTATTTATTTCTCAATATAAATAGTAATTACTATCTTCATTTTAATTAATATGATTTTAAATTATTCAAAACAAAGAATATTTTAATAAAAATAATATTAATGATTGAAAAGAAATAGACCAATCAATATTTACTTTTTACTTAAAAATTGTTTAATTTTTCAGGAACTGGGATGCTGTTGAAATGCATATTATGGCTCTCGTTGTGTTTGTGGATGTGCGCCCATCCTTTTTAAGTTAGCGTATTTTAAATATTCTTGTGGGTCTGGAATCAGATAATAAAAAAGATTAGGTCCTTGATAGCTAATTATACCAAGTAAGTTTAGTGATAATACTTATCTTTCAGGGGTAATTCTCAAATTCAAACATTTGTAGAACTACCTCGAAGCAGCGTGGCAGGAACGCAACTCACGTGTCGTTGACAGGTCTCTTCCACGTCACGTCCTCTCCAGCCTGATTCTTGGCCCTTTGTTCTTGTGTTTCCAAGAACACGGGTTGGCAAGAAACGGCTCAGGCACTGACGTTCTTATTTCCCTTGGTGAGAACAAATGCAGAGCACAGTTCTGTCACTGTGTCATTATTTTATCTTCTGTTTTTGGATGCCATAAGTACGTTACTACTCATATGTATTCCTATGTAATTCTTGTTTCAAGATTTATATGAAAGGTTTACATCAATGTATGCAAAGATTTGTTATTTCTTTGTGTACCCTTTTTTTGTTTTTATATTCTGAATGTTGCAACTATGATAGTGTCTATGGTGGTATTGGCTGACATGTATTAATGTTGTTGCAAACTATGGTAGGCTGGTCACTGCTTTATTGTAGGAGTGCTGATGCACAGTATAGATGTTTTGGTTAGAATAAGAATAGTGATAAATGGGGAGTGCATCTCTGGTTTGTAACAATTAGGTGGCAGGGGAGTAATTAAGTGAGAGGTTTTGGATTAATTTTGTTTTAATGACAATTAGTGAAAAGGGAGGGTTTACTGGATTGATAAAGATAGCTTCCCTCTGAGTAATATTACATTTGCAAGGTTCTATAAGATTTTCACTCTGGTTGCCAGAAAAGGTAAGATGAGACACAGAGGATTTGCAGTAAAATTTGAAAATTTTGTTTGTGGTAGGTGTTGTTGCCATTTTCAGGGTTGTTTTGACTCAAAATTAAAGATTTTCAGGCTTCTAAAGTTTGGGGATGAGATGTGTTGAGCCTGCAAAAGTAGCGTATCATCAGATAACTGATGAAAACTGAGATAGATGTTTGCTGTTGTTAGCCCTTGAAAGAAATGGGTTTTCAGTAGAACATGCTATCAAGGTAAATATAAGATGAAGCAAAACTAGAAAAGATAAGTAGAGAGGCATATTGGGCATGGAAATAAAAGAAAAGTCAGAAAACTCGTGGATGAAATGAATTCACAAAATTTTGAGCTGTGGAAATTTTGATTAAATTTCAATGCTTCTCTACAGTCTAAAATTGAAGATCTTTCAGATAGAAAAGATAATTTGAGAGTTTATTTGGTTTTTTTCTGACATTTTTCCAGAGAATGAGAGTGCTGAAACGAAGGAAGATTTATTTGATCTTTTCACCTGTCAAGCTAGGTACTTAAAACTAGAGCTTTACGTTTTTATGTTGGATCTGCTGGACACTGCATGTGCTTAGTTTAATCTGCAGACATTATCTAGCTGAAGTGGCTACTTTTAAGATGCTCTTTGAGGAAACATAAATGAATTTCATGATGGTCTAGACGAAGAATTGTGTTTGTCAGCTGGTATCTTTGGAGGTATTTAGAACTTTTGGTACTGTTTAAGAAGTGGAAAAGACTTAAGGTTGGTTCTGCTTCTGAGCCGCCTTCTTATGGTGAGAAGGAACTGCAGGGAACTTTACAATCATTATGAATAACATGAAAATTGGAACCTGTAGCATACTAAGATAGTATAGGAAAGTGGTAACAAGAGAATCACATATTATGGTTTTACATCACACTCTTAACAGGTTTACTCCTCTGTTAAGACTATGTTGCTCCTGCTGAAAATCATGTTGAAAAAGAATTCTCTGGTTTTATAACATCATGTTAGACTTTGCAGTCTGAATATTCTTTTGAATGTCCTGTGAGGGGATTTATGTACTTTCTCGGTTTTGGATGCTAGACATGGTTAATGATATCATTTTTCTTGTCTCTATCCACCAGTTTTACTACTCTGTAACAAATTTCCTTCTGGATCATGATGTGCCATGAGATAGTGCCTGCATCAGGGATGTAAAATGATGAACTACAGACAGCTTTTGCTTTTTGTTTTTGTTCCCACCCCAACCCCTGCCAAACAAAAATTGACAAAAAGAAAAACTGTTGATAGTTTGGGAAATTGATGTATTATGTATTTATTCCTTGGTAGCTATGTTCTGGATTGAGAGATTCCCTCTAAGTTCAAATGTTACCTTACAACTTCCTGTTGCTAACTTACTGTCAGATTAGTCCTTATCATTTGGTGGAGAAGTTGGAAATTCTTATTATCTCTTTTAGAGGTCCGATTGACCATGGAGCATAAATCCTTGGAACATTTGCAAGGTAACCCACTAGCTCTAATATTTCTCATGGAGTAAATTTGACTAGGGTTAAACTTTTCCTTTCTCAATAGAATTCAAAGAGTATAATGCAACATTGATGGTGTCATGATCCCTACTGTCATGCTTATACAGTTAACTATTTGTTTGTTATGAATCAAATCTCTTTTGAACATTCTCTCTCATTATTTATCCCCTTTGCAATATGCAAATGTTAGTGCATTTCTGAGTTCTTCTTTACCTTCTATTTAGGCTTCATTAAGGCAAAGATATTTATAGATTGCTTGTTATTTTGTGTCCTCTCCGTTTGAATAGATTTTGGGGTAGAAGACAGGCAATTAGCAGTATTTCATGCTCCACAAACAAATCATCAACCATGGATTTCTTGGACACCATTGTACAGTGTTTTGTGAAAACTCTTAACCCTTATTTCCTCATGATTACCTTAAAATAATTCCATAATCATAGCTGAGGTTTTTTTCTTAAATAAGTTTCACTTAGATTGGTTATCACTTAATATCACTAGAATATTCTTGCATTCTGATATCAGAAGGTACATATAAACCAATAACACAAACTGCATTTACTAAATTGAAAAGATCCTAGCATTTTATTCTTTGGGAATGCATAGTCCAGACCTAAAACATCTAGGTTATAGTTTCTCCTTTGTTGACAGTCATTGGGAAGGACGATAAATCTTTTGGATTTAGCATATGGTATAAATTGCTAATTGCCTGTAAAATTGCTGTATTAAGACATTTTTATGGAACAAGCTTTACCCTAATGTTTAAATGGAAACTTGCACTTAAACCATAACTTTACAAGCTTTGTCTTCATTTGCGCTATTTGAGATCTGGGAAATGTGGTAATTCATGGTTCAAACTCATTCATTCCTGAGATCCAATCAGACTACTTTCAAACTTATGAGTGTCAATTTGTTCGTCTACCATAGAGCAAAAGTGGCAAATTTGTCCTGATCCCATAGTATAATATTGGAATGAGTTGATTTTTTGTAAAAATTTTGGATACACTATCTTCAGGAAATCCAGGACTATTTTTCCTGCAAATTACACCATCCGCACTGGTGATTCTAATATGTGCTTATTATTCTGTGAAGTTTTTGTTCCGGTTACAGAAGAAATTTTTTCACTTGGAACTCTATTTTTAATGTGGATTGTGATTCTGAATGATAATATATTTTGTCGGAGTGTATAAGCTCTTTAACAAATTTGAAAGGTGCACACTCATGGAAATTGAACTTGACTTTAATGCATTAGGATTGGTTGATGACAGCAAACACAGTGATGTTTCTGACACTGTTCAACCACAGCTGTGTAAAGTAGATGGTTCGGATCAGCATGAATGTGATGAGAAGGGAAATCAACAAACCATTGAAGTTGAGACTGAGAAAGGGACAAATGTCAGAGAGGAGATCACAAATGCTCCAGGTGACATAAACATGGAGGCTTCTATTTCACCGGATGATGTTTTGCGGGCTGGTGGCTTCGGAGCTAGAGATGACATAAGTAGTTTTCTTCCTGTTGCAAGTGACTCCACTGACTTTGAAGAATCTCTACTTGATGCTCGAGAATATGAAGAACCACAGGAAGATATTAAACGACCAGGCCTTGGTTGGACTGATGACCAAAAATAAATATTTAGCTGCTGATGATCTGGTTGTGTTGTTTGACATTTTTACTTGTTGCTTTCCTTAACATAAATGCTATGGGGAGATAAACGAAGCTTATCATATAGAGAGCTGCCGTGTATATTCACATGGTTAACTCGTTGTGAATACACATAGAAGCGCACCATATGGTTAGTTTCTGTGCTCTCTTAGCATTCCTGCGTCCCTTCAAGTTTCTGGTGTTGTGTAGGTGAAATTGTCTAAAACTGTAGACTTATCCTTTTAGTTGGTTGCTTGAGAGTGAATACTTCTGCCATTTATGTTTATATATTTTTACCATTTTCCAATCCTTTTCAGCCTTGTGTTTTTCTTTTTTCCTGATGAAAATGAAAAAAATGGTGGGTCCATGGTGATTTGAGATTAATCTTAGTGCATTTTAAGGAAAGGTTTCCATTTTACAAGATTTTAAGATGCCAAGCTGATATCAATGTTGTTTGAGGATCTCTAGCAAATACATAGAACCATGTACACTTGATCAACTGCTTTGTAATATATTTTCTTCAAAGATAAAGGTGAGCTCAGTGCTCGACTTTCACGGTGATTGGCCTGGGACACAAAATGTTGTCCTTCCCTTTTTATCTCTCTAAAATCTCTAATGCATTCATCCTAGGGGTCATTGTCATTGAAAGGCAACTGCTTTTTGGAAAATTTTGTGACCAGGAGCTAGGATTGCTAAAGGGTCATAGGTGGATTTTCTTCGGCTGAAGACTTCCCATTGATTCCCAAAATGAGCTTTCCATTCTTCCTGTGTGATGTAATGAGGCAAATATTGCTTCACTCCGAGGTGGGCCCTGTTGCAGAAATTCAGTATTCTTTTATTTTGGTTTAGAATGTTTTCTAACCCATCTTTTCCAGTGGAATATGGCATGGCAGAAGACAAGAAAGAAACTAGGTAAAGGACATCCTCTTTAGGTGTAACCAATGACGTACCATTTCTCCACCTGCAACACAACACAGACTTGAAATTAGACTATGAAAACAGGTCTTAACAAAAACAAGTTTTTTCAAAGTTGTGAGTTCATACTTAGATTTGTTTACTGGATAGATAAGAATAGGACCGTTGCTGGTGTCCGTGAGAATGTTACCAAACACTTCTGCAGCAAATTCATGAATCTTGCTTCTGGGAATTAGTAGATTCAGCCATGGATGAGGAACCTCCCACAACCCTTTTTCCCGAAGTTTTATTTCAGACAAGTGAACTCTATCCAGGAACTCAACATATGAGACCTCTGATAGGAACAATGTTGAGGGAATGTAGTTCAGTTCTGATAAGAGAGCGTCAATTTTCTGCAGTTGGAGATTAAAGGTTGTGATATGAACATAATAAGGAGGAGCTCTACCTTCCTACTTCTGAGAGTAAGGATATGAAGAAGTGTCTCACCTGATCTATGTCATCTCTGTCTTTTGGATTGAAGTATTTTGCTACTTCTAGGCAGTATAGAACTCTCCCTTCGGATTTGAACTGTTTGGATTGAAGAGGGTCTTTGGGATTGAAAGACGATCGCCAGTTGTTTAGTAAACCGCTTCGGTTTATCATCACAAACCCTTCTACATAATCAAAAGAATTCTGAGATGTTATTAGAAACTCCTGATCTTTGGTAAATGTGGCAAAGTCCAGGTACAGCATCCGTATCCATTTTACCTGTGAGATGTGACGTACAATTCAAAATGTTTTGTATATATATGGAAATACTCTATTGTAGGGGTACAAATGGGTGCATGATCAAGCTCTTACCAACTTAGGAGCCGGTTCCAGAGCAATCCGAGCTCTGGTTATGATACCAAACTGTCCTAATCCTCCAAGAACAGCATGGAAGAGATCAGAATTCTGCTCCTCTGAACAAGCAACCACATCTCCTTTACCTGCAGGCAATTACAAGTTATTGCTCAAGAATGTATTAGTGCTAACTCTGTTGTTTAATGGAGGTATATGGGATAAAACTCAACCCAAAATGGAAGAGAAAGGAAAACACCCGCTTCTCCATTTTTGTGGGTAGGAAGTGAGTGTGGGGGATGCAAAACCAACCAAGAAAAAGAAGAGAAGAAAAACCCAAGTCAATGCCATCAAAATTGATAACAAGAAAGCCAACTAGCTTTTCAAAAGGATATTCTTGGGGTGCAGAGCTTAGTGGAGAATCTTTCCACCAAGTTCAAGGCATAAAGAGCAGTGACTAAGAAGAATAATTGTGGAAAAGGAAATTTTTTGATTGTCCTGGAACAGTTAGTAAGGCTGACAAAAGAATGTACCTGTGACGACCTCCAATTGATAGACATTATTGATCTGAGGGCCATGTCTGAATGCTTGTCCACTGACTCCTGCATTCGACAGAGTTCCGCCAACCGTGAGATGAAGATAATCTGTCCAAGATCTTGGGGCAAGGCCATGTTTGAGACTCTCATGCAGAATGTTTACCCAAAGTTCACCTCCAGAAACATCAACGTAAGGCAGTTCCCCGGTATTGAAACTCATTCCGGGAGCCCGAAGCGATTCCATGTGGACTACAACTCCCCCCTGTGCTTGTGCTTGGCCTTCCAGAGAGTGGCCATGACCTCTTGCCGCAACAGTGATCTCAGAAGAGCTGCCCATTTCAAAAACCAGTCTTATGATTGAGGCGATGTCAGAAACCGATTTCGGGTGTAAAACTGCCAAAGGGTTGGAATGAAATCGGTTGCCAAAATCTCTTGCTGCATGTTCTGTGTTCTCAAAAGTAAGATTTCCCTCAATTGTCAAGTCCTTCAGTGATGATGGGATGATAAAGGAAACTGCAGATTCCAAAGAAACCGCCGAAGTCTGTTTGGAGCACAACCGGGTTTCGTTCATTGCAGAACTGATCAACAGAAGAGTGAGGAATCTAAGTAACATATTGTTTCTTTTGACTACTCCATTAGCCTCAGAAATCATCATTGATCAAGATTGTTGCCCCTATGTTTTAAAGAGAGAAAGAAATCTAGGATTTTGGAGAGAAATTCTCCTTTCAAAGTGATCTTTTCCTTCTTCTCTTTTATGTTCCTGCCTAGGCAAGAAGAAAAGAAGCGGTAGTGATGTGGAGAATAGCCAAAGGCAAAAGGTGGTGAAGATATATAGGAGAAGAACAGAGAGCCTCTTCTCTACAGCACTGACTACTGAGTGAGTAAAGTTTTGGTCTTTGTATGTATAAATGTATCCCTAGCTGTAGTCATAGCTGTCTGCACTACTACACAAATATTGCACTTAATATAACTTGTTTTCTTATACTTAAAGATTATATACGTTATTACATTGAAATAATATACATAAGAACAAAAGATGCCTCTTCTCTTTTTGGTTTCCAAAAGCTGTCACAGGAAAGAGGGTATCTATATATTTATATTCTTTTCACTTGTGGCACATAGTAGTAGCTAGTAGTGTTACAATTTATATTCAGAAAACTTTTTCAAGAAATTGGCATGGAACGTTTTTGAGACCTTTTTCCCAAATTGAACAAAAATGGCATATCTAAAGTACATCTACTGAAACCTCTCCACACGGATATCCATTCATGGTTGAAAGATGCTTCTGAATGTTGTGTGCATGAACCACCCCGGATTCTATTCAATCAAAGATGGTCATTTTCTAGTTGAGTTTGTGACCACTAAATTCAAAATCTTGAAAAAATTTATTCGATTGAGATTGATTAATTATTTGTTTAATAGTTCGCTATCAACGGCGTGATAACTCA